>JAQQZT010000020.1:11591105-11619272 GCA_030068275.1 Clarias platycephalus | reverse complement strand
GAAAGTGTTCGATGGTTATAGAGAGTGTTTAGAAATCGGAGAAAGTGTTTGATGGTTATAGAGAGTGTTTAGAAATCAGAGAAAGTGTTTGATGGTTATAGAGAGTGTGTAGATATTAGAGACAGTGTTTGGTGTGAGTATAGAGAGTGTTTAGCCATCAGCGACAGTGTTCGGTGGGCATAGAGAATGTTTTAACATTGGACACAGTGTTTGTTGGGCATAGAAAGAGTGTTTAGGCATTTTAGACAGTGTTTGTTAGGTATAAAAGTCTGTATAGAAAGTGTTTAGACATCAGAGACAGTGTTTGGTTGTCATAGAAAATGTTTAGACATTTTAGACAGTGTTTGATATTTACACATCTGAGTTTGGTGGTTATAGAGAGTGTTTAAACATTCGAGACAGTGTTTGGAGGGTATATGGAGTGTTTAGACAATAGAGACAGTGTTTGGTGGGTATAGAGAGTGTTTAGAAAACATAGTGCTTCACGAAAATATAGAAAGTGTTTAGACATCAGAGACAGTGTTTGGCGGGTATATACTGTAGAGTATTTAGATATTAGAACACAGTGTTTTATAAATATAGACTGATTAGACATTATACAGAGTGTATGCTTTTGTTAAAGAGATTGTTTACAAAAAAATATATATATTATACAGGACATTAGAGACAGTGTTTGGAGTGTTTGACCCTTCTAGACAATGTTTGGATATTACAGTTCTAGATGATTAAAGAAAGTGTTTATAAAGCATGTTTGGTCAGTTCATCTTGGCTTTTTTTCTCTTCCTCTCCTGTTCACCATTTTGTGTTGTGTGCAGTGCTTCTGCACAGGACGACATTAATATTCCTTTGAAGAATGTTTCTGCCACTCTCTCTCTCTCTCTCTCTACTGCAGCACTCCCAAGCTCTCAACAATTACTACTGCCGTTGAGAGGAGCATTGTTAGGAATTCCCCTCGCATACATACGCGCACTCTCTCTCACACACACACATATACACACACACACACACACATTCCTTCCATACACATAAATGCGCGCGCACACACACACACACGCACACATACACAGTTCTGTGGGGTGCCCGGTGATTGGGTTAATGGTGGTTCCTGCCTTCTTTAAAGACGAGTGTGTGTGGGTTATTTTTAGCTGAGGGAGTTAACAGAGAGGAGGCGAGCGGTACCGCAGTTCCTTTAATGCAGCATGCAGTGTTTCGACACTAGGGCAACTCTCTGCTTCTGTCATCTCACACACACACACACACACACACACACACACACTTTAACCCAGCATTGTAGTCATATCTCTATATGCATGTATGCATCTAAGGCTAAGAGGCGATATATTAATCATCTCAGCAGTATAATTAATGAAGTATGTTCAATGTTAAGATGATAATCAAGGGTTCGAAATCTTTTAAAAAGGGGCAACTTAAAGAACTCTGGGGCCACGCCTTTGTATTGTGTCCAACAGGAACAAATGTTACCCATGCAGAGGAACAGGCACTTAAATACAGATACAGTATGGGATACTGATGAAGTGTAACACAAACGATCTCAATATCATGTGACAACAAGACAACGGGCGACGGACGACCCTGGTGCTTTAAAATAAACACATTAATGAATCTCACGATCTCTCAACAGGTCATAGTACAGTAGCTGTCTCTGTATGAAGTGTACAAACGGATCATTACTTGTGTCACATCAGCTGTGTAATGAGAATTTTTCTTTGCTGCTTCTTTATATTCATATACAAGTATGTTCGGGTTTAATGTCAATTGGTTTATGTGTCCTTCCATTGGCGAGGCAAGAAACAAAAAAACCAACAAAAAATAACATTCTGCCATTCATGGGTTGTCTTTGGTAATTTGAGTTTTCAGGGTCTTTCAGCAAAGCTTTGTTAGGAGAGACAAAAGCAATGTGTGAACTCACTTACTCATCGTCTTATACCGCTTTATCCTGTATATACAGGGTTGCAGGAGGCCTGGAGCCTATCCCAGGGGCCACGAGGCAGGGTACCAATCCATCGCAGAGCGAACAAACACACAAACACACACACACTCACACGTTCATTCAAACGTAATCTGGGAATCACAGTTAGTCTAATGTGCATGTCTTTGGATTGTGGGAGGAAACTGGTATACTCGTAGGAAACCCTCCAAGCACCCACACGGAGAACATGCAAACTCCATGCACGCAGACCCGAGGCGGGAATCGAACCTGGACCCTGAAGGTGCAAGGCGGCAGTGGTAACCACTACGCCTACATTGCTGCCCGCAATTTGAACTATGTTTGAAAATTCTTAACCGTCCACACAGTCTTATATACTGTACATATATATATTTTTTCCCCCTGCACTGAAAATTTAGAGATGAAGTTTGTTAATGTCACTTTTCTTATGAGTCTCATACATATATTTCTGTATTTCTGCTTCTTCTAAAACGTTTCATTCTACCTGCTCAGCATGCAGTACACACACACACTCTCTCTCTCTCTCTCTCTCTCTGTCTCTCAGTCTGTCTCTCTCTTTCTCCAACACTTTGTTTCCGTGTGTCTCTCAGTCTCTTTCTTTAGCTTCCTCGACTTTGAAATTGTGCGTAAGTGTGACTCATGATGTGTACACCTGCTCAGCTGCTATTGGTTGTTGAACTGTGTGTGTGTGTGTGAGTGAGAGAGAGAGAGAGTGAGAGAGACTGTGTGGATCATCAATGTTTAACATGTTTTTTGGGCTAAAATTTGAGATTGCTGTAACCGGGTTAAGAACACATTATCAAATCCTGGAAGGATAGAGCCGGACTGTCAACAAAATATGGTTTAAAAAAAATAATGAATGGAGAACACTTAAACAGTTGGTAAAGTTTAATAGAATTTCAATACACACACAATGTAAGGTGTGCTCAGATTGACCCTGTTCCAGAGGGCAGTGATGTACCCATCATGCATAGCGCCCACTGTACAAGCCTGTGGATTGGCTGATGAGATGACATTGTGTGTTGTAAAGGCCACTCAAGGAAATTGACTTAATTTCGGCCAGGCCGTACAGTATGTACTGTACATATGTACAGTATGTATAAAAAGAAAGAGAGAGAGAGAAAGCATCGTTTTTATCCTCAGCACATAGGACACAGCGCACGACTCGATTGAAATCCCATCGCTGTCTGGTTTTGCGTTTCTATAGCAGCAACATTTTAATGCATTATGTTTCTTTTGTCTTATAGTGAGCGACAGCTGTTTTCGTAACCTTGCTGAGGATCGCAGTGGAATCAACCTCAAAGACCTTGTGCATGACCCCTCCCTGTGAGTGCGCACACAAACACACACACACACACACACACACACACACACACACACACACATACACACACACACACACAGACAATACCTTTTTCTATAATGCTGCATAAATACACTAAATTTCACTGTTGAAAAACAATTTTAAGATAGTCACTTATTAGCCAAATGGTGTATTTAAAATATAATATTTAACTTATAGACTGTTTTCACGCATGCTTTTTTTTTACTAACATCTAAACCAGCATTTTTTTATGTAACATTGTATGCTTATCATTTTAATTAGTTGTTTTTATACCCTAGAGTTTTATACATTAGAATTTTATATGGTGTGCTTTGACACAATTCAGTACATTGATGAGTGTTTCTCATTTAGTCTCACATATTACTGTACACTTCTTTTTAACATGATGAGATACTGTAGCTCTGTCTACACAATGTCCATACATCCTGACTGTTCCTAAAACCGCTTCGGCAGGCAATACGAGCTACTGTTGTGGAAAAGTTTAAGGGTCTTACAGTAGCAAAACCTAAAGAATCAGGAACCTGAGGTTGAGTCACAGACAATTGAAATTGATATAGTCTAGGGATTTAATCTTGAAATATGTCCTGTATTGAACTGTCCCCAGTGTAGGTACAGTACAGCCGACTTTTAAGTTCTGCTCATGTGTAATGATCAGTTAGTACAGCTATAAACTGTACATACTGTAAGTGCTTACAATAAAGGTCAAATATTGTATTGAAATATGATAGATGAAGTATTCGTGGAAGATTTATACAGCAATGATTATCTCATGTAAAGTGATGATAAACACTCCACATGTCTTTCAGCTAATTGATAGAAATCAATTAGGAAGGAGAACAATTTGGGGATTGGATCATATCGTTCCATTTCGTTATTGTACAAAGATTTCATATTGAATATATTGATCAACATGTTAGATTAATACCAAAATACAGTGGTACGTCGAATTTACACTACTAATTAAATCCGTTCCGAAATTGCAAAACACATTTTCCCATAGGAAATAATGTAAATGCAGATAATCCGTTCCAGCCACCCAAAAAATATTACCAATGTTACCAATTTCCAACACTATAATCATATTTTTGCATATAAACATAATTAAGATGTTTAGAAAATACATATGAAGTAAATGAAGTAGCATATAAAATAAATCGATAATAAGCCTCACTTAACCTTAATTTATGATTTCTCTTGGCACCGGCTGCTTTAAAAACGTAACTGAAAGCAGCTCTGTTTTCTTCTTGTTAACATTCCTGGGACCCATGTTGCTATGGCTTAACTAAATCTTGCAAAAAATGCAAAAAAGACACTAACAAAAAGCTCCCGGACGTATGCGCAACCAGAAGTATGCGCGACCGACTCGGACGAAAATGCTTTCGAGGTATTGCTTTCGATATGCCGAAATTTTTGTTCTTAAAATAAAAATTCGCAAGGCGGGCGTTCGTATGCTGAGGTACCACTGTATAATTATATTTTTAGACTAAATTATTATATTATTTAAAAAAAAAACTTTAATAAGCAAGGAATAACGCATTCCAGAACGTCCTGTTATATGAGAATCTCGTGATGCACTGTGGTGCATTTTTACGATTTCTAGTTAGATTTAATATCATGAAAGACAAGTTAGATCATGTTCTTACTTATGTCATAGCTGCAATAATCATTCATTCCATTACCACCTTCGTCTTCTCTCTTTCGATATATGTTGCTCAATTGGATAATGATTGCTCTCTCTCTCTCTCTCTCTCTCTCTCTCTCTCTCTCTAGTAATGCAGCATGTCATTTTACCGAGAAACCTAAAGATATACAGTATCTGTTCTGAAAACTTCACTAAGCATCATGATCGTTACTAAGCATTTACTGTACCACCAATACATTTAATCACTCACTCTATACATTTTTTTTTATTATGGGTTTTAATTAATTCAAGGACACAGTTTTTAATGTTTCTTATTAGTCTGAGATTATGTGGATCATCTGTCACGCAAGTCGCTGTGTGTGAGCTGTTACAACCGGATTTACCCGTGATGTCATAGGAAAATAATGCACACCTTCCAACCAATCGATTCGAGCGTTTAACCTCGCTGTGGTATGAAATGAAATGGCATTCTCCAAGGCCTTGGTGCAATATGTTATAGAAAGTGATGACAGTGCAGTACAAGATAATCACTGGAGAAGTAAAAGTCACAGTGCAAATGGAGAAGAAAATACAAGTCAATAAATAAATGCGGTGCAAAAGGACTCAAGTAAACAGTGAGCGCACAGTATATAGTACAAGGCGGCCCAAAAGTCCGTATCCATTGGTGTTTTTTTATTTTAGATTTCAGTTTCTCATGTTGGCAAGACAGGATTCGCCACGTAGAGAAGCTGTTGATGAATTTTACGGCATTTAAGGGCGTTTTCACATTTTTGAACCAGGATCTTTTCTGAGAACATTTGGCGCCCAAGGTCTGGTTCATTTTAATCAGTGAGAACACACGCTTCGAGGTCAGGAACTGTAAGGAGGTCCACTGGAAAAGGTGGTCTCGAGCACGGTACGGATATGAACGTCACTCATACCAGAGTGAAAATACACAAGTATATTCCGAAGTACGAATAATAATAATAATAATAATAATATGAACACTGGCCAGCTGGGGACGGGGGGGGAGTAATTGTTCCTAGGCACGGTACAGACCAATCGTGCCTAGTGTGAAAGCACCATAAATGATCCAGACTTTATACCCACCCTGTATACACAACTAATTATGCGAAGTACCATCAGTTTAAAACCATGCTGGTGAGGTTAGTACAGTTTAAAAAAAAACAACAGCAAAAAAACAAGACCATATACATATTTTTTCAATAAATAGCAAAGTGCTAATTTAATTGCTTGCTGTAGAGGTAGGTCTTTAATCGGTTTTGACGACAGTCTGTGTGACTCAGCTGCTCGGGCAGACAGGGGAAGTTCAGTTCATTCCACCCCCTGTGTGCTAGAACAGGGACGAGCTTTGACTCATGCCATTCTCGTACCCAGAGAGATGTTGGGTCCGATTCAGCCTCATAGGGTGTGAGAAGTGTGTGAGAAGTGCTCTGAGATAGGTGGAATGATATGGTCAGTTGTTTGCCTTAGTATGCAAGCATGGTCTCTTTAAATCTGATGCAGGAACGTACGGGCCTCCAGTGGAAGGAGGGTCATAATAGGCTGGTGGGAGAGAATCTGGCAATTTAAAAAAAAGCATTCTAGATTAGATTAGTTGTAGAGATCGGATGGCGTCATGAGGCAGACCTGCCAGGAGCGAGGTGCAGTAGTGTGGATCGAAATGGCAGGTTCATTTTTGCTATGAAAGCTGTCCTAGATACTTTGGTTCCAGGAGTGGGAGCCTCTAAACACAGTGGCTTATCGCACTCGCAATACATGTTCGGTATTTGAGGCAGAAACACCACTATGATGTTGTCTGCTGACTTCACTATACGCCGCAGTGTCTTGCAATCTGATACCCTACAACTCCAGTCCTAGACAGTGATCCGGCTAGTCTATACACTCTCAATGACTCCTCTGTAGATTGAGACAAGGATGTGGAGAGGGAGTCTAGCTCCGTTCAGTCTGTGCAGAAAGTGAGACACGTAAAAGTCCTCAGACACGTGCAGTTCTAGAAATTTTCATTTTGTCACATCTCCACAGGACATCAAAAGGATAAGCAGAGGATTAATTCCTCCATTCAACAGTCACCTCCTTTGTCTTGTCAACATTAGGAGAAAGAACTGGCACCAGTCCACTAGCTGCTCTATCTGTGCTCTGTATGCTGTCTCATTATTGTTGCTGATGAATTCCACAACTGTAACATTATCCAGAAAGTTGATGAATTTTTTTACGCTGGGTGGCATCGCTGTGAACTGCAATGGTCCGAGCACACACCTCTGAGGGGTGATGATGCTGGGGGTCTTGGGTTTAATCCAAACAGTCTGTTAATCTTTTTAGTCAGGAAGTTCATGATCCAGCAGGTTCAGCTAGATTGTCAAACTTTCACTGAAACATAAGTTATACATTTACTTTGTTGCAGAAAATAAAAATATACATGATATATGATGTACATTTAGCTAATTTGGTAATTCACTGCTTCATCCCATTCATTCAAAAGCAAATACTCAACAAGTGTGCTCTAACTCCACCAGCTCGATAATCAAGAACTGAAAATTCAACGTTGTTTTCATTTTTTCAAGTTGCATAGATTACAGAAAAATGTGTCTCTATTGCCGTATGAATCATAACCCTTGATAAATACAGCCATGGATGATCAATGGTGCTGTTTTCATTACTAAGATAATGCATCTTCCTTAGATGTAGCAAAATCCTGTTATTCTAGAGATACCTGAGGCGCACACACACATGTTCATTTAACACTAATGAGAAATAAGGAATGGATGCAACAGTTTGCACATAACAGTTTCTTTAATTCAAAAACAACAGTAAACTCATTATGAGAATAGAGAAAAAGGGTTTGGTGAAAAAGTGATTTTGTTACTGGAAAAGCTGAATTATTACAAAAAACAAAACAAAAAAAGTTTAGAGCTTAGTGGTTAGCGCTGTTGCTTTGTACCTCCAGGGTCCGGGTTCGATTCCTGCCTCTATATGCATGGAGTTTCCATGTTCTCTCCTGTGCTTGGTGGGTTTCCTCCGGGTACTCCGGTTTCCTCTCACAGTCCAAAGACATGCAGATTGATTAGTGTTCCCAGAAGTGCCCATAGTGTATGAATGAGTGTTTGAGTATACAGTATGTGTGTGCCCTGTGATGGCCAGGGTTTACCCCGCCTCAAGCTCTAAGTCTCCTGAGATAGGCTTCAATCTCCCATGACCAGGGCAGTATTTCTTACTAGCTAGACCTCGACACTAGTTACCACCTTGCTGTCATAAATAGACAGTAAGTATACTAATTGAGTAGCACGCACAAGTGGATGAAGCTGCCAGTTTCAATTATCACTACTGGCCAGTTGCTGCCAAAGGTGGGTGGTGCGTTCAGATGATTCAGTTCCATGGAGTGACTTTTTCAGCGATGACACCCACTTTTACTGACCTTCCAGGGGCTTCAGAAGGTTGTTTAGAAGAATGCATTAATCAGGCGGAAGCATCAGTTCAGACTCGGGGGTTGGGGTTTGGGGGGGATGGTCTCAAGTGACAGATATGAATCTATATCAGAGTAAGAGAGAGGGGGGGGGGGGGGGGATAGATTAGAAAAATGGAAAAAAGGTGCAATGGATGGATGGACGGATGGATGGATGGATGGATGGGATAGATAGATAGATAGATAGATAGATAGATAGATAGATAGATAGATAGATAGATAGATAGATAGATAGATAGATACCTTATTGATCCCGAAGGAAATTCCAGAGCAGAGTGTGTGTAGAGCGTTAAGATAATACAGATGTACAGTAAAGAGGAAAATATGGTCAGAGAAAGAGAAGATGGACGGAGAGAAGGGCAAGAGATAAAAGAAGAAGGACAGAGGAGAAGGAGGGGGAGCGAGCGAGCGAGAGAGAGAGAGGAAAATTGGAAGGACAGAGGGAGGTGTGGCTCTGTCCTCTTATGTGTGTAAGTCATGCTGAAAACTCCAGCACACACACACACTTTGCATTATTAATAAGTGGTACAGCAGCAGATGGGCTGTTATAGAGCCAAAGCAGGAGGAATCCACATCTGCACCACAGCTGTGTACATGACCCAGAGAGAGAGAGAAAGAGAAAGCAAGAGGGCCACTCATCTCTCCCTCTCTTTCACACCTCTTTCCCTATCTGCCTCATCTTCTCACCTCCCTGTCTCTCTCGCTCTCACCGTCTCAGCCCTTCTTCCTCTTCCCCTCTCTGTCACACTCTCTCTCATCTCCTCTCTCCCTCCCTCCCTCCCTCTCTGACTCCCTCTCAAAACTCTTTATCTAAGGACAAACAGAACTGGGCCAACACAAAAAAAAAAAGAGGAAAGAAAGAAGAACGGAAGATACAGTGTCCTTTCCAAAAAAGTCTTGGAACATCTCAAATGCACCGGTGTGTAGAGTGGGTGTCAGTCTCATTCTACACACCTGTCAATGCAAAACGTACCACCAGATATCATCCGCCGGATGTGAGCGGATCACGCTCGGCACAGACTTTGTAGTGATGATCAGTATACACAATCCTGACGGAGCCCATGCTCTTCCCACGTTCCAGGAAACTCGTGATAACAGGTTGGACATAACTACTATAGCATTACCATTATGCTTAAAATTATTATTTTTTTTTTTTTAAACACCTCGAACCTTGTAACGCCAATGAATTAAACATCGTCATTGTAAAATAAATGTGAATGGCGTAATTGTGATTTTTTTTTTTCAGCTATCTGGATCAAGTGGTAATGCCATTAGGCTAATGTAGAGTGAAAACAGCTGTTGCTAGGTAGATACATATTTTCCTGCCAGTTGTATATGTTAATAAATCAGGAATAACGCGAGACAGAGAGTGCTGTTATGGGGTTCGTTTCCTGCCTCTATGTGCATGGAGTTTGCATGTTCTCCTCGTTCTTGGTGGGTTTCCTCCAGGTACACCAGTTTCCTCCCACAGTCCAAAAAAACATGCAGATTATACTGACTGGCATTTCCATCCAGGGTCTAAGTGAGTGAGTGTGTGAGTATGCATGCGATGGATTGGCACCCTGTCAAGGGAGTCCCCTGGGATAGGCTTCAGGCCCCCTGCAGAGCCAGGAAATCAGAGTATAGAATAAAAGTTAGTTATATGTTTCAGTTTATTTACTCGGTAATGTTGTCCTGCAACCGTGATTTATCGTAAATTCATATTTCCTCCACTACCAGCTTTTAATATAAAATCAGAAGTGAAGTTAAATCCCTAATGTCTTTCTGTTTGCTTCGTACCTTATGCTCACTCCAGTACGTAGGGTATAACATAACTGATATGCCAAACTAAACCTAGATTTGTATTTCTTGAAGCAAATCCTACTGTATGTATAACAGTGGCGGCTGGTGCAAAAATATTTTGCAGGGGGAGCTAACAATATTAAAATTAAACTGTTAATAATCGCCTGTAAATATCCATAATAAGTGCTGGAAAAGCGCAAAAGTGTAAGCTCGGCCATGATCACTTTACTGCTGCTTAATTAGAAGTTCAAGTCGATTTGGCCTAAGCTTTAACTTTTTTTCTTTCCTCGTCCGATCGCCTTGCGAAGGAGTATTTTAGCAAAGAAATTGCAGAATTCTCTCTCATATATAGCTGGCTTCCACGTCAATCACTATTCAATACATTAACTAACAATCTGCTGACCGTTAATAAGACTCGTTTCGAATTGTCCAATCACATGAGTCCAAATATTTAAAAACAATATTGATTCGGGGGATGATTTGGATGATTTGAAAAAATCCAATTAGAGCTCAGCCTCAAATCTCATGCTTTTCAAAAATGTACATGCCTAAATAGACACTTGTTTGTCCGGCGCCCCGCATACACGAACACAAATGAACGTAATACAGTTTAGATTTACAGCAGAATATTGTGACTAAATGACTTAATTTAATTATTAAAATAAATAATTATTATGTTAAATAATTACATGTTAAAGTAGCATTCTTCTCTGCCTTACTTTAAGGGGCGGCCGCCTTATTGACCACCTTATTGACTGGCCACCACTGATGTATAATGCTCACAATAAGATAAAAGCAAATAATAGCAAAAAAAAAAAAAAAAAAAATGCAAGAAAGTATGGTAAAAGACGGAGTATGTACAAAACGACCGAAATGGCAGAGTAATTCCTCCGTCTTCAGCTCAACTTCAGTGAGCTTCAAAATCTGACAAAATCAAAAAGCAAGCTAATGATGCGAAGCAACACAGTCTGACTCCGAGGAAGGGCACACGATGCAGCCGTGTCTTAAAATAGTGCATGCTAGAGAAAAAAGAGCCCTTACATAAGACCTGTCTACACCTTAAGCCCTGGAGGCCGTCTTCAGTTTAACACACTCTGTGATCAGGCCACTAGAGGGCAACACACACATACACACACATTCACACACATATACAGAGAGAGAGAGAGAGAGAGCTATGTGGATATGAAAGACACTACTTCCAGCAGGATAGAAACGGTTCATCATGGGATAAAGGTGATCAGTCACAGGAACTTTGTATCGATTTGCACTGAGACTTTCCTTGAAGGAGTGACGCGGTTCCAAAACATGCCAGGATTATAAATAAATGTCCTAGTGATTAGCTGAGCCAGTGGTTTTTTTTATTTATTTAATTTGTCCCTTATCTGTATGTACACACAGGCATTTATACTCGTCCATATGCACAAACACTGATACACTTATTACAAATGCATTATACGCATTATAAATGTATATTTTCAGTCATGTAAATTTCACAGACAAAGGTAATTAAGAGCATATAATATTTCTTAGAAAAGTATGTTATGGTCATTTTTAAACAGGCATGAATCTATACCAGGCATGTGGGTTGCACCGCCAGGGTCCGGGTTCGATTCCCGCCGCGGTGTGCATGGAGTTTGCATGTTCTCCCCCTGCTCGGTGGGTTTCCTCCATCAGTCCAAAGACATGCAGACTAGGATAATTGACAGTCCCAGCGTGTGACTGGGTGTGTCTGTGTGTGTTTGCCCTGGGATGGATTGGCACTCTGTCCAGGGTGTCCCCCAGGGTGTACCCTTGTGTCCTAAGTTTCTTTGAATAGTGTCCAGGTCTCCTGTGAACCGATTTACACATATTTAAATTTGCTTTATGATTGTGATACTGTGTGATATAAGCCTAGTGTATGTAACAGCTGACGCAAAATGACGGAGATCTGGAAAAAAAAAAGTCACGATTAATGATAGCACTGAAAGCAAAGCAGACAAAACAAAGCAGAGCAAAGCAAAGCAGACAAAACAATGTTCAATGTGCACCTACTTATTATCCATTATGTCGTTCTTGATGATCAGGGACTATCTGTAAATCTATCAGTCATTGATCATGAGGTACCTGGCATTATTATTATTATCACATCATTACTTTAGTCTACGATATATAGCTATCTATTTCTAGACACTTTCCAACACTGTGTAAAAATAAATAAAAAAACACAGCCCCTTGACTGTGTGTCCCAGACTCCACACTGGGAATCACTAAAGTAGGCTACTCGTTTTGGTATGTGTATCACCATAACGGGAATTGCCAAAAACGTGCGTGCCCTTGTATTTGTACTCTCCAAAAAAAAAAACTAATATTAGAAAAACGATCCATGTTTTTAACCTTTAGGTCATAGTTTGCAATTTAGGACACAACTTCAGCACCGTGGTGTCTATGATGTGAAGTTCCCATGTTAATAACAGCTATCAGAGTTTGTCCTGTTGCTGTTCCTGACCTTGGTGTCTTTTTTTTTTTCAGGCTCGGAGGAACTATTTCAGCCTATAAAATAGTCCCAGATGAAATTGATGAG
Organism: Clarias platycephalus; assembly: GCA_030068275.1. Lineage (NCBI taxonomy): Eukaryota > Metazoa > Chordata > Actinopteri > Siluriformes > Clariidae > Clarias > Clarias platycephalus. Next base: position 11,606,511 of record JAQQZT010000020.1, on the reverse strand, counting down.
ATCAAGGTGAGATATGGATGTATACAAGAGATTGGTATCCACACACACACACACACACACACACACACACACACACACACACACACACACACACACACAGTGGTAACCGGAGGCCCTACCACTGTAGTAAAAATGGGAATAAACACAATGGGTCACCATTGGCCCCCACCGTCCTTATTTAGACTACACAGGTTCCTAGATGGATGGATGGATGGATGGACATATATACTATGGAGCTAGCTTACTAGTCAATATTGTAGTTTATCGCTACTAAAAAAGTTTCCAAATACCAATAATTGTATATAAGAAGATCAGAATAAAATGCCTATATCAATAAGCTCAATCAATCAATATCAAAAGGCTGTGTATGAGGTTTGTCTCAATTTATAGGTGATTATTATAACATTTCTCACTCTTTGCTAATTAATCTGTTAAGCTTTTACGGCGCCACAGTGGCTTAGTGGTTAGCACTATCGCCTTGCACCTTCAGGTTCCGGGTTCTATTCCCACTTCGGGTCTGTGTGCATTAAGTTTGCATGTTCTCCCCATGCTTGGTGGGTTTCCTTCAGGCAGTTTCCTCCCACAGTTCAAAGACTAGCAGATTAGGCTTATTGGCGTTCCCAAATTGCCTGTAGTGTGTGTGTGTGTGTGTGTGTGTGTGTGTGCCCTACGATGGATGTGCACCCCGCCTTGTACCTTAAGTCTCCTAAAATAGACTTTGGGCCCACTGCGACCCTGCAGCACAGGTATAGACAGCAGAGGTATAGACGATAAGTGAGTGAGTGAGCTTTAATGTGCATGTATGGTACGTGTTACAAAAAAATGCCTCTACTGAGAGCACAAATTCAGTATTATGTGTATTGCTTTTTTGTGTGTATGTCTGGGGTTGATGAGATTTGTTTTGTCTTTAGGAAACACTTGTGGATTGGTGCGATGAGAAAGAACTCAACCTCATCTTGACCACTGGGGGCACCGGCTTTGCCCCTCGTGATGTCACACCAGAGGTAAGAGAGATGCAATGAGGATATAGCGTCACCAATTACAGTATGCTTTTATTGATTGAAAGTAGTAGGAATTTGCCGGGTGGGATTTGAACATACAAACTTCTGATGATATTACTGGTAATAGCCACACCAGTTGCTTTGTTTGTGGATTAAGTCAAAGAAGGCTGTCAAAGTTTAGTTTAACAGGGATGTCAGATTTAACAGGGTAGCCAGATTTGATCCAGTCCTCATGGGCTTCCTCAAACATCTCTAGTTCCCTCTTACCTTCCTAAAAACATGCTGGTTTGACTGGAATAAATTTGCTTTCTGTGTAAATGTGTGTGTTTGTGGTGCCCGGTGAGGGACTGCCAAGTTATTAATTATAAGGATTTTTTAAATATTCCCTTTTCTCTTTCTCTTTCTCTCCTTGCCTTCCCCCCTCTCTCTCTTTCTCTCTCGCTCTCTCTTTCTCCTGAGCTCACCGCCTTCCTCATTCCTTCTTCTTTGATTTGTTCCCTCATGCTTTCTGTGCTTGAAGTGGTATTTAACTCATGCACAAAGAACAGACTCTACAAAGTGAAAAACTTACTTTTTGCTACTGATACATGAGCTCATACATTACACTCTGCACTTCAGATCAACTTATCAGCAATCTACCACAATCTTCTGGAGGTCTGTAAGAGCAGGAGAAGTACAGATGATAGGGGGATCGTACCCAGAGCAGGCGTTTTTACAACCAGCTTGGGGTTTGTGGTGTTATGACCTCACAAAGTCTTGGTAACATAAGGGCACAGCATTAAAAAAAAAAAAAAAAAACTCATGCATGAAGCTGACTAGATCAAAAGTTAGTATGGGACCAGGTGTGTCTAGCAGAGGTGAAAGGAAGGCAATCGAGCAGCAATCACTAACCAAACCATCAGTATCAAGAGAGCTCAGGCCTCCTCTACACAGAGGATGCAACATCATCAACAATGACTCATAATGCATGTGGCAGAAAATGCAAACCATCACTGATTATAGCAGGAAGAATCTCCACATGTGAACCAAATATCCCTCAATTTGAGACTTCTTAAATGGCTTCTACTAAACAGAGGCTGCAGTAAGCATCAACTAAACTGACTGTGACTCCACTGCAGTCCTGTCAATATGTGCTGAAAGAAGACATCTTCAACATCTCTCCTTCAAATTGGTCCCACCTCCTTCAGATCAATCACCATAAAGGAGTCTCTAGTTATATGCTTTAATAACCACTACCATGTTGTCATGAAGTGCTTCGAGCACTTGCAACTAAACTAGAACCTTACCAAGGTGCAGACCGGCCCAATGGACAGCAAGGACCCGTATGTAAAAATGTTCATCATGGAATAAAGGTGATCAGTCAGAAGAACTTTCTATCGATTTGCACTGAGACTTCCCTCGAAGGAATGACACGGTCCCAAAGCATGCCAGAGTAATAAATAATTGCCCCCATGGCATAGCTGAGCCAGTGGTTTTTCCTTTAATTTGTCCCTTATCTGTATGTACACACAGGCAAAGACAAATCTGTATGCACAAACACAGATACTGTACACTTATTACAAATGGATAATAGCATATGATATTTATTAAGGTCTTAGAAGAGTATAATATGGTAATCTTTAAACAGGAATGAATCCATAACAGCCTTGCATCGCCAGGGTCCAGGTTCGATTCCCGCCTCTCCTTGTGCTCGGTGTGTTTCCTCCGGGTACTTCATGTTTCCTCCAAGGTTGACCTGTGGAAAATACTCTGCTATCTAAACTTAGTGTTGAATCAGGAAGCCCTGCTTTATCCAGGTTTTTAAGCCTACCAGATTCATAACCAATAACTGTTTACTACTGTAGATTCCTAAACAGAGCTGCCCGATGCCCTCATCTTATTCATTCTGGGGAAACTCTATTCAGTGTCTTAAATTTGTCTGTGATGTGTTTTTTTGTGTTGTATTGTGGAATTTGTCATGGCGATCATGTCATGAAAACTATGTCATGGTGGTGTTTTACTACTAATTACAAATCAAATAAAAATATATGGCAAAACTGACTCATTTTGACAAATACCATTACACTATTGCCCATACATAGAATTTCTGCTAAAAGACAGGTAGAGTTAGTTAACTAGTAACACAAGCAGTTATTAAATTTTACATATTTATAATTCTGTCCTTCTTCTTCTCTCTCTCGGTAACTCTCTCTAGGCCACTAAAGAAGTGATAGAGCGAGAGGCTCCAGGAATGTCACTGGCCATGTTAATGGGATCCCTGAATGTGACTCCACTGGGCATGCTCTCCAGGTGAGTATGAGTCCAGAGGTGTAGTGCCTCGTCTTCTGGTTTGTACAGGTGTGTAGTGTCTCTTCTCCAGGTGTGTAGTGTCTCGTCTTCAGGTTTGTACAGGTGTGTAGTGTCTCTTCTCCAGGTGTGTAGTGTCTCGTCTTCAGGTTTGTACAGGTGTGTAGTGTCTCTTCTACAGGTGTGTAGTGTCTCTTCTCCAGGTGTGTACAAGTGTGTAGTGTCTCGTCTTCGGGTTTGTACAGGTGTGTACTGTCAAGTCTTCAAGTTTGTGCAGGTGTGTAGTGTCTCGCCTTCAGGTTTGTGCAGGTGTGTAGTGTCTCTTCTATGTGTGTGTACAGGTGTGTAGTGTCTCACCTCCAGGTTTACAGGTGTGTAGTGCCTCTTCTACAGGTGTGTAGTGTCTAGTCTTCAAGTTTGTACAGATGTGTAGTGTTTCTTCATCAGGTATGTACAAGTGTGTAGTGTCTCTTCTTCAGGTGTGTTCAGGTGTGTAGTGTCTCGTCTTCAGGTTTTGTACAGGTGTATTGTGTCTTTTCTTCAGGTTTGTACAGGTGTGTGGTGTATCTTCTACAGGAGTGTAATGTCTCATCTTCAGGTTTTGTACAGGTGTGTAATGTCTCATCTTCAGGTTTTGTACAGGTGTGTAGTGTCTCTTCTCCAGGTGTGTAGTGTCTCCTTTTTAGGTGTGAGCAGGTGTGTATTGTTTCTTCTTCAGATGTGTACATGTGTGTAGTGTCTCCTTTTTAGGTGTGTACAGATATGTAGTGCCTCGCCTTCAGGTTTGTTCAGATGTGTAGTGTTTATTCTTTAGGTGTGTACAGGTGTTTAGTGTCTTTTGTCAGGTGTGTAGTGTCTTTTCTTTAGGTTTGTACAGGTGTGTAGTGTCTCTTCTTCAGGTTTATAGTGCTTAGTGTTTTGCTTCCAGGTGTGTATGGGTGCATAGTGTCTCTTTTTGCGAGTGTGTACAGGTATACAGTGTCTTACTCATAGGTGTGTAGTGCCTCTTCTTCAGGTGCGTACTGATGAATAGTGTCTCTTCTTCACATGTGTACAGGTGTGTAGTGCCTCTTTATCAGGCGCATGGGGATGTACAGTGTCAAAGCAGAACAGGACCTTACAAATGTAAGTGTGTGCTAGCGTAAAAAAAAAAAAAACATTTTAATTAAAATTGTTCGTTTTGCAGACCGGTGTGTGGCATCCGAGGGAAAACACTTATTATCAACCTGCCTGGGAGCAAGAAAGGCTCACAGGTAAGGTGTGTGTGAAAAAGAGAGAGAGACCGAGTGTGTGTGAGAGAGAATGTGCAAGTGGGGTTTCCTTTTCTCCTCCATCATCTTGACTGTCCTTTTTCCTCTCTCTCTCTCTCTCTCTCTCTCTCTCTCTCTCTTCGCCAGCTTCTTTCCCATCTGTTTCTGCGTACAGATCAAGTTTCATCATTAATATAATCTCTTTTCCTTCATGAATCGGTTACTGTACCCCCACCCATCTGCTGCCATATTACCTTCAGTCCCTGGAGCAATTAAAGTTACAAGTGTAAGGACTATACACTCTGACTTTTATTAGACCCTACATGGTATGAAACTCAATGGAGTGTGAGAGATCAGGTTTGGCAGGACCCCCTGCCTAATGGCTTTTCCATGTTATTGATTTCACTGACTTCATTCTACACCACGACTGTCCAGGGATGCAAGCTCCTCTCCTCTGGAACATTCTGGATATTATGTGTGAATCTGTGTGAGATTTCCGGTTGCATAACTTCAATTTAAAGTCAGCAATCAACAAAGGAAACAGAATCAGTAACATAGTGGTTTCATTTTGGAGATACTAGAAAACTGTAAAAACTAAATCGTTGTTCTACATTTCAACTAATTATCATTCAGCATTCTGATACTTCACACAACCAATCAGTATTCATTACAGCAGTGTTCTACACAACTAATCAGTATTCAATATATTACTCTCCTGCACAACCAGTCAGTATTCCATATAGCATTGTCCTACACAACTAGCCTGCATTCGCTAGACTAATGTCCGGCACAAGAAGAAGACGTTCATAGTTACTTTGTACAGTGACAAATATTTCTTTAATAAATCCAATATGTTTTTAGTAAGCTACAATACCCATAATGCAGCAATTCTGAACCAAAACAGTAAGGGTCACGTCTGTCTTAAAACCCTTAAAACCCAAGCGGAACAGATTTGTGCCGGAAACGGAACACAGGTCAATGACGATAAAAAAAAAATACAGTACTGTGCTAAAGTCTGAGGCACCATATTATATGCTGTACCAATTCTGTTATATATGATTATCATGTCTGCATAATTATGTACAGAATCATTCAGTATTTCCATATATAACTTAAAAAATAATAAATAAATAACTTTACAGGAGAATATATGCATGGCTGTAAAGAAAAGAAAACAGCTGTTAGGTTTTACTAAGCTTGCTGGAGAATATGAGATCTTCTGGTAACTTCGCTCCTTTCTATTTTATGCAAATCCCAGGAGCGTACATTAGGTTTTTTTGTTTCCATCTGAAAACTGGTCTGTCTTGTACTATATATTTTTTCTTTACAGCCATGCATATATTCTCCTGTAATGTTATTATTTATTTATTTATTTTTTTAAAGTTATATTTGGAAATGCTGAATGATTTTGTACATAATTATGCAGACATGATAAACCTATATAACAAAATTGGTACAGCATATAATATGGTGCCTAAGACTTTTGCACAGTATTATATGTGCTTTTACAGTATGGAAGCCTTGCCTGTGTGTGTTAACGGGGAGGCTTCAGGCATAAAACTGTGCATTTGGGTTTTTGAATATGTCAGGTAGAACGAAAGTTATAATTACTTTTATAACTTAAAATTTAACCACTACCGGAATATGGAAATGGTGTCACAAAAATTACCTGTGTGTCAAAATGGGCATGTTATTTTATATACAACATGGTCATGTGAATCTGTGCTATTTCTTTGCCTATGTGACCCTTTTTTTTTTTTTTTTACTCATTCATGTTTGTGTATGGCTAAAATGTGGTTCATCCTATTGCCTAGGTTGTGCTGGAAAAATTAGATGTCACTCTATACTGCACAATCCTGAGCTCTATATATGTTTAGTAAAAATGACTTAAATGATCTGGGTTTTAAGAGCTACTCTGAAAGAATATTGTGAAAAGGAAGGACAGGAAAATATCTTCAAGACGTGGTGATCATGTAGGTCATGTGACGTATCCAAACTGATTTGCTTTTCATTTTCTATACAACCAATCAGTATTCAGTATTGATCCTCACAAGCAATCAGTATTCACTATGGCACCATTCTGCGCCCCAATCTGTATGACCCTACCAAACCAATTAGTATGCCGTATCGTAATATCCTGTACAACCAATCAATATTTAACAAAGCGTTGTCCTGCACAACCGATCAGTATTATGTATCCCTAATATCGTAGCCGAGAAATCAGTTTGAATTCAAAATTCTGTATTCAGCATATAATGTGGCTGAGGATTCAACCAGGAAACGTCCCACGCAGAATCTCATGCTCACTATCGCCCTCCACTGGAAGTGTTCTCTGCTCTTTTATAGAAGATAAAGTGCTGTGAGGTAGCAAAGGATAAAAACAGCATTTAAACCAGCTTCTGATTTGTTCTGATAGGATTTGTCGCTGTTTGTGAGTGATACCGTGTCGTTCAGTGTTGAAGGAACGGACGCTGTGTGAGGTGTTTGACCTACAGAGCTGAGCTTTTACCTGCTCTGATCTCTCTGATCCTTCCTGAGGCTCAACTGTAACATGCTGAATCCAGCTGAGTGTAGCAGATCTGACCCCCACCTCACCATTACCGTTCTGCTGCATCTCTCTCTCCCTCTCTCTCCCTCTCTCTCCCTCTCTCTCTCTGTTTCTCTCTCTGGAAAATTGATCACCAAACAACATCTCACCTGTATAAAGTTAAAGGTTGCTCTGTAAACCTGATCCCTGACGAAGATTCCTTGTGTCAAAATATAGCATCAGGTCTGAAGTTTACGAGTGTTTTATTCCTATTTTATACACACCAATTTGGTTTATTAATGAATGACATACGCTACTTTGTAACCATTTATAGTAAGGATTAATGTCATGGAACATTAGGCAACTTAGTTATCACTTATACTACAGCAGATACTATCCATTTAAAAAATGATTCTGCCATTGTGTAGCTTTTGCATTAAGTGTTCTATTTAAGTTCTATATGAATTCTATTTAATTAAATGCACTTAATTCTATTTCATCGATTTAATCTAAACATGTCAAATTTTTTTCCATTATTTATTTTTGCTTCAACTTCAAGTGGAAATTCTGCCCTTAATGTAATGTGTAGATAGAAGAATATTTTTTTCAGTATATAAAGAATCCCGGTGGCGTAGTGGTTAGCACTGTGGCCTTGCAGCTCCAGGGTCGAGTCATCGATTCATGTCATGTCGTTACTAAAATGGGAGGGTTGCGTCAGGAAGGGCATCCGGCGTAAAACCTGTGCCAAACTGTTGCACGGATCAGTTGGTTCACTACACAACAACTAATAAGTAAGAAAAAAAACAAATCCATAGTACAGGATTAACTGTTACAAATCCCTGACATTTCATATAGGTTAAATAAATAAAACCAGTATCAACAGTTTAGATTTTTGTTTTCTTTTTTAATAAGACTTTTTTTCAAAGAAAAACTTTACTTTAGATCATGCAGTGTTGGCTGTTCAAGTCTCCTATGAATGAGATTACAGCTGGCACTTCAGCCGGTTAGGACAAAATCAAAACCGTCTGACTAAGAATTTAACATCATCGCAGTTCTAAAAAAATCCAGAGTGCGGTGGTACATTTTCTACTATTGTAAGTCGAGCAGCTTTTAATGTAGTTAAACTACTGTGAAGTAGAACTGATGGACGTCATGTCTGTCATGTCCTTAATGCGCACAAAATCCATAATTAATCTAGAAATTATAGATACCACGTGGCTGTTGGGTTGGAATTAAAACTATCCAAGCGGGTTTCTGACCAATGAACTGTCTCAAGGCTTCCTTTTCATTTCCTATTATTTGTTATTAGCAGATGGGATAACGATCATGAATGTCCTGGTAGTGTAGGTCATGCTGACTGCTTTAACTGAAATCTGGGTAAAAGTCCTGTGAAAAGCCTTTACAGTACATAGCATTGATACAAATGGTTTTGCTGCGATGGCTTGTGACTACAATCACTCGAATGGGTTTGGGACTGAAATTGCAACAAAAAATTTTCTGCCCAAGTCTCGATCGGTGAATATTTTGGTAACCTTAACAAAGTTGACATCATATTAACTAAATCACATTTCCTATTATACAATTGCACTTTGTAGGACAGAATTATAGATGGAATTTAATCATGGTTGCACTATCCGGTATCGCCCAAATGAGAATAGGTTTCCTTTTGAATCTGGCTCCTCTCGAGGTTTTTTTCTTATGCTGTTCAGATAATAATTTAGCACAGTTTACTCTCCATATTGCAAGTATTATTTGCCTCGAACATTTTTGAGACCACTTGCTAAAAATGCTAGCAGAACAGTTGCACTTCCATCATTTCATCACTTCTCCTCTCCTCTTCCTATTCCTTTCCTTGTCTCTCCCCTTAAATTTTCTTCTCCTACTCTTCCTCTTCCCTCAACAGGAATGTTTCCAGTTCATCCTTCCTGCTCTTCCTCACGCCATAGACCTGCTGCGGGAGGCCGTCGTCAAGGTAAAGGAAGCAGCCAATGAGCTGGAGGATCTGCCCTCACCCCCGCCCCCACTGTCCCCGCCTCCTTCCTCAAGCCCCGCCCACCGCCAGACCGAAGACAAAGGAGTGCAGTGTGAGGAGGAAGAGGAGGAGAAGAAGGACAGCGGCGTGGCCTCGGCTGAGGACAGCTCCTCCTCCCACATCACTGCCGCCTCTATCGCTGCCAAGGTTAGCGGGCATGGTCAAGCATCCCTGTGTTCAAATATTCTTGCACCCTGTCCAACATCCTAGAAACAAGGACAGAAAGTAGGAAGTCTTTTGGGGTTTGTGTTCTTTTTTTGGAGAGTTAAAGGAGAAAAAAGGGTGGGGGGGGGGGACTGTTTTTTTTTTTTTTTACACAAACAAATTATTTACAAAAGTTATACGGACTAAAATTTAGGAATTCCTTAAAAATGTAAATCAGCTTTTGCAGAAAATATGAACCACTTGCATTTTACAGTATGCAAATACTCGTGTTTTGCAAGCGTATCTCTTCTTCTTCTTTATGTTCGGTTAATGAGTGGTTGGTGCAATACCACCACCTACTGGACTGGAATATGGTGTAGAAGATTCTCAGGCTTTGTGTTAGACATGATATTTAAACATTTAACAAATTACACAGCATTTCAATGTTTATTAGATGATTTTAGTACTTTCTAATATTTCAGCAATGGAGACAGTAACCATTAGTGCTCTTGAATTGAATCAAAATGAAAATTGCAATACCCAAAAAATATAACTGAATCAAGTCTATCTTTGATGCACGGCTCTAGTTTTAATATTATAACATCATATTGTCCAGCTATACCAGAAATGTAATCAAAGTTCACAAAGTTTTCACATTGAAAGAACATCTACCGTCTCATACATTTGTTCATTTCTAAACTTTCCCCCAGCAGAACCCAAACTATTAACACAAAATACTGTGTTAATATTTCTAATAAAGTCGAAAATATATAACATTATTTGTCCTTGTTTTTAGGCTACTGAGATTTAGAATAAGTAATTGTGTATATAAAATCACTTGTTAGAATCATCTCATGAAATTAATTCTTCATCCTCACTGTGTTACTGCATGTGTATTATTTTTCAGTGTGTGTGTGTATGAGTGTGTGTGCGTCTATACCACTGTTGGTGTGAACAGGCCATCTCCATCCACACCCTCATTTTACGGTCATGCCTTCCGCAGATTGACAGGTATGCTCAGCCAATCAGCATTCAGTCCGCCCATGCGCTGTGTTTATTTCCTGTTTATCATACATGTGTAAGTGTGTAAGGTGTTTTGGAAACAGGCAAATATTATATATAATTAATAAATAATTTATGTTATATTTTTCCTATTTTTTTGTCATTGCCATTGCTACTGTTTTTATTATAATTTTTTTTAATGATTTTTACCTCCTAATATTTTCTCCTTTTTATTTATTTATAAATATAATTATATATATATATAAATAAAGCTATTATATTTCGTAGGGACCACATTAGAAACCCAGTACATTTATAGGAGCCATTCAGAGGAAATGTATCACAATATTATATAAATTTATAAGGTATATCATTTATTTTAAATGAATAAAAATACAGGGCACTCACTCTTATCCTTCGGGCATTTGTACATAGCTGTATGCTGATGTCATTCCTTCATTGTATGAAACTTTATAAAAAGTACGTGCTGCTTAGCTACCAATGCCTGTGCAGTCCTCACCCTCTCAACTTCTGACAAATTTCAGTTTTTCTCTGTGTTGTGCCTCAAAGTGCCACTTTAGTTACAGTCGTTAATACAGCCACAAGTTCACTGTAAACCAAGCATACGGCTTTACTGCTAACCTCTGCAAAAAAAAAATTATATATATATATATATATATCAGTGTATGACTTAATAAAAGCTCGACTTTACGCTACAGCTGAAAGACAAGAAGAAGAAGTGCTCATTATTAACAGGTGACGGTGAAAATACCCACTCACACAACCTGCACTGGATGAGTGTCAGTCACCTCAGGCTCAACAGGTGGTGCTGCGACCTCAAACATCAGTCACATCAATCACATGTGACAGGAGGAAGCATGTCCACTACACAGGCGTTTCTAAATAAAAGCAAATTTAGATAATTACTAACGCTGTCAATGGAATCAAAATTTTAACCTAGTTAATCACTATCATAGTCTGTGATTAATCACGATTATTCGCGATTTTAAAATACTCAGATTTACTTGTATTATTAACGTGCCGTGTTGGAATATAGAAATGCATGACAAACTGGTTAAAGGAAACAGATTATGTAGTTTAATAATATCTCAAATATGTATGGGTGTGGTAAGTCACGACAGCAGGGCTCAAACATGGATCCTCAGATCTACTGTAATAACCAACGACCTAGAGCCTTATCCACCTGAGCCACCATATAATCATATAACTGAGTTTCCGTTTAATGTATAGTTCCCCTTAAAGGTAGCTCAAGCACACAACTTTTTTTTTTATCCAAACCTAATCCAAACCTAGAAGCTTTTTATGATGAAACTTGCTGTTCAGCACACCTGTTTCCATAGTCATTTTATTATCCATGAATAAAGTGCCATTATCACACACAGCATGGGAACAGCGCTGTGATTGTGGTCAGCCGTTAGGGTCAAACTTGGTCATATGTTTAATTTGCGTAAAAAAGTAGTAACATATTAAAATTTCTAGACTCATCACGTGTTAGCGCGTCATCACATTTGTTAGCGCTCTAATAATTAAATTTATAAGTAAAGTAATAAGACTCATCGGTAAAAGAGTTTGCTTTGTCTTTGATCTCACGGGCCGGACAGAACCATCCAGCTGTTGGAGAATGAAGGGAAAAGGCTGTAGTGGGGGATGTACAAAGAAAACTCAATGTTCAGTTTGCAATTTTATTAGATGATTGTGGCTCAATTAGATGATTCTTTTTTTCTTTTTCTTTTTTTTAAATTTTTTTTCTGCTATATAGGTTTTATAATTTTAATAAATCAGTTGCATGGAAAGTTACCTAATAGACAGATTGACCGATGATGACAGATGATCTGATGGAGGATGAAGGAATTCTTTATTACAGTGACAGTAAATGTAGTGTTCCTTCTTTCTTTCACTCTTTCCTCACTTGTGTGTGTGTGTATGTGTGTGCGTGAGTTAGATTCCAGACTCCATCATCTCACGCGGTGTTCAGGTCCTCCCTCGAGACACGGCATCTCTCAGCACCACGCCGTCCGAATCTCCTCGAGCTCAAGCCACCTCCCGCCTCTCCACTGCCTCGTGCCCAACACCCAAGGTAAGAGCCACAGCCACGGTTATTTCCCGCTTCTTGTTCACACTCGCTTCCTGCTTTCCGTCCCCACCACATCCTGTCCACTTGCTGTCTGCTTTGCAGCCACTCGCAACTGCTCACACGCCCCGCTCACGCACCCTACCTCATAAGATGCTTCTGCGTTTGTGTGTATAGATGTGTGCATATACGGATGTGAATAGTAAAGAGTTTTCTACGCATTACAATGAATGCAATGCAGTTAGTTTTGACCTTTTACATGTTAAAGACGTCAGGTATTGATGTTTCCATGGTAGAACCTTCCCTGCCGTGTGTGAGACCTGGGTTCGGTTCCCATCTGCGTAAGTCAGTGCAGTTGAACTGCCAGATAAAAAAATGGGAGGGTTGCATCTGGGAGGGCATCTGTTGTAAAAACCTCTGCCAGAATACCAAGTAGCAAATATTCAGAAATACATTTCTGCCGTGCCAGCCACTATTTGGAATGCAGTGAGAAAAATTAGATACATTTACAAATGTAATTTATTTTATTTAAATTGAAATAATATTGCCCTGCGATGGATTTGTCACCCTCTCCAGGATGTAGCCCACCTCACGCCGCAAGTCTCCTAGCAATAATAACTCCAGGCTTCCCACAACCCTGAACAGGATATGCGGTATAGAGAATGAGTGAGCGAGTGAGTGAAATAATATCATTATGTAAAATCATTTTTTAAGTGCAGCTGAAAGAAGAACATCATCATTCAGATGTAGTTGGGTAGTTGGAGGAAAAATTATATATCAAGTAACTTCAACTATTATTAAGTAAGCAAATTTTAATAAGATATAACAAATTCTATCGTGTCATACAGCACCTCGACCAAAAATCCGAGCTTTTATCAAGTGATGTGGTTTCTGGTGCGATGGAAACTTATTTCATGCCATCATCAGGTAGCTCTTACACCAGCTTTGGTCTTTATGGTCTTGGAAAAAAAATAAATCACTGCCATGATTTCTCTTCATCAGTCAACAAATGCATGCACTACCAGTCAATGGTTTGGATTTTGATTTCTTTCTACATTGCAAAACAATACTGAAGGCATCCAATAATCTTTAAATAAATAAATAGTTGATATTGAGATGTATCTGCTACTTACAGTATGGTCTGTAAATCCTTCATAACGGCTCTAATCTGAGGTGCTGTTTGTTAATTGGTGATTTCTGAGGTTGGTAACTCTGGGAACCTTCCTGGGATGGTCTTCATGAAAGCCAGTTATTCATCATGGTGCTTGATGAGTTTTGCAAATGCACTTGATAATACTGTTTTTGCATGAACTAGTCCAGGAGAGCTGAACTTTGTGTAATAAAATAAGTACCGACTTGTTGTTTTTGTTGTTAGTTAATTACCTAATGCTATTTTTGTTATTTAATAGTTTTGGGAGGAAATTCCTGTATTGCTCTAGAATGTAGAAAATAAATCCAAACTTGTGTCCAAACTTTTGACTGGTACTGTACATACTGCTGTAACTTTACCAATGTCTGTTTGCAGTAAGAAAAAAAATATTTGCAAGTATTATGCATATATAAATATACAGTGGTAACTCAGCATATGAATTGAATCCGTTCTTAAAGCGATTTTTCATATTGCGAAATGCATTTTCCCATAGGGAATAATGTAATTGTAGATAATCAATTCCAGCCACCCAAAAATATTACCAATATTACCAATTTCCAACACTATAATCATAATTTCTTTGTCGCATAAAAACAATCAAAACATTTATAAAATATATTTACATGAAGTTAAATATGAAATAGACATTAAACTTCACTTAACTTTAATAACTATAATTTCTCTTTGCTTTAAAAAAAAAAAAAAACGAAACTGAAAGTGGCTCATGGTGCCAACTGTACCACTGTATATTTGACATGCATCATTGTTTAGGTCAAATGAATATTAGACAGTCACTAGAAATGTGTTACATTTATGGAGTGTATCATACTGTATATTCTTAATTGAACCAGGACATTCGTTTTCAATCCTCAATCTCATTAACATGTTAGTAATTTCCCTGCTCTGTCACATGCATTTAAGTAACTAAAGGCTGTTAATTAGCAGATTTGTTGCATTAGATGCTAGAAGATGAGAAAACATTTTTAAAATTGTGTGTTCTATGACCATTTGTTAAAGGAAACACCAAATTACAGACTTCACCAGTAGGGGGCATAGGAGAGCCAAATCAAAGCCAGGACAAATGTTATGGCAATTAAAAATTCAATATTAGGACTTCGTAAATGACAAAAAGCTTAGGAAATATCTCAAGCATGCTGAGAAAATGAGAGACTTCTTAAAGCAACGTGTGTGTTAAAGCCTAAAAAAAGACCTTTTATGTTTCATGTTGGTCCAAGCTTGAAGTTTATATTTAAAAAAAAGTAACTACACAATAAAACCCAATAACACGATAATGCTGTGTTATAATACGGTATGTTTTCATATACTTTATTCAATATTTCTATTCCATCTATTTGATTTTCTTTTTCTAAGGCTACCTTTCTTTACACTGTTTGATTCTCTGCCCCGTATTGCTGTCACGCTCGAACATTGCGCCTTGTGAAAGGATTCTTTGGAAGTGAATTCGCCACAGCAATCTTAGGAGACATAACATGACATGCTCACCAGACGCTGATTTAGTGCCGTTATTGCCAAAAGTTCTGAAAGTGTCAGAAATGTTTTATTAATGACTTTGAATGAGGGCGGTGATGCAATGCTCATCTAAAAGCCATCCACAGAAGGATGCTGAATCCTGGCACTGCCAAGCTGCCACTGTTTTTTTTTTTTTTTTTCACACCCGCAATTTGATGACTGTTTTTAACTGAGGACGGTGAGAGTTCAAGGTGCAACGTGCATACATGAACTCAGATTGGCCAGTGTTTCCCCAGTTTGTCTCTCTTGGACTCCTGGCCACTTGTAGCTGTGGCATTGTCAGGATTCACACTTAAAATCTCCAAATGATCAGTACAGAGCTGTGTGTGTGTGTGTGTGTGTGTGTGTGTGTGTGTGTGTGTGTGTGTGTGTGTGTGTGTGTGTGTGTGTGT
>JAQQZT010000020.1:11550379-11563908 GCA_030068275.1 Clarias platycephalus | reverse complement strand
AAATACCAGCAACAGTGTGTGAAAACCTTGTCAAGACTTACAGAAAACGTTTGACCTCTGTCATTGCCAACAAAGGGTATATAACATTGAGATTAATTTTTTTTTATTTGCAAATAAATTCTTTAAAAATCCTACAATGTGAGTTTATGGATTTTTTTTTCTTATTTTGTCTCTCATAGTTGAGGTATACCTATGATGAAACTTACAGGCCTCTCTCTTTTTAAGTGGGAGAACTTGCACAATTGGTGGCTGACTAAATACTTTTTTGCCCCACTGTACACTGTTTATTCCAAAGGTACTTGGAATAAAGGCTTGTGTTCTCATAAGGCAGAAACTGCATGATTGCATGAAAGTTTGATGATGAAGGGCCAGGGATTAAATTACAAGTGCTTCCCTGGTGCAATATTTTGCTCTCCGAGAGAAATGTTTCTGCAGTGAAGAGCAGATTTCCTCTCTACTTCGTCAGTTAGAGCTATGCTTGCACATACGTAAAATAAGAATTATTACATGTTGATTTCAGAAGCATAGAACCGAAATGAGAACGTGATATGAAGACGCAATAATGTGTGGTTGAGCTTCAGAGTTAATAATCAGGTCCACAGGAATCAGTTCAGCTCTCTTTCAGAAAGCGGGTACGAGTGTGGAAGGAAGGAGGAGGCAGCTTGCTTGGGAATAATGCGTGTTAGCGTAGTATGCTAATGATCGGCTGAGGATAATAAACCACTAGTGAGATAGAGACTGAGCTGCTTGTCGGTCTGATTTAGATGTTTCGTTTTGCTCATTGCTTCATTGTGCAGTAAATCTTGGCTCCATTTTCGTTTCCAAGCCACAAACCTGGATGACATCGATTCGGCTCCATGGTGTGACATGACATTATGACATTTCCATTTTTCTTCACAGTGTAGCCAACATCTCACTGAGTATTGTCATCTAAGACATGCTGTTTTCGAACTAACAGCATCTACCTCCTGCTTTGCCTCTTTCTCTCTGTCTTTCTTCAGGTGCAGTCACGATGCAGCAGCAAAGAAAATATCTTACGGGCGAGTAAGTGACTTGTGTGTATGCGTTTGTGTGCGTGTTTCAGTGTGTATACGGTCGACAATACAGGCTTAAGAAGGCTGATTTTGATATTAATTCACCCTTTCTAAAAATCACAAGTTGTTCTAATTTAAGTTGTGGTCTTAAATAATTACCTTTTCTATATTTTCCTATGTTGTTATGGGCATATTATCCAATTTCGCCCCTTTCTAGCCTTTCTATATCTATTCACAGTCCACAAAAACACAATATTTTTGAATTAACATCCCATACTGTGAGCAAAGGAACAATATCCAATAATTCAGACCTCCCTCCAGGCTTCAGTGCAGGATATAAACAAATCATGCTGAGCAGCCATTTTCCCCTCAAGATCGAGGAAAGATGTGACAAACCCCAAGATCTGAGAGTTGGCACTCACTACCTTATATTGCAATCCACTGTACTCAGAGAGTTCCAAGTAAATGTAAAGTTTTACGTAAATATGTTCCAGTGCTTCCGCTTGGAAAGAAATTCAGTTGTCCAGTGCGAGGTCGTATTTGGTCTCTGAATTTAACATATTAATGACATATTAATGGCGGTATGGTGGCTTAGTATTTATCACTGTCGCCTTGCCCCTCCAGGGTCTGGGTTCAATTCCCAACCATTCGTGTATGGAGTTTGCATGTTCTCCCCGTGCTTGGTGGGTTTCCTCCCACAGTCCAAAGACATGCTGATTAGGCATTTTGGCATTGTCCGTAGTGTGTGAATGAGTGTGTGTGCCCTGCGATGGATTGGCACCCCATCCAGGGTGTTCCCCACCTCGTGCCCCAAGTCTCCTGGCATTGACTTCAGGACCCCCCGTGACCCTGTATACATGAAGTGGTATAGAGGATAAGTGAGTGAAGTTATTAATTAGATATATGAAAAATAATATATGACAAAAATCTTGAGAAATTCTGATTAAGTACAATGGATTGCAGCATTAACCTTAAAGAGTGTGTTTTTTTTTTTTTTACTCTTAACATATGGTTGTTTAATGTAGAAAGAATTGCTAGTGAAATCAAGAAACACCTTATACACTTGCTAGCCAAAAAGTAAACAATATGTAATATATATATATATATATATATTTAGTAACATATAATGAAATATAATGAAATTAAATATAAACTCAGTACCTGTATGAATTCACTGTTTTTTTCCCCTTTGTGGTTTGACTGTCATTTCATCAGTACAAGATCTCGGCCAAACATTAAAGCAGCACTGGATAGAAATAAATTATAAATTTTGTGACATTGCATAAGGTTGTCGAAAAAAATGCTCTGCAAAAGCCTGCTGTAATCAAAGCTAAAGGTTGTGCAACAACTATTTTTGGCCAGGCAGTTTATAAAGGGGTTAACTTAAGGTATGAACCAACAAGTGCAGATGGTGACAGATGATCAGGCCAGTGATTAGTATACTGGTCATGCTTAGTAGTTGGAATAGACGAGAGGGGAAATAAGGTTGTTGCATAAAGCCATTTTTTAAACTGTAATATTAGAAACATTTGTTCCTATTTCTATAATTTAATTTGCATCATTTAATTTAATATGAAGGAATAAGGGGTGGTTCAAGACTTTTGCACAGGCCTGTCTTAATATGGGGAGGCCACATTCAGGACAGTAATTCACATCGCACCCTTCAGATGTTCCACCTTTCCTGAATGTTCCGAGAGAGTCCCGCATAGTAATATGAGTTGCTTGATGTTTGCAGATCATATATATTAATGTTTCTGAGAGGGAGTAGGTTGTTTATGCTGTCATTTTACTCTAACAGCATCTGTTCATAGACATCTACAGTAAGAACACACCAGAAGTAAACATTAATGTTGTCAGCAGTTTTGTTGCCCTGATTATTCAGTCTACAGTAAATCGAAAACCTATGCTTGACTGTTGGGGTGAGAATGTGTTTATTTATTAGTATATGGATTATGCTATGTGTGCGCAGGTCACAGTGCAGTGGACATCACTAAGGTGGCCCGGAGGCACCGTATGTCCCCATTCCCACTAACCTCCATGGATAAAGCCTTCATCACTGTGCTGGAGATGACGCCAGTTCTGGGCACTGAGATTATTAACTACAGAGGTCAGCATACATGTATACACACAGTACTGGCAGATACACACACACACGCACAGCACTGGTAGCACAGCTCTTCTTTACTAAACAGAAAGCCTCGAGTTATACAACTTTTTACTTGTAGGTGCATCCATAAAAGTCAAGTTGCTGAGAAAAGTGGCTGAGACATAACAGTACATAGTGCAATTGAACTAATTGCAACATATCATTTATTTGGTCTGAAAAGATCTGGTTTGTGTGCATGTATGCTAGCCTGGGAAAATACTTCAGCTGGTAAAATTCTGACATTTGCGAAAATCAAGCACGAGTTATAAAATTTTTAAGTATGTTTGCCTGGGGTGAAAAAGAAGAACTTTGCTTATTTTAGGTATGGGAATCACAAGGGATCACGAATCTGATATCACAATACCCAGGTGCTGATTCAGTTTGTTCTGAGATTATATAAGTACAGTATCATGATTTTATAAGAATATATATATAAAAAATACATTAATTCTAACAGATACCTAGATACCATAGGCAAAATAATACTTAAGTAAAAGTAAAATGCCTCTCTCTCTCTCTCTCTCTCTCTCTGGTTCCCGACACTTACTGTGCCGGCTCCATTTCTCATTTCAAACACCTGCTACACGAGTTTCACAAAGGGAAGGCAAATCATGCAATTATGCATAATAGTCAGCAGGTGGTGATATTTCAACTGCTGTAATAGAACACCATGCAGAAATGTTGTAAAGTTAAAAGCAAATATTTGTTGTAGGATGTAATGGAGTAAAAGTATCCACCAATAGAAATACAAAAGTAAAGTACAGATATGTGAAATGTGTACTTAAGTAGAGTAATAAAGTAAATGTATTTAGTTACCTTCTACCTCTGCACCTGCAGGCAGACAGCCAAAGCAATGTAAGATTTTGGGGGAGGGGGGTTCTTTTTCAGAATTACGCTAAAGTGATATTCGATAGATTTTCACAGACCACTACGCATATGCTTCTTACACTTATTGTATATCCAAAATCATGTATATATTTCATATTTTTAAATATTTTTGAGAGAGCTGCGGGATCATGATCCTGCACACAGGGATTATTCTATGAACACCTACGCTCACCAGCAGAGAAAAGAGACACAATGTCAGCTATACTTAGCTTGTCCTTTACACACACATACAGTACACACACAGATGCTCTTCACCCTGTCACCTGATCTGTATTTTTTGCTGATTTTCTCATATTGTTGATCAGAGCAGCATCTTTTCATGCATGATCGCTCGTAGCAACATTGTGCTAATACCTTGATGTTGTTTGGTAAGGAAGTCTTTTGCCAAATTCAGTTTAAAACCTAATGTACCTGGCAGTTATGAGAATTCTTTTTTGTATATTTTCTTACGCTGCAGGGGACAAATCTCTCAGTGCTCCATCTGCCTTTCTGCTTTCCCATATCATATGTCATCATTTTTCCAATTAGCATATCTTTTCATAGAGCAGGTGAAAAATTGCTTGCGTCTCTGGCATGGTAACCATAGTAACAGCAATGTTATAATGTTGAAAATTTCAACTGAGGCAGAACAGCTACCAGCTGCCAAATCAAAGCCAAGACAGTAGACCAGCTGGTACATTATTTAACATCTTCCTTATTGCTTAAGTAATTTCATCAACAATAGATTGAGATTTTTGATCTAATTCCTTTACTGTTGTGTAATTTTCAAAGGATGTAGCGTTAATAGCTGTCCTTCAGGAACAGTTGCCTTCTTACCAGCATGTATACATTGGTAAAGGTCTGGTCTACCAACTTTAATGCAAACAGAAATAATGAACAAAAAATTAAAGTTCACATTCATCCTAATTAATTATGTAACATATTCAGTGTTCATATAATAAATTCCTGTAAATGAATAACAGTTTATTGCCATATATTTTTTACTTACTGACTAGAGTTAGCAAGCTAGTCATGCACCTGAGAATGTATCCATGCTAGCACTGTAGCTAGCTCTTTAGTCAATGTCACTTTATCGTCTTGGAAGTCATTTTATTTCCTTCATTTTTTTCCCACAAAAATGATTTTGACTGGTTTTAGCACAATTTTAGCAGAATTTTTCAATGACAAAAGCAATCTTTCAAAAATCTGAATTTAAATTTATATATAAAAAGGGTTGAAATCGACAGAAGTGAAATGACTTTTCAATAAACTTGTGTAAACACTTGTCATGGCTGTAGAAATAAGTGAGTTTATTCAAACAGAACACACCATTCTCAACACGGGTGAGAGATGTGGCTAAAAACATAAAAAGCTGCAGGTTTCTCCATATCCACGCATATATACACATATATTTAACCTGTCTTTTGATATCTATTTTTTGTATATGTATATATAAATATTGAACTTGATGACATCGCTTTAGAATAACTAAAAGTCTGTGTTCGCGTATTTTTCTTCGTCAGATGGAATGGGCCGAGTTCTGGCTCAGGATGTTTATGCCAAAGACAACCTGCCTCCTTTCCCCGCCTCTGTGAAGGATGGCTATGCTGTGCGAGGTATGTGAGATAATAAATTAACCAACATTAATATTAATACATTGACATTAATATTAAATAATATTAAAGGCCCAAGATCAACACTCTGGTTTTACCTAAGTTAAACAAGCTGCTTTAAGTGGAATTAATGCCAGACACTCCATATGCATATTTTTTAAGTGTAACTTTGTTATAAGGTGAGGTTTTCGGTGAGAAGATCTTAATTTAAATGAAATCTCTGGTGTGAAAGGGCTTTGCCACATTCTTGAGCTTTTTTTTATGGTTCTTGCCTTAAATCACTAACAAATTGGCTAAGCAGTAGTTTTGAAATGTAAAAATGTACTTGCGAATCATCTAGGACTCCGCTACAAATTGTGCGAAACCCATGCTGAACTGTCAAGAACTGTTGAAGAACTGTCACGGTTTACCTACCAGCTGTTACAAATTATCTACTATACTTACAATTTTTGTCAACAGTAATCATAAACTGCTATACTTACAAAGTCTGCAAGCCGCTACAATCTACCTTCAAATAACTGCAAAGTTGAAAGTAGAAATCTTTCAACGCCTAGGATTTTTCTTACACTCCAGCCCAAGTTACCATATTCTGATAAATTCCTGATAAAATTCCCAGACAGATGCATTTGGATTTTGTACAATGTCAAGATGTTGGGATTAAATTTGGGAATGTGGGAAATCTTTATAACAATGAGAGGTAAAACTGTAAGTTTTCAAACACAGAAAATGTTTCTGTGAATGGATTTGCAGCTTCTCAGTGACATGACAAGACATTCCACAATGTTAAACATTAACTGAATAAAACTGATAATGTGCCATTCCTTAGGAAATGACAAATTGTTAGATATAAAAAAGCCTTTGGGCTGTAATTGGAAAATAATCAACCATGTGATTGTAAAGATCATCCACTTCACATCGCACCCTTCAGGCATTATTACTTTCCTATAACAGTACACCCATATGATGATGATGATGATGATGATCTATTCCTCACATTCAGTAATAAGCACTCTTGACTCAAGATGAGGTAATGTTTCCCTCTGTATTAAACTCCACTTTAACCCTGAAGACCCCAGAAGAGTCGTTTTGTTTCTTGTTTCTCTTCCCAGTAACTCATACTGCAGCAAGTTTTTTTTTTTTTTAGTTCCCTTCATACTGATATTACAGTGATTCATCAACACCCCTTTCTCTCTCCCTTTGCCTCTCTCTCTCTCTCTCTCTCTCTCTCTCCTCTCAGTCACACTCAACTCTTGATGAGTGTGTGTTTGCCTCGCATTACGACACTCCATGTTAATTGACGCTTCACTCCCTGTGTCACACCTCCATGTTCCCCATATCAGTCATGTCTGCTGCAGAGTGCACTCAGGAAAAGCCTCTTATATGGATGAATGTCAGACAGCTCATACTTTTATAGTAGAATTCCCTACAGATGGGAACATACAGACTGTTTCTTAAACTCTTTAACTTTTTACCCATTTCTGAAATCTATTTCTTTATGCTATAGCTCTGTAATGTCATGTAAATGGTGATCAGCTAGAATGCGAGGCTGAAAGCCCTGTTTCTACTCCTTTCAGGACATGATTCCAATTGTAGGTTTAAGCTTGAGTGAACTACAAAGAGTTGTTTGCTGGCCATGTTCCTCTTCACCTGTATTTCAGTTATGCCTTCGTCTTGTGTAATTGTATGACTACAGATTAAACTATGGATATAAAGTCTTTTTTCTATTTATTTGGCGGCACGATGGTGTAGTGGTTACCACAGTTGCCTTGCATCTCCAGGGTCTTGGGTCGATTCCCACCTCGGGTCTATGTGCTTGGAGTTTGCATGTTTTTTCTTGTGCTTGGTGGGTTTCCTCTGTGTACTCCAGTTTTCTCCCACAGTTCAAAGACATGCAGATTAGGCTGAATGGCATTCCCAAATTGCCCATAGTGTGTAAATGAGCATGTGAATGTTGACCAGAGGTCCTACCGTGGTTGTGAAAAGGGGAATAAAGACAATGGTCACCATTGGCCTCCACGGTCCCTAGGACTACAGAGGTTCCTAGATGAATGGAGGGATTTTTTTTATTTATTTGGTCCGGGACAATTCTCACGCAACAGTCAACTCTCTTGCTCTAAGACACCGTGATCCAGTCAAGTACGTTTATGAGCCACATGTGTGCAACTGGCTGCTGTCACCGATACTTACAGGATAGAGTGTATGCCCTTTCACCCACGGAGCACGGCTACTTTTGTAATCTTCGAGTCGCAGCCGCAGATGGCAGGAGCATTTCCGGGATTTGAAGTTGCAATCAATGACTGATAAAGCGAACACTTTTCCATTCAGCCACTCAGAAGTGTAGATTTGCTTTTCTCTTTAAAAATTATCTAGTAACTCATTGTAAAGCTTAAATTCCCTGTCACTATTACAGTCTGTGCAGTGAGTTTTACAGTGTATGTGTCTGGTCCTTACCTCTCCAGCGGCTGATGGTCCTGGTGACCGCTTTATCATCGGCGAGTCTCAGGCAGGGGAGCAGGTGAATACACATACGTGCACACACATTCATACACAGCATGAATTTAAGCATTGTGATTTAAACTGTAGCTGCAATCCAGGAACCCAGGACTATTTATGCATTTGTGTGTTTTCCCCACAGCCCACACACACAGTGATGCCAGGCCAGGTGATGAGGGTGACGACCGGGGCTCCAATCCCATGTGGAGCCGATGCTGTGGTGCAGGTGGAGGACACAGAGCTACTGAGAGAATCCGAGGATGTGAGTTTGCATAGCCACACTTAAAAACACAAAGTTTCTACTTTTTACTCCTTCAGCAAAAACATTGTATTTAGAGTTTTTTACTTAAATCCCCAAGGGCATTATGTGCCTGATTACTTCCCAATAAGGTTAAATTTGGTCAATAAGTTCCCTTTATTGTGACCTTTAATTGAAAATATGCGGCTCTACTACTGTACATATTGCTGTTTTTTCATCTTCATGCCATAAATTGTCTTAAAATAGCATCTAGATTTTAAACCCTGTGGTCCAAACTAATAGTACACTAAAAGAAAATTACACATCACATTAAAAAAACTAAACTCTACTTCTGTAGTATTCCAATATGCATAAATAAATCTATAAGCCAGTACAATCTTATAAAAGCAAATATATTTGGTATAATGTAATAAGATGCTTATATAATGAAATAAGATACTTATAATGTTCTAAATGGACTAGTGCAAGAAATACATTATATTCAGTGCATTTTTTTTTTGCAAACAATGAGCAGCCATGTCATGCTTACATACACTTACTTAAGAAAAGAGCACACTATATTGTGACATTTATTAAGTAATTAACATACATAAATCTTGTACAGGAGTGTATTAGCCATTTATTGCGGTAGATGAGTTGGCAGATTTTTTTATTTTTATTATTATTATAAGCACTTTTAAATTAGCCTTAATGCTGCATAATTGTTTGGGAACTTCTTAGTTACATAAAGTAAACTTTTTTTCTATAAATTGTGTTGGACAAAAGATAAATGCTTGCCGATTTTTTTTCGAGTATGATGGATACTTTTCTAAAACAGACTAAGACTTACCAGATGTTTTCCAGCTGTATGTTTATACATGCTTTATTTTGGTCTTATAACCAATACAAGATTTAAGGGACAGATTTTTAGGTCTCAGTGTGTCAAGGCTCTGAGTTACGGATCAGAAGGTTGGTGGTTCGAGCCCCAGCTCCATCAGGTTGCTGCTGTTGAGCCCTTGAGCAAGGCCCTTAACCTTGTCTGCTTCAGGGGTGCTGTATAATGGCTGACCCTGCGCTCTGACCCCAGCCTACTAACAAGAAGATGAGATGTGCGAAGCACAAAGCATTTCACTGTGCAGTAATGTATATGTGACAAAGGCTGAACTTAACTTATATAAGCACTTATCCACAAAGCAAACAAAAGTATTTATTTAGGTATTTTTAGCAATGGTAAGAAAACTGTGTATGGACATCCTGTGTATAGGATAAAAGCTAGTATGTGTGTCATTTGGTGTTAGAGCCATATTTAATATTTTTATATTTTAAAATATTTTGAAATAAACCACAGGTAATGTTTTAATATGTAGTTCAGTAAGCTTTTAATTATTGTCTGTGTGCAGGGCACAGAGGAACTTGAAGTGCGCATCCTGGTGCAAGCACGTCCCGGACAGGATATCAGGTAAGAGAGAGAGAAAGTTGTTTTTTGTCTGAAAGCATTGTAATCGCAGTTCAAATTAATATAACTTAGTAGATTTCTGTATCATTTTAAATGCTCCCTCTGCATATACTTGCTTTATTTAAAGGTATTTTTGTATTTCACCATTTTTAAGAGAAAATTAAACCTGTGAAAATTACATATTTTACTTGTCCTTCACATCAGCACATTTCATACTATGTTTAATATTCGCTTATTCAAATGTATCTGCTGGCCTGATGGATCCTGTATCATAGATCCCTATTTATTCCTTTATTCATTTCTTGGTATTAGAACAAAATTACACAACTGTTAGCTGAACAACATAGCT
Source organism: Clarias platycephalus (assembly GCA_030068275.1). Taxonomy (NCBI): domain Eukaryota; kingdom Metazoa; phylum Chordata; class Actinopteri; order Siluriformes; family Clariidae; genus Clarias; species Clarias platycephalus. Next base: position 11,553,712 of record JAQQZT010000020.1, on the reverse strand, counting down.
AGCAATTAACGACTTAACTAGCAAATCAGCTTTAGCGGCTAGCAAGTTAGCAAGCTAACAATTTTGTCTGACATTTGTTCATTTCCTAGTTTACTAGTTCCTATGTACAGTCTGACATGCAGAAATGGATGTAAAATTATAACCGTGGGTTGTAAATTTATATAGCTACTGCTAGAGATGAGGGAAATGTTTTATTTACATTTTATTTTCTTTTGTGTGGCGATCCTCGTATCGCCACACTGACTCCAAAATCTCCCCCAAAAAATTTAAACTATTTTTACATTTATAATAGAGAATTGGTCGCTCAACCAATGACCAGAATTGACTGGTTTTCCATTTGATTGGCCATGACCCGTGATTGGCTCAAACCTACTCATTACACACAAAAAACTTATTATTGTTTTAATGCTTCCCTTGGCTTTTAAGTGAGAAAACTAATGGTATAAGATATGGGCCACATTTAATTAATCATTACATTTTTTAAAAGGTTTAAAATTACAACAAAATCATAGTTGCAAAAAAGAAAAATCATAACCCTTAATATAGAATTGCAATTTTAACCGAATCGCCACATAGGTATCATGATAACAACTTATCGGGAGGTCACAGGTTATTTACATCCCTAGCTACTACTATAGCTATTCTAACCAAAAGATGGTCAAAAAAGTTTACCATTATTATCATAACAATTTGCTGAATTGTAAACAAACTCCACAGTTTGGTATATTTGTTAAGCTTTTCATCAAACTCTTTCATTGGCTAATGAATATAATTATGCAGTTGCCTACTGTACACTGAGCTGTGATCCTGAGCTCAGATTTGGCTAAAATAAGGAGCTCACCGTGCAGCTGTTCAGTGCGTCAACTGTTTACCCAGAGAGCTACAGTACAGTCTCACTGCAACACACTGACATTGAGATACTTGGAAAGACAGAAGCAAAAGGAAAGAAGGAGAGCGAAACATGTAACATCTCTATCCTCCATATTTCATGTGTGTCTCAGGCCCATTGGTCATGACATAAAACGTGGAGAGTGTGTGTTGGCCAAAGGCACTCACATGGGCCCATCGGAGATCGGCTTGCTGGCCACAGTGGGAGTCACAGAAGTGGAAGTGCACAAGTTCCCTGTGGTGGCTGTAATGTCCACAGGAAACGAGGTTGGAATTCACATAGACATTCTGTACGAACTTCTGCGCTCTTTCTAATATGTTATCGTTTTTATGATAATAACTCATTCATTAAGACTTGATAATGGTAATATAAGTAGATTTAAAAACTTTAACAAAGAAATATATTAATATTAATGGCGTCATCAGTGAGTGTTTTGTAAAACCTTTTACAACATGGGAAAGTTTTCAGGATAGAGGATTTTATACTTTTGGCTTCTTGATGGCATGACAAGCTCTTTTTATTTTACAAACATCAGTATCTGGAAAAAGACAGGCTACAACCGTTTATAGCTGTTAAAGCATAAGTGGTAACAGGAACTAACTTACTGTACAAACTTTTTGCAACTTCAGACATAACCTAACAGTTAATCGAAATAGTATAATCATAGTCACTGGAGAAAATGGCAAGAGAACACTCCTAGACCAGACCAGTTTTTTTTTTTAAGTTTGTATGTAGTTAATCGTGTAACAATGAAACTATTTTCAGCTGCTGAACCCTGAGGACGATCTACACCCAGGGAAAATCCGTGACTCCAACCGCTCCACGCTGCTTGCCACTATTCAGGAGCATGGCTACCCCACCATTAACCTGGGCATCGTGGGAGACAAGTGAGGATCACTGCACATTCATCTTATACCATATAAGACCAAAAGCATGTGGAGACATGACCATGACACCTCCATTTCCCCATCCAGCTTTCTGATATTACAGCCGCCATTCTTCTGAAAAGGCTTTCCACTATTAGATTTGATCATTAAACCAAAGAACTTTTTTTTTTTTAAGTGTGTCCAAATATTTTTGGTCATCTATAGTGCACAGAGATACATATCGGCATGATTAGTACACATTGTGCACATGCCACGTCTTAAAAGTTTTACAAGCTTATAGACCTAACATTTTGACCACTTAGAGATTCTAAGAAACAAACAAACACACAGATGACTAACATCAGTGTATAGATGCACAGTTGAAAATTTCCTTTGCGTTATTTATTTTAGTGTATCTTTCAGAGTTTCGATTGAAGCTGACACAAAAGTATTAACGCACTCTGATCACTATGCAGTCAGTTTGGGATTTGGTAACAGCTGCTGTGGTTTCCTGTCTCCTACCACAGCCCAGATGACCTCCTGAATGCCCTGAACGAGGGTATCAGCCGTGCCGATGTCATCATTACCTCAGGGGGCGTGTCCATGGGCGAGAAGGTAAGGACTTTCTTTAGGACTTTTTAAACAATTATTTAGTAAATCAGCTTACAGGTTTCTTTTTTGGGTTAAATAATGTAGTATGTTCAAAAAGTGACGCGTCTCTGCTCCACACCCTCACTATTTGTGCTTACATAAACCCCCATCCCTAACATTTACAAGCTTATAGAAATTAGGGTATGGCTAATATTTGAAACATTGTGTACTAGAATTGCTTATTCATAAAAATGATTATTTTTGTTCTATTGTTTATTTTTCAGTGCCAGCTAGTCCAAGCATACCTTACTGTTGGAGCTGTTGGAGTTTGCTAGTTCAAAGTTGACTTTTTAGACTATCACCTAGTTAGTATTCCATCAATCTGTAAAGAAATCTTTAGCTTCTTGGCAGCAGGGTGGCTTAGTGGTTACTGTGGTACTGTCTCCTCACACCTAGTTGTAGATACTCTAGTAAGTGGTAGCTCCTCAGGTTAAGGCTCAGAAGGTTGGCTGTTCAAGCCTCAGCGCCAACAAGTTGCCACAGCCGGGCCCTTGAGCAAAGCCCTTAACCCAGTCTGTCCAGGGGCGCTATATCATGGCTGACCCCGCACCCTAACCCCGGTTTCCTACAGTACCTAGTACATGTGTTTTTTTTTCCACTGTATAGCAACGTATGTGACAAATAAAGGATTAACTTAACATCTCTGGGGTTAGAGGTTTGAATCTCATTTCCAGTGTGTCTGTCTGTCCAATCTGTCTAGGGTTAGGGGTTTGAGTCTGTGTGCCTGGAGTTTGCATGTTCTACCTCTGCATGCTGGGTTTGTCCGCTGTCTTTCCAGAGTCCAAAGTGAGGCCTGATTGGCATTTCCAAATTGCCCATATTGTGTGATGAGGATGTCCCCCGCCTTGTGCCCTGGGATAGGCTTCAGGCCCTCTGTGATCCTACACAGGATAACAGATGATGGATGGATGGATGGATGGATGGATG
>JAQQZT010000020.1:11525608-11538512 GCA_030068275.1 Clarias platycephalus | reverse complement strand
ATATCTAGCACAAGACAATTTTAATTACTGTTGTCCGGTAAATAATTAGGCGCCACCCCTTAGTTGACTCTTGTCCCCTCATATCCACCCAAACATCACTGCTGAAAAACACATCACGACTCACCTGTAGAACTCTTCTCTTTCTCTCTCATCAAGTTCAGTGATGATGTACGTGAGGGTTCGCTCGATCCTCGGAATAATCACTAAAAAGGAAAAGAGGAAGAACTCAACATTAATGCTTGTACAGTAACTCCTGTAGTGTTGACTATTTAGCAATGTTTCATGCTGCAATATTAAGGTTAAGATCTGTGCGATCATCTCTCTTGCTGATCGATGTGAACAATCCTAATGAACAGGAAGTCCTAAAAGTGTCCTACACAGGTTATGTGGTTTACAACCCAGCCATGTTTATTATTTTTATTTCATCTCATTAACTGTCAGGGTCAAAATTTTGTCCTGAGCTGAGAGGGGGACAGACGCGTCTCTGAACTCACCGTGCTCGATGGCATTCACACGGCGGTTGGTGATCTTGATGGCTTCATCCAAGGTGACAAAGGAGGTCTGTTAATTAAGTGATACAAAGACAAAGGTGAAATCACAAGAATTAGCTTTTTAAATTCTTTAAGAATAAAATTAAGGCTTTTGTGTCCTTTTTTTTCCACTCAGAGTCACTTTACAGGACTTTTAGTAATATTACCTATTAATTTATTTTCCATAATAAATTCATCGGGGTCAGGATTGTGCAGGTTTGCTCTCAAGTGTGCGGCCCCTATGTTACATAAATGTAACATATACCATACACGTGAGTGCCCCCTACCTGCAGGGAGGCTAACTCCACCAGCAGCTCCACGGCTTTAGCGTAGTTCCTCTTCAGCCTGGACAACTGCTCTCCACCTCTCGCTAAACCGGTCAGCTCATAGCCTACACACACACAATCATACTGTTATTTTCGGCTACGTGTTACATGTTAAGTGCAGTCTGAGAGGGTTTCATGGCAATTTTCTCTACATTTAATTCTAATCAAAAGTTCCAAATAGAAATTGTGTGAAGTTGTTACATTTATACAATTTGTTGTTTTTTTCAAACATGACTTACTGTCTCCCCCTTCTTGGTAGTGCTCAAACACAGGCAGAGTCACACCTGTGGTGAAATTTTTTTTAAATTGAGCGTTGATATATATACACACACACAAATATATATCCAGAATATTAATATGAGACAATTTTACATTTCATCAATAAAATCTTGTTATTATTTAGGCTAATAATCTATATATAAAAAATAATAATAAATAATAATAATAATAATAATAATAATAATAATAATAATAATAAATAAATAAATATATATTAATCAAATAATTAATTTACTAGTTATACAAATTTTAATACAATACATTTTATAATTGTAGCAGTTAAATTAATAATGAATATTTAATTTCCGCAGTATGGAATTTCCACAATAGCAGCGTCAGGTATCCGAAGTGCTTGTTACCATGGTAACGCACTGAGGAAGTGACGTCTGCGACGGTGACGCTGCACCGTTTTGTCGAAGTTCCCTTAACCCGACAGTCCTTGCACAGGGAGAAGGGAGTAGGCAGCGCATTTTAAAGTACACTGTGGAACGGAACGCAGCCATTTTATAACGTGGACTTTTTAAAAAAGCATTACTGTGACTCGTCACAAGAGGGCACTGTTTTGTGTGATGTGACGGTTCCATCACAAGATGAGGCTTCGTGAGAAAATATCTTACATACAGTATAGAAAACCTAAATCTGTCCAACACTTAGTTTGAAAGTTTTACATTTGAACATTTTGGGGAAAAAGATCCAAAAGAAATGTTCCTTTTGGTCACTAAGGCTAATAATAGGTTTAGATATGAGTGTAAAAAAATGTACTATGGTACTAACTCTTCATTAGATTTGAAAAACAAATATTTTAAAAGGCTGTTTTTAGAGCAGAATTGGCCAAATGTTGCCAAAAGTCTCTGCCTCATATCAAGACACATTTTACTCAAATAGCAAGAGGCTGATTGTTTTTTTTTTTTTTTTTTTTTCAGTTAAAAGATTAAGATTAATTAGCTGCAGTAACCATTGTGCCAGTGGAAGGTCTTCACAAATATATATTAAAAAAAAATAAATAAATAAAAAAAAATGCATGACAAGTATTTATTCTAGTGCCAAGTAACATTTTACACTACATTAAACAAACCTGCAACGTTGTCCCTCTTTGCCCTGACCTTCACCTGGGCCTTGTTCACATTCTGGATGACTGTAGTGCTAAAGAAACAACACCACACTCACAGTTAAGATCAAGAGAAACAATAACTAGGACACACACTTTCACATACAATAGCATTCATGTACACTTCTATGTTCATACCTAAAGTCACCAGCAGCAAATTTAGCTTCAGCTAAGGAGAAAGCTGCTTCTCTCATCACTTCCCCCATAAGCGTCTTAGTCTGAAATCAACCAGAAAGACTCATTAACTGGTGGGGGGGAAAAAAAGCTGAGAATAACCAACCTAACGCTTCACAAGCTCACTGGAAAGAATTCAACGCTACTGCAATAATAAAAAGCTGCACGAATCATACACATCCACACAGAAATCCGTCAGAATCCGTCATATAGCTCAGTAGAAATCAGGAAAAACTTAAAGCTGCTGGTCGTCCTACCTCGATGATTTTCCTCAGAATCTGCCGGAAGCGCATGGACAGAGCGTCCGCTTTCTTCTTCAGCAGGTTGCGTCCGGTCTGAGCTCCTTTCAGACGTGCCTTCATGATGGTCTGTGCCCTGAAAGAAAAGTGCTATTTAAATCTCGCTTCCTGTTATTACTTATTTTTATAGCTGCTAAAAACAATCATGCAAATTTGGTCTTGCATAGGTCTGGCTAAATTGCATCACATCTCTCCTAGTTAGCCTAAAAAAAATTTCAGGATTTCAATAAGACAGACTTTCTTTTATTTTTAATGCTGTCTTGAGAAATAGTTATTCAGGCTTCTTGAAAGTAGGGCAGGGGTAGCTCTGTGGTTAAGGTGTTGATGAGGAGGGCGGTAGCCAGAGCCGGTTCAAGCTCTGATGCCGCCGGGCTGCCACTGTTAGACCATTGAGTAAGGTCCTTCACCCAAAAGTGCAATCAGGCGTTGAGCTGGCAAAGTGACCCCATAAGTACCTGCCACAGAAAGGACAGATATACCTCCAGTGTGGAGATTATCCGTCACCCGATGTGCCAAGTGCCCCGCGAACTGACCCTACCACCCCCCCTTCTTGAAGGTATCTCATTTTCAGTCCAGTCACAGATTTTCTTGCGTCTGTTAAAGCCACACAATGACACAATGACCTATGAATCATTCAAGCATTAAAAAAAAACATTTTAACTTAAGGCATGAACAAGTGAGAAACAAGCACAGATGATGATAGGCGATCAGACGGGTGATAAGTTTACTGGTGATTCTGAATGCTGAGTGGTTGGAACAGATGAGAGAGGAAATAAGGTTGCTGCTGATGTTGTTACATAAACAATTATTTGAAAATTGTTTCTTTCTACATCATTTTAATTTAATAAGAAGAAGGCTCAAGACTTTAGCACAGTACTGTACACTTCAGATTAGACTCCAGTCGCTGCTGCAGGAAGCTCGAATCACATGAGCCTGAATCAGACTTCTGCTTTCATTGGGATCATTTAAATCAAGATAATCTTTAATTCAAACCTCCATACATGTCCATAACTAAACTCTCTGCTATAAACAATGTGCTCAAATATACAATGAAGGGGGGGGATCAGTTTTAAATGCAAGATTTATTTTTATATGAAAAGCTGTGTGTATATATCACTCACTACACCTCTGTCATATGGCACTCTTAATACATTGCAGGATGTTGGGGAACATAACAGACTATAAACGGATAAACATTCTGATAATCTTGTAAATTAATCAGCAAACTAACAAATATCTACAGCATTTAAGATCAGGTTAAAACACTGTACAGTACTGTAAGTTTTATCAGAGACATTGGTTAATATTGGATAATATTCTGCTCGGACACTGAATGAAGGTTAAATTGTATGAGAACGTTCCAAACTGTCGTAAAAATACATAATTATACTATACTGGCATTTGATTTGATTTCTCCTCGCGCTAGCTAACCCCTTAACCTCCTAGCTTAGCTACTTACATTCTCGAAGGAAAAATATCGATCCGGTCTTTGCCCGACATCGTTTCCTTTTGTTGAGGATAATATTAAATATATTTGACGCAGCAGAATTCCTCCGATATAACTCTTCCCAGGAATTTATGCTGTTATATTACTGACATCAGGATTGTTAAAGCGGCTCTAGGATGCTCTGTGTCGTCGCAGGCAGCGGCCGCACTCTAAACACGCCTCGCGGAGATGTTCAGTGAACTTTAAAGGGCACACAATGGCCGTTATTCTTCACGCTAGGTAGTGCACCTACGTAGGGAGCTAATAGCTATTTGACATACAAACCGTCAAAAAAAAGCAGCCAAGCAGCTGACTGAGGGGATATAGTCATGTGATTCCTTGACACAACCGGAAAATGACGCCGCCTAGCGGATAGGAGAATATATGCGCTTAAAATGTTGTACAGCAATGGCTAAAAGTTATGAGTCCTGTGTCTTGCCAGCAATAAAGCATCCTGAGACGATTCATGTGTGGGGTTGCTTTTCGGCCAAGTGAGCGGGTTCACTCACAGTTTTGCCTATGAATAAAGAATAATACAAAGGCCTCCTCCGAGGGCAGTTGGGCACTTTTGGCACGATGGACCACCTTGCCAAAAGTGATAAATATGTGGCTTAAGGACAAAACATCGAAATTTAGAAATTCATGGCTTGGTCAATCCTCAAGAGGCGGGTGGATCCACAAAAACCCACAAATTCTGAAAAACTCCAAGCATTGATTATGCAAGAATGGAGTGCCATCAGTCAGGATGTGGCCCAGAAGTTGACAGACAGCAAATTGCAGAGGTCTTGAAAAAGAAGGGTCAACACTGCAAATATTGATTCTTTGCATAAACTTAATGTAATTGTCAATCAAAGCTGTTGAAACTTGTGACATGCTTGTAATTATACTTACCAAAGTAACATCTGACAAAAAAGATCTCTGAAGTAGCAGACTTTGTGAAAATTAATATTTGTGTTATTCTTTTGGCCACGGTTGTATAGCCATTTAATTTCACCATTAGGATAGTGGCTTGTTAATTATGAAAATTTTTATTAGTAGTAGTAGTAAGAGTAAAATAGTATTTTTACATTGTTTTGTCCTTTCCGTAAGTACTTGTGAACGTTTTAGTCTGTAATTTTTTTTTCTGCACTTTTGCAGAACTAGGATTAATATAGATTTATTTTTGCACCATATTATCTTATCTTATCTTGGTAGTAGCCTACAACGATTTGTCATAACTGTTCTTGTTTTTTTTGTACTGGAAACGTCTCAAACACCCATTTTACAAATAATACTTATACGCCATTCATTAGATTAGTTATATTCAACATTATTTTACTTCTCAACTGTAAAACTGATGAAACAGGCAATATGATAACTAAACGTGGCCGGGCGGATCACAGCGCACGCGCACAAGAAAGAGACTTTTATTATGACGTGTCGCACGCATGTCGGCCATCTTGAGAAACTCGTTGTTTCTGCTTCCCCGGCTTCCTTGCTAACTCATGACTACGAAGCTAGTCCTTATCTTAAGACATATATTACAGCTTGATTCTTCATTTAAAGAGTACATTTCTAATAACGTCCCCGTTCAGGTAATGATGGATTTTATCGCTGTTCTGTTACAGTTGTGTGTGATTTGCGGTGTTAAACTGAGCGGGTTATTCGGCATTAGCAGGCTAAAACTCGAGCCGCTTTCTTGCTGCATGTGGCGGCGTGGAGCTCCGAGCAGCAGCGGTTCCCAGAAGCTCCTCCGCAATCCTGACATTGTAGTGTCTCCTACTGCCCTAACACACATTACCTGATCCATTAATACACAACCCTTTTTATGATCTAACGTGTTTGTGTGTGTGTGTGGGGCAGGTTATGAATTCGGTGTGTATCGAGTTACAGTTTGGATGAATTTTAGATTATTGCACAGATTATTGTTTACCATGATATATGTATTGTATATTGGTATATTAAAAGAGCTAACACCACTTTAACACGTATTTTAACTCCATTTACTATCAGGGTGTAGTGAAGTGTCGTTCACGCGCGAGTCGACTCTCTGAAGTGTTGTTCACGCGCGAATCGATCCGATTCATTTGAATGACCGTTACGAGCCGACTCGCTTACCCGAAGAAACGTAGAAAAGTCATTTTTGGTTTGGCTCTTTTCTGTGTGATTTTATGTATTGTTGCTAAAAGATAACATATAGTTTTGTCTTTAGCAACGAAAAGAGTATTAGCGATTTTTTCGTTAATACAGTGACCGAAATGAATTCAGTGAATTTTTCCCAAAGAAATGATTACGGTTTCTTGTTTTTTTCCCTTCGTTTGTAAAAGTAAAACAATCCATAGTTCACTGTTACGTTGTTAATCAGACGTTTTAGACTTTATTAAACTGTTCATGCGACATTGGTGAGTTTGGGATTCGGACGAGTCGACTCTTTTTCGGTGAGCCGAGTCGATTGAAGTGACTCGTAGATATGAGCTGATTCAGGTGTGTTAGAGCAGGAAACACTAAACTGTACAGAAATATGATTTCGCAGTATAATTAGGAAACTTTAGTGTGATGTAACACCAGCTTACAAGTGCAGTAGTAGCTGCTTAATGGTACAGTGTAAATAACCCGAGAAGACAATTACAGCATGACACTAAGTCTTTCCCTGAGTTTAAACCTACCCTGTATGGACAAAAGTATTTGACAAAACATGTTCAATATTGAATTCAGGTGTTTCAGTCAGGCCCCTTTTCCTTAGTGAAGGGCAATCTTAATTATTCAGTATGCCAAGACACCTTGGACGATGCTATGCTTCCAACATTGTGGCAACAGTTTTGGGGAAGACCCTTTTCTATTCCAGTGCACAAAGCAAGGACTATAAAGACATGGTTTGATGAGTTCGGTGTGGAAGAACTTGACTGGAAGAACGCACAGAGCCCTGACCTCAACCCCATTGAGCACCTTTGGGATGAACTGGAACGGAGATTGCGAGCCAGGCCTTCTCATCCAACATTAGTGCCTGACCTCATAAATGCATAAACTACAGAATTGATGGGCAGGAATTCCCACAGAAACACTTCAAAATATTGTGGACAGCCTTCCAAGAGGATGGAAGCTGTTATAGCTGCTAAACTCCATATTGAAGTATATGTATTTGAAAACAATGTCATTGTCGGTTTGGCCAAATACTTGGAAACCCCGGAGAACACGAAAACTCCACAGACCCAGACCCGAGGCTAGAATCAAACTCTGACCACAGAAGTGCAAGGCGAAAAATATTAATGTTTCCCACTGGTTCATGTCCTAATGTTGAATGATTAAAATAATAATAATAAATTTATGCTTGAATGATTCATAGGTCACCGTGTGGCTTAACAAACCAAAAACATATATTCCTCTGAAACTGTCAAGTTCAGGGACAGGACTGAAAATGAAAGACAAAAAGTCCTTTAGGAAACCTGGAAAACTATTTCTCAAGACTACTTAAAAAAAAAAAATAATTCAAGAAGGTCTGGCTCAAAATATGAAGAGATGAGCGGTAGTTCAAGTGTGTGTGTGTGAATGGAGTAACTTCTTAACAGATTATTTACAAACATATGTGCCAGATAACAGCACTGTTAAACTGCAGTAAGGTTTTTCTGCACAATTGGTTATGGGACTTTGCTGTAAAACAAGTAAAAGCAAGAAGTCATCTTCCTTCTTTTCTTCACCAATGCCTATACAGTCAGTCGACTCCGCTCTTTAAGCTTCATTACATCATGTCTTGCAAGGAGGCAGTGAGGAAGATATTCGTTAAGACAAGCTGTGTTCTATATACGTGTTTAAAATCTGTGCGTTAACTTAAATCGAAGCAGGACAAAAAAATGTGATTGTCTGATTTTGGGTTATTGAATGTATTTGAGGTATTGAATAAGATGCGTGAAACACACATTCTGTTACAGACTGTGTGAAGTACATGACCGTTTCATTTTAAATTCTTTGTGCAAAAGAAGCATTTCCGTTGAAGTGCTTTATATTTTTTATATTAAATTTGGTGGACATGTCGTTGCAGTGATGCCGGGCCTCAGCTGTAGGTTTTACCAGCACCGTTTCCCGGAGGTGGAGGATGTGGTGATGGTGAACGTGCGCTCCATCGCCGAGATGGGCGCTTACGTCAGCCTGCTGGAGTACAACAACATCGAGGGAATGATCCTGCTGAGCGAGCTCTCGCGTCGTCGCATCCGCTCCATCAACAAACTCATCCGCATCGGACGCAACGAGTGTGTCGTGGTTATCCGAGTGGACAAAGAGAAAGGTGCACTTTTTAACTTTACGGTTATAGCGTTAGAAAGTACTGAAGGATCTTAATCAGCAGATCTGATTATACGGCGCCAGTCGGAAAGAGTAGACACCACCTAATTCAGTGGCTTTTTTTGCGATAACACATACAGCATTGTGTAATTAAGTAGCGACAACAGTCGTGTGTTATTTTAAGACACGAAGGTCAACTGTTCTGGAACAGATCTTGCAAGAACAGTGTTGTCAAGTGCATTTGCAAAACCCCATCAAACACCACGATGAAACTGTCTCTCATGAAGACCTTTCCAGGAAAGCAAGACCAAAACTTTTAAAGTTTAAGATTTGCCACCCTCAGAAATGACCAATTAACAGTACACTATATTAGAGCCATTATGAATGATTTTAAGAGTGTAAGTAGCAGACACATCTCAATATCAACTGTTCAGAGGAGATTATTGTTGATTATTTTGGATGCCTTAATCATCATTTTAAAATGTAGAAAGAAAAGAATCAGGAACGACCATGGACCTTAGGTGTGTTCAAAATCCAAACGTTTGACTGATAGTGTGTGTATATATTAATTATATTTGATAAACATATATAAATTGCTGTTTTTGTGTAAATCCTTTTTTTCCTGCTGATTTAGATTTGCTTCAATGACGTTAATTGTCTTCATGTTAATAAATGCGAATCAGTCAAACTGCCAAACGTATTCCTGGCACAGCTGATGTACATTCAGTTCCAGGGAAAAACATCTGTAACAGGCAAAGCTACAGAACTGAAAATGATGACTAAATTATGAACAAGCGCCTCCTATGTGTGGTTAAGGCAAAACCTTTTCGTAATACAAGTCAGCCTTTGCATTACCTCAGCTACGCTTAAAAATACCCACACTCCTTCGTTTTATAGGGTGCCATTACTTTTGTGCTCTCCCCCCCCCCCTTATTTTAAGTTATTCATAGGAAACACCAATATTTATAGTAAAATTTATGTTTGTAAGTGAAACAATTTTGCTGTAAACTTGATGTGTATAAAATAGCAGTAACGGCTGCAAACCGAGTTTCAGATGTTTGCTTTTCATGAGCACCACGTTTCTTGTCTAAATCCAAACTGGCTGTTTTAACCTCCTCTACATTAAAGGAGCAGTGTAGATTGAGCTGTGTTCTGATTTAATCTGCTTTGCTCCTCTCTACAGGATATATCGACTTGTCAAAGAGAAGAGTTTCTCCAGAGGAGGCAATTAAGTGTGAAGACAAGTTTACCAAATCCAAGACTGTAAGTGCGAGACAGAGAGCAAATTCCCACCTGCCACTCAGCAACACCCCGCCAGCTTTCAGCAGAGCTCTTTAAACCCTTTTCCGTGTTAACGCTCACACGTTATATGTCTTTTTAAACAAGTTAACATAAATTCTAATAGGTCCAAGAGTTATCCAAGTGTGTCTGTTAATTTTCCAATCGAAATAATGTCGGGCTGATTTTTCTTTTCCAAACACACTGTTTCAGTCTGTGGCTTCAATGAACTTCCCCTGAACGTCTCTTTGAGGAAGTTCTTTTTCCCCGGCCAATCAGAACGCCTTATCAATTGTTTGACCTTATCAATCATTTCCCACCTGTTTAAAAAAATTATAATAATTAAGAGGGAATATATGTAAGAGATTCACAAGGACATTCTAATATGCAGCGATTTAAACGTTAAAGCACAACTAAGACTAGTAGAAGGCAAGGTTAACCATTCTGGTGTTAGCTGTTAATCACAAATCAATCTCTTCTCAAGAGATAAAAATTGCTAGATTAGCTGCTAACTGCTAAAAACTAACCTACCCTTTTTTTTTTTTCTTTTATTTATGTCTAAAAATGATGAAGTGAAGCCACACACTGACCCCAGCGTCCTAGTAAACTAAATCTTTTTACGATAAATACCCCATAAATGATATTTATAGGTAATATGCTTATTATAACACATGATGAATTTATATTACTGCCATGGAGAAAAGGAAAAGAAATTTTAAATTGGCAAATTTTTTCTCAGGTTCACATAACGCATAACTATAAAACTTCACTAAAACTATAACTAATCAAATGACTGTATTTTCATAAGGATGACTTGTTATTGTGAGAGTTGTGAATAGTGTATTCTCGTATCTCAGTATTCTGTGGCTTAGCCACATTTAAACAAGCGAGTAGGTCACCTTTCATTCGGATAACTCGATCAAGAGAAAATCAGTGTATAACTTGACTGGGAGTTACTGCCACATCACCTTACAGTCCTGGGAGGCCAGCGTTTCAGACGTGAACCAGGCACTCCGATCATAGCTCAATTAGTGAAATGCTGGAATATGTGCATTAGTGTTCCGGGGGATTATATAGAGAAATAAATTTAGTTTTTACTCTCATAACTGTGTTCTGTTTTCCTGCAGAATTAAGTCCTGGTTTGTGTTGAACATCCCTCATATAAATTCTCTCTCTCACACACACACACACACAGCTATTAAATTCTTTTAAACCTACCCTCCTACCCTCTCCATACCTCCATGCAAGAGTATTTAAAATAAATTTCAATGTTCTTGTTCTCCGTAATCATGTAGTCAATTAGTATCATGTATTTGTCACAGGCCCACTTCCATAAGTTATTTTTCCCAAGAATAGGAAACCTTTCTATCTCTATTGCTCTCTCGGTTATAAACTAAATTATCTATGTATAAAAAATCTATTCTATTTTTTTTTTTTAATTACTTTGTAAAAGGACAATACTGATTTGTACTTTGCTTTGGAACTCGGCTGTAGGTGTACAGTATTCTGAGGCATGTGGCAGAGGTGTTGGAGTACACCAAGGACGAGCAGCTGGAGAGTCTGTACCAGCGCACTGCCTGGGTCTTCGATGAGAAATACAAGAAACCAGGATATGGCGCTTACGATGTGTTCAAACAGGCCGTGTCGTAAGTGCAGGAGCTGTACCATAAAACACACTTAATTTTACCCAACATTTTAGTTTAGTTTTATTGAATGGTTTTATAGAGTGAATGTTGCAGAACTGACAATCATTAGTTTGTACGCTATCTTTTGTGATGCGTTATGGGATTAGAAAATGAATAATTCACACGAGGTTTGTTTTCAGCATTACAAAATGACAAAGTGGTACACTCAGTAGTGACAATTTCCATAATTTCCAACACTCCCATGTACCATGCTCGGCATCAACATCTAACATACGCTCTTGCTGCTTCTTTAACTTCTCAGTGATCCCTCCATCCTGGACGGATTGGATCTGACGGAGGAGGAGAGGACCGTACTCATCGATAACATCAACAGGCGACTCACACCACAGGCTGTCAAAATCAGAGCAGGTACTGAATGCACCACACAATACCTTCTGTTGCACACAATGGGGTTGAGCAGGCATACTAACAGTAACGTTAATGATTTTATGGGGATTTTTTGTTTGTTTTTCTTGAACTACTTGTTGAATAGGGCTGGGCGATATGGCTGAAAACAGTATCACGATATCAGAGTTTCATATCGGTCGATATCGATAATTATTGACATTTTTTATGACCCATTTAAAATAAGGAGCAGGAGAAGAATATATTATGTTTTAACATTTTTGTTTTAAACTTAACCTTCCTATGATCGTAGTCCCATCAGTTATTAAGACAGAAATGTCAACAACCATGGAAAAATCAAATAATTAAAATGTAAACATAAGTCTAAAGTCACAATGAACAATTATCTCTTAACATTTAAGGTGCAAAATTAAAAGAAAATGTAAGAAATGCTTAAAGTGTAATAAAATAGTGCAATGCGTTTATATCAGATGCCTTTAGAGAAAACTACAACAAAAATATATTGTTTGTAATATATTTGAGTTTGATGTTAATTCACTGGCGGGCCACCAGGGGGCCATACCGCGCTGTATACTATGTGTCGTGTGCACTGAATGCGGTAAAAGAAGAATACTGTTTTTCTCCATGCCTCCGTTTCTTTTCCTCTGGTTGTCTCAGCAGCAACCAAACTAGCTTCGCGACCTCTGTTTTCTTCCGACAAAGAATAAAAAATATCGAACACATTTTTTATTGATATCGATCACGTGTCTATCGCGAAACACATCGTTATTGTTTTATCGCCCAGGCCTATTGTTGAACATTTATTATCCAGTGTGACCATCCTAAATGAAACCTTGTTCTCACTTTCTGACCCGGTCAGACATTGAGGTGGCATGTTACGGATATGAGGGCATCGATGCTGTTAAAGAAGCGCTGAGGGCTGGACTGAGCTGCTCCACAGACTCCATGCCAATCAAGGTAACATGTCTTATATGTCTAAAGCCCTGTGCAGCTAAACCTATAAGTGGTCTAAGTGTCAAGATGTGTATTCATCTGCAGATGCCTTTATATACTCAGCAAAAAAAGAAACGTCCTCTGACTTTCAACTGTTTTTACTTTCAGTAAACTTAATGTGTAAAT
>JAQQZT010000020.1:11493393-11513427 GCA_030068275.1 Clarias platycephalus | reverse complement strand
TTATTATTATTATTATTATTATTATTATAACATCTCAAGGAGCAACATGTTTATGCACTTTCTAAAGATTTCAGTTCTGTTTTTGGTTAAAGGTTTGGAAATGAATGCTTTTCTTGTTTTTTATCCGATTCATCGATTAATTGAAGACAGATTAATCAATTATTAAAATAATCGTTAGTTGCAGCCCTAGTGTAAAGGATATAAGAGACTGGATGTTAATTAACTTCCTTCTGCTTAATCCTGACAAGGCAGAAGTTCTAGTCAAAGGACCACATGCAGCTAGAAGCAAGCATTTTGATCACATTGTAACTTTAAATGGCCTTTCTGTTCCATCATGTGCAACAGTGAAAGACCTTGGTGTGATTACAGATTCCAGTCTTTCATTTGAAGGACATGTAGATAATATAACAAAGATAGCATTCTTTCATCCCAGAAATATTGGCAAGATAAGGAATATTTTGTCACTAAACGATGGAGAAAAAAAATAGTTCGTCCTTTTATCACCTCTAGGTTGGACTATTGTAACACTTTACTGTCTGGTTGCTCAACTAGATGCATGAACAAGATTCAGTTAGTCCAGAATGCAGCAGCAAGAGTCCTCACTAGAACCAGAAGATACAAGCACCTATCTTATCCACACTGCTTTGGCTCCCAGTTAAATTTCACATCGATTTTAAAATACTTCTTTTGAAGTATAAAGCATTAAATGGTCTCACGCTACAGTATCTGAGTGAACTGACCATATTACGATCCGCCGCACCTACTTCGATTAAAGGATGCAGGCTGCTTGTCAGGTACCACGTATTATGAAAACTACAGCAGGGGGCAGAGCTTTTTCTTACAAAGCCCTAAAGTTATGGAATAGCCTTTCAATTAATGTTCGGGACTCAGACGCAGTATCAGTGTTTAAGTCTAGGCTAAAAACCTATTTATTTAGCCAAGCATTTTTGTAAATAGATTTGCCTTAGGTAAAGGAGCAGATCTGGGGGACTCATTGGAGTAGAGTATTATGGTGAACTGGCATATTTAGATGCTGTCTTCCCCACTCTCATTGATCACTCAGGTTTGCTGAGGTGAAGTGATTGGTTGCTTGACATTTCCTTTTAGTTAAGCCGGAGTCCCTGCTTGAACTCTGCACTAAATATACATTCAACTTGTACATCACATGACTCTTTCCCCCCTCTGTCTGCCTGTCGAGCTACACATGTCGCTCCTGAGCTGCTAGTCATCCAGACCCCCTCTGCCCTCTGGACCTGTCCAACTTGTCCTGGTGCCGCGCTTCTGGTTAGAGATGTCGTCAACTGAATGCTCCGTGTGGTCTGTTTGGGATGCGTGTGGTGACTGGAGACGGTTCAACTTTACCATGCAGACAGCTGTTCTCTGAGAACCTGTGACTGCAGTCGCTCAATAGTTTAGGACTGGAGTTTGCTACATTCTACCTAAGCCTCCAACAACAAACTGGACTCAATTTTAACTTAAAGACATCAACTGTTATAGTGAACCTCCAGCCGCCTGACACACAGTACGACTGTAGATCAATCCCCGCTATCCGTTATCACCCAAATAAGGGTGGGTTCCCTATCGAGTCTGGTTTCTCTCAAGATTTCTTGCTATTCTCATTTCAGGGAGTTTTTCCTTGTCTGAATGGTTTCATTAAGTAAAAATAGACACCGCGAAGAGTTAACCAGGATTTAAAATAAATGTACACATCCCTACAAAAAACACGACAATCAGCACACCTCTTCTTTTTTCTCCTTCTTCTTCTTCCGGCGACTGGACTCGTCATCCTGAGAGGGAGCGTTGAGCTCACTGGAATATTCCCGAATCAGGCCATCAATCGCTCCCTTCACTATCTGGTCCCGTTTCTGTGTTTCTTCATCCAAAACCTCCTCTTCCTCTCCCCCATCCACAGCTTTGTCATTCTACCAGAAGTAAAAGAATAGTAATGAGGCAGTGTGTACAGAAAGGCACAAATAATTTCATCTACACCAAAGTAAAATAAATAAAGGAAAAATAGATGTAGTGACTGAGCTGAGGTTACTTCTGTTTAGAGCCATTATAACAAGTCTTAATGAGAGCTAGCTTATTTCATATAATAAGCAATATTGTAAATGGATAAAAGCATGAGGTTATTAAAGTAAAAATCTTATTGTTGGAAAAAAGAAATAAGACAATTTTGGATGTGCTGTTACTTAAAATCATCAACTTCAAAGGAGTAAGAGGAACTCCACTTGACATCCAAAGGCATCACACCACCCACGATTATTTTCCTAAAATTCAGTTGTTTTATCCCGCACTCACCATATCTCTATCTTTTAACTATTTAAAAAAACAAAACACTAATTTGGAAAACACAAAAAAATTTAATAAAAAAAAATAGTTGTGCATAAATAAATACCATCACTATATTAAAATGTTATAAAATTCGCACACATGCACTGATAACTGTTTATGCTACTATTATTATCATTACTACTACTACTACTACTACTATCACTATATGCAGTACTAAATGTCTGTACTCTTATTTTGTATAAATTTTTTATTACTCTTTTTATACTATTATTTTTCTGTTTTTATCTTCTCTTCTTTTTGTTTTTTAATCTACTCCTGTTATCTTCTTGCGACTCAATTCTAAATTGTGGCAATACAAATGTAAATACCTGTCATGCCAATAAAGCACCTTTGAATCTTCAATCCTAAGAGCCATTACTTTTGCACTCACCCCATTGGAGCTCCTCTTTTTGGCCTTCCACTCATCCAGCTGAGCTTTAGTTTTGGCATCGACCTTCACCAGCAGCTTCTTCTCTCCAACCTGCAGCTCATGCAGCAGCCGAAGAGCGCGCAGAGTCGACTCGGGCTCCTTATATTCACAGAAACCAAACGCTGAGGAAAGACAGAAGCAAAAAATACTAATGGGTCAGAGTAAAGTTAAATAGCACATAGAACACAACAATTATTTGGGCTAGACCGTATTTGGGTCTTACCTTGTAGTTTTCCTGAAGCTCCCTGAACTCGTTTCCAACTCAGAACCAAACCGCATTTCTAAGACAGGAAGGAAAAAAAAAAAAAGGAAAAAAAAAAGCCATTAACAGCAGTCACATTTTACTGAAAATGTTTAAATGATTAAAGATGCAAGCCTCAAGCTCCTCTTTTGACTCCAAGTGAGAGAGTAAGACCCTTGACCACGGAGAAAATGATTTCCTTCTTGTACCTGATCTCCATAAACAGTCTCTTAAAGTGAATAAATCCATGACGTGTTTGTGTCAACACTGACTTCTTCCTTGTAAAACATCTTTATTGAATTAACGACTACGTTCACACTTCAGGAAAGTGACCCCTAGGTGCTTTTTTTTGGCCAAATCTGATCTTTTTCTTAGACTGCTCATGACATTTTTAAATGTGATCTGTATCTGGCATTAGTCTGAAAAGATCAGACCCAGCCTCACGCACATGAGTGCTATCTCACATGTGTTCAAGCTAAATAAATAAATAAACAAATAAATGCACTTTATCCAGCCAAACCTTTGGCTCATTTCTTTAAAAACAAGACCGAAAGAAACTAAAGTCTTAGCATTCCTTATCCACTATAGTAAGGTTCACCTATATCCACCTTCGGCCATTTCTTTTGAGATCCCTTCAAACACGGTGTAGTTGAGATACACTGGTAACTTTTTATCCATTGCAAACAAAAAAAGTACGTTTTGCTGCAACATTTTTGTAAATTATTGCTAGCTATGAATGCAGCTGAAATCCTACCAGCAACTTTCAAGGTGGAACGTGACTTTGAATTAGTATTCATTCATCAGTATGACATGCCTTAATCAACAGTTCTGTGTTTTATCGATAGTGTTGAATGACATGGACTTCACTAGGGTAGTGGCCAAATCTTTGGGTCCTTGCATAAACGTAAAAATAGAAATTTCACTTCGATAGCGTAAATAGCGTAAAAATCTAATCTGGGCAACTTCAGCCAGCAGGGTGAATGCTGACTTTTCCAATTACCACAAGCGTCTTTATTTTTTACTTTAGGCAGGCAGACATATTGCCACATTGGCCATACGAGGATTTTGCTCCATCAGAAGTTAAATCAAACATGATTATGGCTCTTCTGTGTTCAAGTCACAACACCTGGTAAAATGTACCAGAAACTAAATACATCCTTGAAGTTTGTAAACCCAGTATGCACCAAAATATACAGCACTGAAATGAAAAGATTAACCTTGATGTCATGTGAGTTTATTTATCCTGAAACTAACACACGATTAGCGTATTGATTTACCACTGTATGTATAATGTAAGTATTCGAAGTGTGCATGCATACCGCCTCGCTGTAAACAGCGTTCCTATCATTCTCAATCCGGATTCCCGGAACAAATGTTGCTACAGACTCGTGCAAAGGGAAACGATTTGCTCGCGTAATGCGGGCACAGGTCTTGGTGGATCTTCACACTCTCCTTTAACATTCCTCACATGTATGCATCAGATGTGAAGGAATTGTTCTGCCACCTTTTTTAAACTCCGTCCCCATTTACGACCACTTCCATATGAGCGGAAATAATACTCTTATGAATACTTTTTCTTCCGTCAAGAGACCATGAGTGTCTGGAGCTATGCCCTGTCGACAAACGCAAATGCATGTCTGAGATGAGCGAGTTTCAGTACTGTATATTTTGGCGTACAAGTGCTTTTGATAAGATGAACCGGCCATACTCAGAACCTATTTAACATTAAGGAATTTTGGGATATTCAACAAACTGTAAGATAAACACCTATCATTTTTCTCTCAACTCAATAAAAATTTAGTGCAGAGCTACAGATTCTGATTACTCAGTGTGTACACCAGAACACGCCACTACTTACTGACAGCAGTTGCCTGATCAACATGTCTGATGCTTTCTCTGAGATGTTCCCTACAAATACTGTTGTCGTGGGCCCGCTGTTATCGTCAACTTCCTTCGCACTTGCAGCTGGAGCTTCTTTCCTCGGGGCAGCTACTTTACTGACCACTGACATCGAGGCGGGCACAAGAACCTGGACAATCCATCAACAGAAACATTTTAAACAATTATTATGATTAAACTATGCTCTAGACAACTGAAATAGTAAAAGTATTAAAAATAATGCTTTTTTTTTTAAGTATGAAAATTATTCATTTTCACTAGGTAAGGAGGTTTACCGCAGGAGTTGGAGTCATGATGCCCATGTGAACTGGAATCATTGGAGCTCCTGATCAAGAAAAAAAAAAAAACATCATCAGTGAAGCAGTAATACTAAACACACTTATCACGCTCTAACATAATTCACCACCATTTCGTAATTTTGTAACATCCTGCGTGTGACAACCAGTAGCAATCCTCATCACTGGGGTGGTACCTTCAAATGTGATCTTTTGTATCTTGAAATGCTCTCATTTAACATTACCATGCCTGAGATAACAAATAAGACAAATTGTTAGTCGTTCGGCTGCTTTGGCGCATCGGACCTTCCGATCCACACACACAACTTGGCACAGGATTTACACCAGATGCCCTTCCTGACGCAATCCTGACATTTTTTATGCAAGCTTGGTATCGTCACTGTATCCAGAGGCTGGGGTTCGGGCATTGGATGCAAATTGAACCCCGGCTTTATGCATGGCAGGCTAGAATAGAAACCTTCCATTGAGCCACAAATTCCCATTCCGAATGCTAAATACTATTCTTTTGAGTGTGTACCACAAGGCTCAGTTATCCGCGATCGGGTGCAGAGTCAGTCAGGGGCATGGTGCAGAAGCAGAGCTCAAACTTGAGTCTCAGGCTTATGATTTATCTCGTCACACTTTACCTGGTGGCATCGAAGGAGGAAAGCCAGCAAACTGTGGTGGAGGGATCCCAGGGGGCATGGTAGGGATGCCAATTTGTGGCCGGTTGAGATGTGGAGGAAATGACATCTTGGGCAGATCACCCACCTGGAGCACAGGGGAACAATAACTGATTACTTAAGAGAAAATCATTAGCAAACAAATACAGCAGCAGCAGCAGAGCAACCATTAAACAACACAAAGATCCCTGTACACGGCAGCCATCTTAATCTGCCATAAACTACAGCATTCCCTTCTGTGAGCTCTTTAGTGTAGGGTTACCTTTTTGCTCTCACTGAAAACAGCGTTGAAAAACCACAACTCCAGGCCCTAATTATTAACAATAGTAATAAATTCTAGTAGTAAAAATGATAAGATGCAATTAACCTCAATGAAATGGAAGCTTGTTAAAATGATCCCCAAACCTCTCAATAAATCAACAGTTTGCTGCTAGAAGTTTAATAAATCATTTCTACGCCGACTAAATGTCAGCTCTTGTCTATGATGTGATGCTAGCGCAAGCGGCTAGTAACGTCACTAACAGCTGATTTATCTGGATATGTCTATTAAAATGTCGCACTATTTTAATTTCCGATTCTGAAACGTCTAACTTATCGTTTTTTAGAAAATTACACTACAAATTAGACTACACGGCGTGTTTTTCTGCTCTTTTCCTTCTGACCCATCTATCTGAGCATGCAAAGCTAGCGCGCTAATCACTCACCACCCGCTAGCATTGTTATCATGCTAAGCTAAGTTCGGCTACGCTAGGCTAAGCTAAGCCACATCGAGAGTAACTCAAAATGAAAGCGCCAACTCGTGCTTCTCGAAGACATAAATGAATTGTCCTTCAATGTTTGCCAAAAAGACCCAAGCGTATATGTCCAACATCGACAAATTGACTAGATGATAGATTTTGCTTACCCAGCTCGACTACAATTAACGTTTTTTTTTTTTCTCTCTCACGGAAAATGAAGTTTAAGCTAACCCGGACCCAAATCGGCGAAATCAACGATCAAACCTAACAAGCTCACTTCCGGTAGAACTGCATTGTTGGAAAATTCTCAACAAATTAAAAGGCCTAATAGAAACACATGGCGCGGAGGATGCGTTGTCATTTCAAATGTAGTCCATCACCCTGGGTATATTTTTGTTATAATTTTTAATTTACAAAATTTCCCTCGAGCAACTAGAATATGTTTAGTGTCTGCTTTCATAAAAATCATTGGAACAGGGTGGACATAATGAGTTTCAAATTAGCCTACAAATAAAGGATCATTGTCGGTGGGATGTCGTGTGCTTATTCATGATAAATTATGTACTGTGGTTGACAAATGTTGTTGTTAGTCTTACGGCTGCTCCCATCGAGCCATACAACAACTTAGCACAGGTTTTACGCCCGATGTCCTTCCTGACCCAACCCTCCTATTTTATCCATGCTTAGGACTGGCCCTGCATCCCCGTCAAATTCTTCTTCTTCTTCATTGTTGTTTAATGGCGGTTGGAGTCCAATACGTTACATTGCCATCAACTGTAGGTCTCAGTCTCTTATCTCCCAGGCCTCTTGAAGCCGATTTACCAGACCAGCCTTCCTTAAAACATTTAACGCTTCCTTCCCTTATCTTGTCTAGACTTGTTATGTTGGACTCTTGATGTGCTTTACTTACACACGGTACTTACACACAATCTTTCTTTTGACACGTTTCCCTTTCGTACCACTCAGCATCTAGTCGGAGTTCTGTAGGTTGCATCACTACCACCTTTAGATCTCTCTCTCTCTCACTCTCTCTCTTTCTCCTCAGCTTCCCTGTCAACACTCACTCACCCTGTCCTTTAAAGCCTATTTTCCACTCCAGCCTTCCTCAAAAACAACATTAAATGCTTCCTTCCATGATCAGAAGGAAGGGCTTGAGACTGCCATTGCATCCACTAGCTGTGGTTTGTGCATTGGCTGGGAATTGAACCCAGGCCTTCCAAGGCAGGTGAGACACCTACTGTACCACTGAGCCACCAATGGATGCCCCAGTGATGTAATTGACCAAAAAATTCCATCATATTATCCCATCAAATTCCTGGAAAGAGGAAGGTTTGTTGTAGACACCATTTAGCTACTGTAACCATTAGTAACAATTTCCCTTTTAATCTGATATCAAAGGAAAAAGTTTTCCATTGGGAACACCAATTAGCATACTCTCCTGTGGCAAGTCTTCTGACTGTGGGAGGAAACCGGAGTACCCGGAGCAAATCCACCAAGCTTAGAGAGAACATGCAAACTCCACGCACACAGACCCAAGTCTAGAATCAAACACTCAACCTTGGAGGTGATCCCATTATTTGTCGAGGAGGTTATTGTGGCTTCCAGGCCACTTATATACTTATTAGTTGTATAATATAATAATATATAATTATATAATAGTATTTAAGTCATGTCTTTCTTTACATTCTGTCATTAAATAAATATCCACAGTTGTTTGCACTGTTGTATATTTTTTGCTCGATTTCAGCAATATCTACACAACCTTATTTGTTGCTTTAAGAAGTTTGTCATCTGTGCAATGAATGTGTTTATTAAGTAAAACATTTGCAGCTGATGACCTTATTCTTCTTCCTTGTTGTTTAATGATGTTGGTGTTGACCTAAATAAATCCTTGTCTTATGTGTGTAGTGCAGCAGGTGTTATCACAAATCATATGGAACGACATGAAAAAGCAGGAACATGAATGAATCAAGGGCTGCTCCTTGATGAAATGAGCTTCTATCTCCACCTTCAAATGGTATCCAACATAACATTTTATGTCGTTACTATGCACCTACTTTGTTTGACTTGACCATCTTTTGAACTGTTTCTCACATTTCATTCTCCTAGTGAGCCATAGGTACTGCAGGTGGTGGGCCGTAAGGAGTTATTTATTACACTCTAGAGGTTTACCTGCGGCTCAGCCCACATACATCCACCTAAGGATGTACTGAAATCAAATTAAACAGTAATCTAATGAAGATTATATTATTACCTCACAGTATAACATAAAAATTGATGCCTTCTGTTACTTCATTGAGGAACACCGGTGACACACGCACAGTATGGCACATGCACATATATGATGTTGGCCCACCCTTTGCAGTTATAACAGCTTTAACTCTTAAAGCTCACAAGGTTTAGGAGTGTGTTCGTGGGAATTTTTGACCATTCTTCTAGAAGCGCATTTATTCGCATTGCAATCATATTAAAGTGTCTGTTGGTCTTATCAGCACTTTCCATTCAAGACTGTCTCCCCATTCACTGCTGTGCTGGTGTGAACAAGTTACTTCAGTTAAATTGTAATTGTAGCGCGAGTAAAAATGTATGCCCCACTTGTGATTGGCACGAAAGTAGAGCAGCGTGCAGTAATTAATATTTTGTGGTCTGAGGGTGTACCTGGTGCTAAAAACTCACGGAAGAGCATAAACAGAAGCGTTTAGATAGCTGAAAATAAAATTTGGACCGATACTCTAACGAAGGTGAAAGTTTCCTAAAGAGTATCATTACAGGTGACGAGAGATGAATTTATCACAACATGCCAAACAGAGTATGGAATGGAAACATCCTCAAACCAGGAAAATTTTCAAAAGTCAACCATCAGCTGGAAAATTTGTCCTTACAGTTTTCTTGGATTCTAAAGGGCCAGCATTGGAACATTATCTGATAAAAGTTTTTTTTTTTTTTTTTAAGTTTAGAGCTGTGATTAATGTGGGAGCATTAAATACCTCCCATCCCTCCGCTCTGAGAGAACTCAGCCAAAAGTTTGGACACACCCATAATTCTTTCGTCTGTTCCTGGCACTGCAGACCATCTGATCTACACACATCTTTGGCACGGGTTTTTACACCGGAAGCCCTTCCTGATACAACCCTCCCATTTTGGAACCAGCACTTCATCCAGTAGCTGGGGCTTGGGCATTGGGTGGGAATTGAACCCTAGGCCTGCCACTGGTGTTTCTGGGCGATGTGTGTCACAGGCATGTCACAAGCATGTCACAGGCATTCCTTAACGAATTAACAGTAGGCAGTGTCATCATCAACCATTATGTCATAGCTGTGAGGTATCTCACAGAGGTTTCTTTATATTTTCATTCTAATCTGAGGTGCTCTTAATTGGTGATTTCTAAGGCTGATAACACTAAATGAACAACTTCTCTGCAGCAGAGGTAAGTTTTGGTCTTGCTTTCCTGGGATGGTCTTCGTGAGAGCTAGTTTCATCATGGTGCTTGATGGATTTTGAAAATGTCTTTGACAATACTATTCTTGCAAGAAATGTTCCAGAACAGCTGACCTTTAAGTCTTAAAATAGCAACTGACTGTTGTTGTTGTTGTTACTTAATTACCTAATGCCACAGATATCATTTCATAGATAAAAAATGAAGCTGTTGCTGTACTTTTGGCTGCTCCTATCAAGGGGTTGCCACAGCATACCATATTAACAGCAGTTGGAATCCATTAGGTCAGTTACATTACCACAACTTTAGCTCTCATTCTCCCTCATCTTCCTAGACTCGTAAAGCCGATTTTCCAGACCAGCCTTCTTTAAAATGTCGAACAAATCCTGATCTTGTCTTGGACCGTTATGTGTCTTGAACTCCTCGTCTGCTTTATTCGGTACTTTCACACACTCTTCTCAACATGTTTCCCTCTCAGTACCCCTCAGCATCTAGTTGGAGTTCTGTAGGTTGCATCACTGCCACCCTCTCCTTAGCTTCTGTGTCCTTTAAAACTGACTTTCATGTCCAGTCTTCCTCAAAAACAACATTAAATGCTTCCTTCCCAACACAACCCCCCCCTGTGTGGGAATTGAACACAGGCCTTCTTTCTACATGACGGGGGAGAAACCTACCACTGACTGAACTACTGATGCCCCTTTTGGGGGAGAAAAGTTTGTAAAATCGAGTATTGTTCTAGAATATAGAAACAAAACTGTGTCTAAGTGGACTGGCAACCCAATAACCAATAGACAGTGATAACGGACGATGAAATGAATTAGGGGAAAATATGCAAAGGGTAATTTGTGAAAAATGTATTAAACATACATAAAAAATAATAATAATGTTATGATTTTATGTGAAGTATTCGTTTGTAATGAAACTTTCCTTAGAATCTAAATAATATGCTAAAAGTGTTTCGTTGTGTTCTTGTATTATTTTTGAAGTTATGTAATTCTTATTTTTGTCCATTTTGATTTTTGTTTCAAGATTTCAATGCGTCATTTCTTCCGTCCTCTCTTCCCTTACGCCCGGCGGGAACGACATTAACGGTCGTTATACCGGAAGTACTTGCTCGCGCCCTGCGTTTGACAGACGTTTAACGTCACAGAAGGGCGGGTTTTCAGTGGAAAGTGCTAGAAAGAACGAAGCACAGCTGCGATATCCTTCCGATAGAAAATAAAGTTCTGCAGTTTGTGGTTTCTTTTGTTTGTTTTCCGAAACATTGCACACTATCATCTTATTCATATTTATATAAAGAATATACCGAAATGATAATAATCTTACAGAAATAAAATTTAATGTTTTATATTTAAAATTTGTCATTCTTCCTTCATACCTTAGCGAGTAAATAGAATCAATACTTACTCAAACAACGAATATAATTATACTGGTTCAAACACCGACCGTATAAAACAATAATAATAATCGTAATCCAATGAATGTGGTGTTATATATTTTTGTTTACAAAGACACAACACATAATGTCCTTGAAACAAGCGTCACGTCAACATTTAAATGTAGTTCCTTTATATGGCTCATAAGTGTCACTTTCTATTAACTTATTTATATTAAGTTTTATGTTTTATTCTATGTCTAGCTGGCTTTTAGGCGTTTAAGTGAAGCGCTGCACGGTTTACCATGACAACTGAATCCGGCTTATGATCAAGTCCAAAATCACGCATTAGCGCCCTAGATAGTGCGTCGTCATTGCGTAGGTCTGTGTACACTGTATACACTGTATAGTGTTCACTATGTAGTACACTGTATTAAAATTAGTACGCAGTTTAGGTAGAAACCAAGGCTGTTATACTGCAGCGGTCTCGCGGAGTGATACAGCACTCTGACATATATAAACTATAGACTGGAGAAAAACCGTCCCGTCCTTCTTTTACTCTCCTGCATCAGAGTGTGGAGGAGATTGGAAAGTGTTTGGTTGCATTTTATTCAAGAGAAGCCAACGAAACGAAAGTGAAGGTACATTAGTTTTTCGATGATTTCTTTAATGTAATCAAAGTTGATAAGTTAGATTTGTGATAAAAAGCTGTGAGATTTAATTTAGACGGTAACAAAAGGTTGTGATTAATACGAGTGGCTGAATTGGATTCAGTGCCATGCCTTTCGCTTACTTTACTTTAACTTAACTGAAAGATGTTTCATCGGGATGGGTAGTTAATTTAGTTAGTTAATCACATGGTTATATAACGTTAGTTATCTCTGATCGATGCCGGGCAGGGCTGAGCAGGTGCAGTGGTGATGTGTTGGATAAGTACCAGTATTTCTGTATAAAGTGTATTTGTCTTTAAAGAGTGTAAAGCTATTGTTGGATCTAAGAAAACAGAAGTGACTTGAGTTTCAACAATAGGGCATGTTAGCACTGTTGTGCGCTTAGCTTGCGGCGTTTCCCGGCTCAGTCCCAAATGGCGCGCTGCGTCCTGTCCAAGTGCACTATTTTGTTAAATAAGAGACTGGCGCGTGTGCACTCCGTAGTGCATTATAACATAGGCCTTCCTCTTGTGATTCGGTAATACATCGCTAATGTGACGTTCGGTTATAAATATCGCTAACAAAACCTGCTTGTTTAAAACCTTGTAACGCTGATTGGCTTTACTTCAGTAAATATTTGAACCGTTAAAATATATATATTTTTTTTAAAAAACGTTATATATGTTTTTTTTTTTTAAAGGGCAATTATTACTTTGGTAAATCTCGTTCACGTGCGCCACTGGCTCGTGTGCTTTCATGAAGCACGTGGCCGTGCCCTTTGTGAAGCCGGAAGTTCGGCCATGTTAAACCGTGAGCGCGCAGGATCTGCTTCGACAATACATACTAAGTTGATCATTAACTCCATCTAGGAGTTTTTCAGTATCTTAATTCATTATGCGCACGTCAATGTTGATTCAGTTACATTATCGTCTTTTTAAATCTAAACTGTTCAGGTTCTGTCATAAATCGAAAATTGGAGTGATTTTTTGAAGTTTATTTTATTAATTTTTTTAACCCTCACGCTAGAGAAATGAGGATTTAAATGAGATCTGACCGAAAAAGAATTTAATTAAGAGTTTTGTTGTAATTGTAGTTATTGAATGTGTACAAGATGGAAGTTTAATTTATCCATTCATTTCTTTCTCAGATGCCTGAAGAAATGCGCCAAGAAGAGGAGGCTGAGACCTTTGCCTTTCAGGCAGAGATTGCTCAGCTGATGTCCCTCATCATTAACACTTTTTACTCCAACAAGGAAATCTTCCTCAGGGAGCTGATTTCCAATGCCTCTGATGTAAGTGTTCATAGTAAAAGGCAAAGGAGAGGGATTTACT
Organism: Clarias platycephalus; assembly: GCA_030068275.1. NCBI lineage: Eukaryota > Metazoa > Chordata > Actinopteri > Siluriformes > Clariidae > Clarias > Clarias platycephalus. The sequence goes on along the minus strand of JAQQZT010000020.1, from coordinate 11,500,036 downwards.
TTAAAGATAAATTTCATATATAGTGGATGAAATATCAAGTCACATACTGGGGGAGAACAGTTTGCAATTAACTGGATGATTTAATGTAACTGTTAAAATTGATCAACTGAATTTCATTCCAGTTTTACCAGTTGTGCAGCATGCAAGCTTGGAATTTGGCTAAGTCAGTCTAAGGCCTAAAAAGGGGGGTGGGGGGGGACTCATTTGAATCTCAAATGTAATTTCTGTGTAGGCATAATTAAGCTCATTTTAAGTCTAATGTTTTACCCTTAAATTTTACTTTTGTACATTTCTGCATGTAAATTTTTTTTTTTTTTTTTTTTTCCTTTTTTTGTAGGCCCTTGACAAAATCAGATATGAAAGTCTGACTGATCCATCTAAACTGGACAGTGGAAAGGACCTAAAGATTGACATCATTCCCAACAAGCATGAACGCACACTGACCATTATTGACACTGGAATTGGCATGACCAAGGCTGATCTCATAAACAACCTTGGAACCATTGCAAAGTCAGGAACCAAGGCCTTCATGGAGGCTCTTCAGGTACAGTATATTTAAAAGCATCTGGCACGTCTCATTATAAATGAATGAAGAGTGAGCAGCAAGGAACCTAAATGGTCATTTAGGACCACACCCTGACAGATGCTGTAATGTTTAGCTTTTTGTAATTGGGTTTCTGATTTGACCCAGTACATGGTTATACTCACAATTTGTATTACTTTTAAAATAATTTTCCTTCAGATCAATAACCAATGCATGAGAATTATTTTAACAAAACGGGTAGATGCATGTTTGACTATTGCGGCATGAAATTTAAATGGAGATAATGGATTTTATAATGCAGTGGGATCTAATGCTCAATCTGAACAAATTGGTTCCCAAGTCATGGAGTTTATATGCATTTGAATAACCATAATTAATGAGCTTTTTATCTATGCATGGTTCCCCTCAGGCTGGTGCAGATATCTCCATGATTGGGCAGTTTGGTGTAGGCTTCTACTCTGCCTACCTGGTGGCTGAGAAGGTGGTTGTCATCACTAAAAACAATGACGATGAGCAGTATGCCTGGGAGTCCTCAGCTGGTGGCTCCTTCACAGTCAGGGTTGACCATGGTAGGTTTTTTTTTTTCCCCCCCCTTTTTTTTTTTTTGAAGTGCCTGTTCAAGACTACTAGGATGACTGTGTGCATATAATTTAACGCTCAGCATGTTAAATGTTTTGAATTGGTCAAAATGTGATTCATATTTGTACAAGTTGGTGACGGTTTGAGTTTGCTTACAGGTGAACCCATTGGCCGTGGAACCAAGGTCATCCTTCATCTGAAGGAGGATCAGACAGAATACATTGAGGAGAAGCGAGTAAAGGAGGTGGTCAAGAAGCACTCTCAGTTCATTGGGTACCCCATCACTCTCTTTGTAAGTTACGTTTATGTTCATTCTAGTTGAGCGGCATTGATTGGTGGCCATGGCCTTACTAGTGATTTTGCATAAAGTAATAGAAGTTCTTGACCATTCCGAAATCTGTGTAGGTGGAGAAGGAGCGTGACAAGGAGATCAGTGATGATGAGGCAGAAGATGAGAAAGAAGAGAAGGAAGAAAAGGAAGAGGAGGAGGAGGAGGGAGAGGACAAGCCCAAAATTGAGGATGTAGGCTCTGATGATGACGAGGACTCGTCCAAGGATAAGGACAAGAAGAAAAAGAAGAAAATCAAGGAGAAGTACATTGACCAGGAGGAGCTGAATAAGACCAAGCCCATCTGGACCAGGAACCCTGATGACATCACCAATGAGGAGTATGGCGAGTTCTACAAGAGCCTGACCAATGACTGGGAGGATCACCTTGCTGTTAAGGTATTAAGATTAAAATTAAAACCTGTGTAGTAAGATGTGCAAATGAAGACCTTTAGTCTTATTTAGTCATTGAAATAAGAATTTGAATGTGATTGTGTGGCATGACTACTGTTTACTGTTTTGTATGTTGGGTAAGGCCCTTGTCTTGTTCTAACCCTTGTCCTGTTCTAATTCTCCTTTGCCATAGCACTTCTCTGTTGAGGGACAGCTGGAATTCAGAGCTCTGCTCTTCATCCCCCGGCGGGCACCTTTTGACCTCTTTGAGAACAAGAAAAAGAAGAATAACATCAAGCTGTATGTAAGGAGGGTTTTCATTATGGACAGCTGTGAGGAGCTCATCCCAGAGTACCTGAGTAAGTCTTGACACTTAAGCTTTTTCTCTTGTTAAATGAGATGCACTGAAGTAGTTTACATGAGGCCTAATGTGCAGATTTCCAGTTTGTATTAGTGCAGTAGATATTTATGTATTTATTTATTTCAGACTTCATCCGTGGTGTGGTCGACTCTGAGGATCTTCCCCTGAACATCTCCAGAGAGATGCTGCAGCAGAGCAAAATTCTGAAGGTGATCCGCAAGAACATTGTGAAGAAATGCCTGGAACTGTTCGCTGAGCTTTCTGAGGACAAGGACAATTACAAGAAGTTCTACGAAGCCTTTTCCAAGAACATCAAGGTAAGAATAAGACCTGTAAATCCCCAATCATAAAGGTTTATTGCTGTAGGTCAAGCTGCACAACCCTTTTTTTTTTCTTTTTTTTTTTTCCTGACATTCTTGCACCCCTAGTGGTTTAATATGGATAAAGGTTTGCAGTTATGTAGCTCCTGTAAGCTGTGGTATTGCCAGTGTTGTATAGCTATCTTCAGCTGTGGTGTTGTAATTGTACCAAGTCTAGCTATTTGTTTCTAGTGGCTAAATATCAGATTAGGCAAGTGGAAATTTTTTATTTATTTATTTTTTTAGTTGGGTATCCACGAAGACTCCCAGAACCGCAAAAAGCTCTCAGAACTATTGCGCTACCATAGCTCCCAGTCAGGAGACGAAATGACCTCACTGTCAGAGTACCTCGGCCGCATGAAGGATAACCAGAAATCCATTTACTACATCACTGGTAAGTCTTGGGGCTTTTTGGTTTTGGTTTTTTGGTAATTCAGCATTTTACTTATGTGGAGAGATCTGAGAAACCTGTTTTCTCACCGCAGGTGAGAGCAAGGACCAGGTAGCTCACTCTGCCTTTGTTGAGCGCGTCCATAAGCGTGGCTTTGAGGTCCTCTACATGGTGGAGCCTATTGATGAGTACTGTGTGCAGCAGCTGAAGGAATTTGAGGGCAAGACCCTGGTCTCTGTCACCAAGGAGGGGCTGGAGCTGCCTGAGGATGAGGGAGAGAAGAAAAAGATGGAGGAAGACAAGGCCAAGTTTGAGAGCCTCTGCAAGCTCATGAAGGAGATTCTGGATAAGAAGGTTGAAAAGGTAAACAAGTGATCTTGCTAAAGTTCTCATTCTTGGGGGTTAAGCATGACTTGAACTGCTTGGAGAACCACCAAGATGAAGTCTACAGTACAGGATAAGTTGTGTAGAGAATGAGTGGGTAATTGACTTGCATGCTTCAATCTCCACAGGTTACAGTGTCAAACAGACTGGTGTCTTCACCTTGCTGCATTGTGACAAGCACATACGGCTGGACCGCCAACATGGAGCGCATCATGAAGGCCCAAGCCCTGAGGGACAACTCCACCATGGGTTACATGATGGCTAAGAAGCACTTGGAGATCAATCCTGATCATCCCATCATGGAGATGCTGAGGCAAAAGGCTGAGGCTGATAAGAATGACAAGGCTGTGAAAGATCTGGTGATCCTGCTGTTCGAGACTGCACTGCTCTCCTCAGGCTTCTCCCTGGATGACCCCCAGACACATTCCAACCGTATCTACAGAATGATCAAACTGGGACTTGGTAAGATGTCATACCCTGTTTGATCAGATGGGTTAAACTCAATACACCAGTGTCCTTGTTTTGCTTAATTCTCATTTGTCCATGCAGGTATCGATGATGACGATGTACCCTCAGATGAACCAAGCTCCGCACCTGCTCCAGAGGAAATCCCACCCCTGGAAGGAGATGATGATGCCTCTCGCATGGAGGAAGTTGATTAATCAATTTATGCCATCTACCTATTCATCCTCACTTTTTCCCAATGCATTCCCTTTGCCCCTGTATTGTGGCAATTTGGTCCAATCCTCTTATTTTTGTTGTACAAATTGGAATTGAATGGTTCTTCCAGCTATATAAAGTTATACTGTTTTCATTGAGCTCTGTCTACTCTTGCTCTACACATTTAAGGGGTGGACTGAAAAATGTGTTCTGACTGAGTCCAGGCTGGTGTATGTTCAGTGTTTGTGTTTTTTTTTGCAGAAATTAAATGGTGTGATAATTAATTGAGACTCTTGTTTTCTTTACACACAAAGCTGATTCTAATAAGTTATCTAAATAAGGTTTGTAGCATTTAAATGTTCGTTTCGAATGGTGGCACCAGATTACGATTTACTTCTAGACATTGCTTAAAAACTCTGTTTTGTTCTAAATCGGTACTAAAGAATTACAGGAGGGAGCCTATCCACAGAAATTGTGTGGGACCTGATGGCCTGTTTTCTATTTCGAGAAGAGGGAACACCGTTGTAGTAAAATAAATCGGATACTGATTATTGGGTATCTGCATCCTGAAGATTTGGTGTGGGTGGAGTTCAAAGTTGCCCTGCTTATGGGTAAATGACTTGATCAGTATATTGTAATTGCAATTTATGCCATTTTTAATAAGGTGGATGCAAACTGAGTTGACCTGTCCTCTGCTCTGCGGAACCTATAAAGAGGAGTGTAACACATGTACCACCCGTGGTGTCTGTCACTGAATAGACAGGCTCCATCATGAGCTTGAATAAAGAGGCCGTGCTGGATATTACTAACTGCAGCACACTGTCATCTATTAGAGCTTTGAAACTTGGGTTCATTCACACAATCAATTTTATACCTTTAGTATGCTAATTAGGCCCCACCTCTGTTCCATGGCACTGGGATCATGTGACCAGAGACCTCATTATAATTCTCAATAATTGCAAAAAAAAAAATCTTCACTTGTTTTGGGTTTCTGACATCTTGTTTGGTTTGATGAATGTGACTGTTTTATTTGCATACTCATTATTCATTAATGTCTGCCAAAGATGGGTGTGTACACAGGATCAGCCTTGTGTTCAATTATTTCAGTGTTTATACAGCACATGGTATTTGGCATAATGACTTGCCATTTTTTTCCCCTCTTCATTTTAACATACATTCTTACACATGTAATATAAATTCTGAGAATGATGTATGGGTCTGTGTTAATGTATAAGAGAGGCCTGAATGAAGCGCTACATGAGAACAGCCAGTTGTATGGCGTGAATTCTGACGAGTCATGCAGGGAGCTTTCCCAACATGAGTAAAGACCACTTCTTGTTTTCCCTTTTAGCCACAGGAAAGAGTGGTTTAATTATAGAGGCGGCACAGTGGGTGGTGTTGCTGCCTCACAGCTTCATGATCTCTGATTCATTTCTGGGCTTGGGTTACTGTCTGGACTTTTTTTTTAATGTTAAGGTGGGTTTGACGTCTTACACATGGTAGTGGGTGTACTGCCCAAGATGGTGTGAACAGGTGAGACTACAGACTACTTTGAGCGCATTTTGAAAGACAGCACATGGCATTTTCCCCACACAATTTTAGGGTTAAGAGCCCAGGGTGACAGGTGGAAGCAGTATTTTCTTGATTTGATTTATATTAATGTGTTCACGAGATGCAGTCAGAACAGGTTAAATATAAAATTTTAGATGTAATAAATTTTTTTTTATTTCAGTCAGGCCATGTGCAATCTGGCACTTTGGCTCTCGGATACTCCTCACCTTGGAGATCTGGTATATCAGTCATTTCTGTGGCAGTTACTTAAGGGTTTGCCAGCTCAGCGCCCAATTATCATTCACACGCTATAGGCAATTTGGGAACGCCAGTTAGCTTAACCTGCTAATGTCTTTGGACTGGGAGAAAACCCAGAGGAAACCCACCAAGCATAGAGAGAACATGCAACTCTACAGACCCGAAGCGGGAATCGAATTCTGAACCTGAAGGTGCGAGGCGACTGTGTTAGCCACTAACCCACCATGCCACCACCTATTAAAACATGAGAATTATTAAATGGGATGCACCTTACTGTTAGTCACAATTATTATTATTTTTTTATTAGATTGATTCGTCACCATTTGGATATCATGAGAACTAACAGACTGTCACATGACTGTGCCAGGATGTTCATTAGTTGTCATGGTATGGGCTAAGATACCACATTGTCTCAACTCAATGTGTCATGTACAGTGTTATTAACTAATATTTAAGATGCTAAATTTAGTCGGATTTAGTCAGATATTTTTTCAAAGATACATTCGAGATACAGTGAAACCTCAGATTGCGAGTAACGCGGTTTGCGAGTGTTCCGCAAGATGAGCAGATTTTGTTTTATTATTATTTTTTAAAATAAATTTAGTCCTGTCCAATACTTTTTCCCCGATTTTCTCTCCAATCTAGTCGTGTCCAATTCCTCCCCGTCACTAGGGGGCTCCCACATTAAGGCTACTACCACCATTTAGCCGGGAGGGCCAAAGACTATCACGCGTTTCTTCCGAACCACGTGACTCCAGCCAACCGCATCTTTTCGAACTGCTCACTCACACACCGTTGGGGGCGTCGTAACACACTCGAGGCCAGCGCTATCCGCT
>JAQQZT010000020.1:11471857-11483345 GCA_030068275.1 Clarias platycephalus | reverse complement strand
TTTTGGACGCCTTCAGCATTCCTTTACAATGTAGAAAGAAATAAAAATCAGGATCGATCATGGAGTTAGAAAGTGACCCCAAACTTTTGAACAGTAGTGTGTATCGATCAATAGATTGATAGATAGATAGATATCAGATAGATAAATAGATAGATCGATAGATATCTGAGTCCTGAGCATTTAATAAGGAGGAAGAATGTCATGTTTAATTATTCTTTGTTCATTCAGTATTCTCAGGAAAGATTCAAGTGAACCACATTTTTCATTTCCTTTTGGTAATTTATTAGTATAGTCTGTTCTACAATTTAATATAATTTTAACTTCAACATGATTTCATGCTATGATCTGTATCATAAAACTATCTTCAATGTAAATCAGGGTAAACTACTCAGTTACTGCCATTAGTGGGTATTAGAAGGTGTCATAACTATTATATAGAAGTAAATTTTTATAACACAAAGGTACTAGTAGACAAAAGGCGAGGACTATTGCTGTGTCTGTACCTTGACTGAATTCAGCCGCAATTATAACCAACTTTGAATAAAAGCAACTGCTTACTGAATAAACATAAACGTAGACTTGTTAACAGCTAACTTTAACCAATGGACTACAGTAGGAAAAACAGAAAGAAAGAAGGCAATTCCGTCAAGTATTCAAATTAATTTAATCTGTCTAACATAATTAATACATCCTTAAAAAAGTATAAACGGGAATACATTAGTTGGGTTGCATTTTGTTCTCATTTCTTATGACCTCTACATGAATGTTTTAAGAAAAAGGAAAAAATAAAAAATAAATAAAGGGACACTTTCACCTCATCAGGAAATACACAGATGGAGTCTCTCTCCTGGAGAGAAGCCTGACAGAAAGACATTAATGACAAACAATTCAAACACCATATATTGAAAGATTCTGGGCTGTCTGTCTGATGATATTTGTGTGTGTGTAAAAATATCTGCTTTAAATAATTTTCCTTCAAATTTGCATAGAAGCCGATGAAGCTATTAAAGAAAATCTTATCATGTAAGTAAAGGATTGATTAACTAAAAGCTCAGGAAATGATCTGCCGTTTCCTGTCACATGATGAGAAACAATAAAGCTTACAGGTCGGTGTAAGTGTTTGTTACAAAAAAAGAAAAAAAAGGCATGATAACCAATATGGCAGTTGTTGTTTGTTTTGTCTAAAGTATATCAATAATGATGACATTACTATTATAGTCAAAAACGGTTAAACTGTTATATCCCCGCAAAAAGGAGAGCTTATGTAAAAACTGGCTTGATTTAAAAACCTTTTCATTAAACCGTCGCTACATCTGCAGATACCAAAGAGTTTAACCGCCCATGTGGCGTATAGTAACAGACTATTTACTGTCCTGATTATTTAGTTCCCACCAGGTAAGGCAAATGACACCAGATGTGTTGTCTGGTTTTTCATCTCATATACTGAAGGCATCTGATCATTGTCTGTGTGAATCTGATCATTACATCACTGCATACAGAGCAACATCCCAAAGAAAACTTTTACTCACAGCTTAAACACAAAACCTTCTTTAGCATCACAAATGAACATTAGCGTTAATCAAGGACTGAATGTAGTGTCATCACCTGAACAATCCTTTTCTGTACTTAAGCCTTGTTTTTTTTTTTCATTTAAACCAAAAAAAATTTAAATAAAAAGGGATTACTGGAGCTGGTACTGTTCATTGCTCAAAATCTGAGAAAAATACATACAGATTATACATGTAGCATCATACTATCATTACTACTGATATGCTGCATGCTTCCATGTAGCTGCAAAAAAAAAAAAATAATAAATAAAAAACACTTGCAATTTTGCACTCACTTCACTTAGTTGTTCACAAGTTGTAATATAGCAACACTTTGTTATTTATTTTTTGTCCATCGTAACTGTAGGTACTTATTTTGTGAATTGCAAATTCATCGACAGATTAATAAAACCCGTAGCCATGTTACAGTCTATTCTTTTATTTTCCATAACGCTTAGGGAGGCGATAGACACCCTGGATGGAGTGACAACCCACTGCAAGACATACAAGTACAGTGCCATGAAAAAGTCTTTACCCCCTTCCTGATTTTTTTTTTGTGTGTGCATATTTTGTCACACTTAAATGATTGAGGTAAATCTAACACATTTTAATATTATAAATACAAAATGTTTTATTTTAATTATGCATTAATTTATTAATTGTAAATTTTTTTTATCCAAACCTACCTGCCCCTATGTAGAAAAAGTAATTGCCCCCAAAACATTGTTGTGGAGGAATTGTTTTCATTCAGCCATACCGGGGAGTTTTCCAGCATGAATTAACTATTTAATTATCTCGATCGGATTTAACTCCAAAACCTTAAATGTTGTAGGTTTTTTTAAAAAACATTTACAGGTGGACTTACAAGTGTGTTTCAGATTGTTGTCCTGCTGCATTAATCAAGAAAGTATGCTTGACATTTTCCTTCTGGATTTTCTGGTACAGCGCAGAATTCATGGTTCCATTAATTATGGCAAGCTGCCCAGGTCCGAAAGTTGTAAAGCAGTCGCGGACTATCATACTACCACCTACATGTTCGACTGTGGGTATGATGCTCTTTTTATGAAACACTGTGTTAGGCTTAACTGGCTGCACACCTTCCAAAAAAAGTATTTTCTAATATTTTCTAGTCTTTGCTCAAAAGATTTCTTGATTCAGGAGGTCTGGAAGTAATCAATCCTGGATGTAGAAAGTGAAATTTAACTCTGTTTTCCAAAAATTACAGTTCATTCATGATTTAGCAAGGGAGCAATTCTTTTTTCACATACGGCCAGGTAGGTTTGTATTTACTCGGGTTATTTTTGTGTAACATTTCAAAGCACTGTACACTATGGGCAATTCATTAACATTAATCGGGCTACAACGATTGTCTTTGGACCGTGGGAGAAAACTGGAATACCACGAGGAAACCCACAAAAGTACAGGGAGAATATGCAAACTCCACACTCACAGACCAAAGGCAAGATTCAAACCTCTGAAGGTGCCAGGTGATATTGCTGAGTCACTGTGCCCACACCATGCTAAAGTTATCTATTATATTCATAAACTTAAAAGAAACAACAAAAAAACAAAACAAGAGAGACCTCAATCTAGCAACCTGGTCTACCATTTTGAAGGAACTAGACCAGGTGATCAGCTCCACAGAACTGAGTGGGTGTAGCTGAAACCACAAGTTCTTTTATGAATTTGCAAGCTGTAACAAGCTTAAAGTTCTACACGGGAAAGAGACTATTCGCTTCTTTGGTTCCTCTTCATTAATTCTTCTTAAATTTGAAAGACAAATTGTTAACTTGTGCACTTAATGACAGCTGAAAGGCGAATTAAATGCGTGTCAACATGTATGGTTGAGCCAGCATCATGAGAACAGCAGTACTTCATCTGGAAAACAATCCTAAAATAGATCAAGACAAACGTACATAGAGCCAAGTCGAGTAGAATGACTGCTTGTTAAACGGACATATTATTAATTAAAACAGCCAATGAACCATAATGCTTAAAAAAAAAAAAAAAAAAGAAAAGAAAAAAAAAGAAATGTGCTGATATTTAGTTTTCATATAACAATAACCAGGCTAGGATTTTATTAAATGCCTAATAAGAATAATTACCATTAGAATAATAATAATGGTACTTAATATCAATTGTCTTCGCTTTGGTCTTAAATTTCTGGTTACTTGGCATTGTTTTGACATTGAGAATGTGTATTAATAAAGAAATATAGATTTCTTTTTTGTTCTCCACAAGACCCGTGTCTGAGGCCTTTTCAGAAATGTCCTTTTATCAGCCAGTCGTACCTTCACATCTGTGAGAAATCAAAATTAACACCAGCGTATCTTAGAAACTTGATCAGCGTTAGATCCCTCACCCAATTTACGCATTTATCCAAAAATCCTTACAATGATTTACTGAATTAAAGTTACCATGATTATCCAAAGTGAGCAGTGTATTAATGTTATCTGAAACTTAGCAGCATCATACTCTGGCTAAAAATCTTCTGATATCTCCTTGTACAGTGGTCCTTACTGGGAAAGATTTTACCTCCAGGGAACATGACTCAAGGAAAGTCATGACATCTGAATTAACATTACATTAAGTCTTGGTCAAAAGAATACTGTGATTATGGAAATCACCTGGCCCTATCCGCAAACATTTTTTTTTTAATTACAGAAAAAAACTTCAGTAGGCACTCGCGGTCTGATGCTGGAAAAGTCTCAGCATTTACCCCAAACATCTGATTCAAGGGTAAAAAATACTAACAAACAGACCTTCAATAAAAAGGACAGGTGGACTGAAATATATTTAGACAAGATCTGAAGGCAGGAGGAGGGTGACAAGGTTTAATTTAATCCTTTCACTTCATGTGTCTACTGTAATGGCGATCAGATGATTGAGGGATTTTCTTTTGTGAGCACAAAAACTGAAAGTCCATCAATTCGTTGTTGAATTGTTTGTCTGGAAATGCTGGGTGTCACATATTCAAATGCTTTTTTTTTTTTTTTTAAATACAAGTTTTAATCAAACCTCAATGAGAATCATTTCAAACTCATCACAAGCTAAAACTTGGAATTGTTTACCACACACAATAACGAGTCATGTTAAACTAGTAACTCTTGTATTTTTTAAAATAATAATCTGATGGGATTAAAAATGCTTCTTGAGTCGGGCAGTTGTGCGGTCTGTATGGTTGTGATTACAATCCGAACCATAAATAAGAAACTTTACACTTATTCAAAAACATAAAAACATACAGAGAAATCGTACACGCACCCAATGGAACAGATCGAACCTCAACACGCGAGCTGAGGCCGAAATTTGGCTCAGCAAAATCAGTAACCACAACAAACGCATGTCCAACACTCGACACAAAGTATGCAACTACCCCCTTCTTTTTAGTCAGTACTGTTGAAATCACTTTCTTGGAACAAAAAAAAAAAAGGAGCACCACCCTTTTCAGTACCTTTTTATATACAAATAGAAGCAAAGCTTTGTGAAACACACCCAGATGGGCGCGCGCACACACACACACACACACACACACACACACACACACACACAAAAGAGGAGAAAAAAAAAACAACAAAAAACAAAACGAGGAACCAAAACCACAAATAACGTGGTTATCACTGTCCTTCATCTAGACCTTCTGTAACGGCGCCTGAGCTCTCTTGTTGCTCTTTTTCACTCGGCTGCGCGCGTAGACACGCAGAAACAGTGCAAAGAACACTACGGCCACCCCCAAGAATCCCGTTGCCGAGATGGCATGACCGTAGAGGAGGCAGGAGAGCAGGATGGCGATGGCCTGGCGTAGCGTCATGATGATGGTGAAGACGGCGGCACCGAATTGCGAGATGGTATAGAAGATGAAGAGCTGGCCGAATGCAGAGCAGAGCGACAGCAGGGCGGCGTGTGCAGCGAACTCGGCGTGGCGGCTCATGAACGCCAACGATTCGAACAGGGCGCCCGTTTCCAACAGAGAGCCCACGGTCAGGAGGCAGGAGAACAGGTTCACCCCGAACATCATCTGCACCGAGGACATCTTGTGCCGGAAAAGCTCATCCTGCCAGTTAGAGGTGAAGCTATCGAATGCGATGTACCCGGCCAGAATGATGATGCCGGAGAAAGTTGTGATGGTTGTGTGTTTGGTACTGCTGGAGCTCGACAGAAGGAACATACTCACACCGACTGAGATCAGCGCAGCTGTAAAATACTCCCAGTATTCATAGGTCTTGTGTGACACCAGTTTGCCCATCAGCATGACAGGGATGACTTTAGAGGCTTTAGCCAACACCTGGAAACATAAAGAGAGTGCGTTTTGAATTACTGAATGATAAAACGTGTCTGCACACTGCTTTTTTTTTTTTTTTTTAAACCATATACTCATGCGAGCATTGACCACTTCAAGATATGGAACAATTGAAATATAGCATAAAAATCTTTCTTTCACTGTCTGTAATACACTGTGACCTGTTAACTGTACATGATGGAGTTACTTCAATTGCTTAAGAGACCTTAAATATGTAGCCTTCTCAAAGCGTTTGTAAGCAGGAGCCCAAGAGCTTATTTCACCATTTACAGCCTTTTCAAAACCATCGGTCTAGGCCATCAAGCTAAAGTAGTGATAATGTGTAACTTCGGATCAAAATGTAGCTGTAGACCTCAGAATGTGTGTCAGTCTATTGGTAATAAAAATAAAAAGATAAGGTGACTAGAAATATGAACATGTCACAGAATCCACTCTACAAGGAGGAAGAAGGAAATTATTTTGCGTCCATAAAAGAAAAAAGAAAAAAAGATTCCTAAAATGTTCACGATATTCACCCCTAACACTAGAAAGGAGGCTATAACTTGTTATACGACCTGAAACAAACCTTAACCCAAAGCACGCCATCATAAAAAGTACTTGGGCAGAATAGATACCAATTCAAAAACACATGACGGACATTTACAAGTTTTATGTAAACCACACTGCCTCAATCGCTTTCATCATTAGTGTCTGAAATGACTAATCTCAAAATATTATGCAGACCACATTTTAACACTGACAACAACAACAAAGAAATATCAGATTCCAGCATTTGGCTTGAATAGATCAATAATAGTGTAGATTTGAATAATCATGTTCCACGTCCATGTGTATTTATTAAATGTGTCATATAATCATGTCAAGTCCTTTTATTTCAGGTTGTTTATCTTGTTTCCACAGCATTAACAACAATAGGCCAGGTAATATCTCGGTCATATTTTGAGCTGCCCATTTCCTTCAGAGCATTCAGAGTAATTTTCACATAACAATGTGGATTCATCAAGCTGTTGAATGCTGTCATGATTGCATAACACGATAGCTGAAGAAATGTCAGTGGTGCATTCATGCTGAAAATCTCCTGTTCTACCCTATCCTCCTTTATGTTTTCAAGGCATGTTGGGGAACTGGTTTGAGATGACTTGTGCTTTTGTGACATGATTTATTAATATGCTGGAACTGAGGTTATAAACCGATGCACATGGTCAGCAACAATACTTTGAATAGACTTCGGTATTCAAACAACATGCGACATAACGAGTGAAATTACCACCACCAGCATTAACTTTTTCCACATGGTGGGCACTTTGATCTGAAACTGATTTTAAGGAATTAAAAGACCAACGAGTAGTTGACTATTTCACATCCCGGTTCATGAAAGAAATATGCAGTGATTGATCACGAGCCGCTCCGCAGTAGCAATATTAATATTCATAACTATCCTAGATATTTGCATAATGCTGAAAGTTCCATGCATGACATCATATGCAAAGAATGTTGTGTGGGAGACTGTCACCTATCAGCAGAGAAACTTATCATAAAAACAAAATCACATCATTTTGACTGAGAACGGTGTCCAGGATTAAAATAAAGACATTTGAGAGCGTTTCCCCCCATTACTTAGCGAAATTCATGACTTGGTATCGGTATCGAAACAAAAAGTTTATCGTGAAAACCCCGCCGTGTAGTTACTGAAGGACGCAAGCAGAAAGCTTCAGAATGAACTCTAAAGATCAGAGCGCCATCATTGAATCTAATGAAGCGCACCAAACCGCTCAAAAGTTCGGGATCACTTTCTAACTCCATGGCCATCCATGATTTTTATTTCTTTCTACACTGTAATCCAAAATTCAAAAGTCTTGCTTTCCTGGGATGGTCTTCATGAGAGCCAGTTTCATGGGTTTTGCAAATGCACTTGACAATACTGTTCTTGCAAGAACTATTCCAGATCAGCTGACCTCCATGTCTTAAAATAGCAACTGACTGTTGCTGTTTTTGTTGTTACATAGTTTTGAAATGCCCAGTATATTGTAGAATGTAGAAAATAAATCACTAAACAAAAAACAAGAAATCTGCAAGTGATCCCAAACTTTTGATCGGTAGTGTACATCAATATGCAGCCATTAGAGTTTATCTGAATTGAGTATTAGAATTGGTTAACCTATTCCCATCCTTTTTCACTTTGGTATGCCTGTAGTAATTACCCAGCAGGTCACTGTAGGCCTTTAATGACATGCTTCTTGAATACTGCACATTCCCGCAGCTCAACCAAGTGTTTAAGTCCTGCAGCTCTAAAGCCAGGCCTTTAAAAACAGACCCATCTATGCTTAAGTACAATTAAATAACAAAAAATCTGTTGTGTTATGACTACTAAGGTTTGGCTATAATATTCCAGAGATAGATCAATAAATACACAACTTTTCACTGTCGCTGGAGAGCTGGTGAATTCTCACTGAGCACAGGATCATAAAAACTAACTCAATCACTGATCATCACCTGTGTAGGGAAGCTGATGTATTTGAGGGCTTCATATTGACACCAGCTGCTGAGGATGTTGGACAAAGATGCAAATGAGTACTTGTACATAGGTGTCGTGTGCCTGGGCTGTTTAAACACTATGCAGCAGAGGCCGGCCACTGTAAGAGCCAGGATGCGGTTCATGAACACTAGGAACTGCGAGTCCGTGAATCGCTCGCCGTTTTGCCCATCTTCAGTGGCTCCGTAGGAACGCGTCATCACTCGCTCCTGCAGCACACCCCAGGTCAAATATGAGCCCTGTTTCACACACACACACAAAAAAAATATTACAATGCAAACTAAATAAACAATAGTCATTTATTTTAGCGCTCTATTTGTCAGCTGTCAACAATCGTACAAATGTATGCAGCATTTTTTGCACTTTGTATAGATTTGATAAGCTGCAATATTTAAATTGCAATTTAAGTGGAGAATTTTCATGTCATCGTTTAATATTTCTAGAATTTTGGAAAGTATAGAAAAAGAGAAAAAATCATCATAATACAGTCATAATACACATGCATACACTCAGAGTACTGTACACCACGATCATGCACAGCCTGTGCAATATTATGTTGGACCGCAATTTTGCCTTCATTACAGCTGTTGCACAATTTTTTATTAGGCAATGTCACGACATTTATTTCCGTTCAGAGTTGCATTAATTTCCCTTCGAGATCTTATAATGATGGTGGCTGCGTAAAGCCTTCTCTAGCACATCAAAACGATTCTCACTGGGGTTAAGGGTGGACTCAGTGGTGGCCAATCCCTGTGTGACAATGTTGATTCCTGAACCACCCTGTTACAATGTGAGCCTGATGAATCCTGGCATCATCATCATCTTGGAATACGCCCGTGACTCCCGTCTTACCCCGACACTCCCATCACTCTGGAACAGGGTCAATCTGGACTCATCAGATTCGAATGTGCCACAGTCTGTTCTTTATGCTCCCAAGAAAACTGAATCCTTCTTTTAGATTTTTGATTTCAATAAACCTTTAAGTGATATCCTGAATGAGCGTGATTCAAGGTTTTTCCAGCCACATTTATTCCTTGAGGATGATCATCACTATCACGAATTTTTCAGTTTTTAGTTTTTTTTTTTTTTGCATGACACAGGACAAAAAAAAAAATGACTCTTCAGAAACAGAGTAAGATCTGTGGCCATTACCACAGGAATGCGTCATTGACAAGAAATGAGAAGCTACTCACTGCATCACTTAACTTGCTGCAGCTGAACCGTATTAATGACTGAAATTCCCTGACTTACCTATTTATGCATTTATTTATTTATTTAATTTGGCTGGGCAGTGTATAAAGAAGCACAAACGTCAAAGAATCAAGGTTACACTAAAATATCACATACGAAGCTATCAGTGACTGTCTCACGCATACCTGGAGTCCTGCTGCACAGAAAATAAGTTTGACAGCTTGCTGTGTCGTTGAAGTGGACTCGGTTCTGGGTGTCTCGGATACGTCATCCAACAGCCCTGATTTAGAGTCATTGCCAAACACGCATGCTTTTATAACGGGAAAACAAGTCCCTCGGCCTGCAAGACGACAACAAAAAAAAAAAAACAGAGAAGCATGCATCATGCCTATGATAAAACTTGAGGTACATGAGTTCAACATCACTTGATAAGGGAAAAGGGTAAGCTGGAGCAGTACAACAGAACAAGTGTGATCAGAATCAAGTGTGACCTCTCATCCTTAATATAAAAGTTTGCCATCAACTCCACTTGAATATTATTAAAAGGAAAACATTATTGAGCACACCTGTCTCTATGTAGTTAATCCGCTTGAAGTAGCGAATCAGGAGATATCCTGGGATGATGATGGAGCTGTAGCCCAGGATGTTGAGGAAAAATCGAAAAACCCACACATCCTGCCAGCCTTCCAGGAGCAGACTTTCCCCAGCACCAGCAGCCACAGGCGTACAGAGACATAGCAGCAGGACAGGACACACGCTGCAATCACACACACACACACACACATACAGTGGTTCAGACTAATGTTTACTTTTTAGACGCTGGTGGACATTTCACACTCAAGCTCCATAAAGGCAACATTGAACCACACAACTGCCTCTTTCAGCAGACTTTCCATCTTACTCCAAAACCCGATCCCATCATCAGGCTTCAACACACCCTCTCAAACCCAGTACAGTCAAATATAAACGCTCTGCGTGCACTGCCAAACAGCACTGCGCGAGTTTAGTGCACATTTACTCTTTGCGACCATGCTGAGCAGAAAGGCACAACATATTTAATTCTCTTTTTAAATCTGGAGTCCTTTGAGCCATGAGCAAGAGTGGAGGGTACAGTGATCATGAGGTCACTGACACCAGACAGTTGACAACTGAAAAAAAAAAAAAAAAAAAAAAAAAAAAAACCAGGTGACACTTGACCCTTTTACTGTATGATTTTATTATCTGCCCTGGATGTGGCACCATATTTGGCTGATGGCTGATTGGCTGACATACTGCATGAAGCACAGTATATGATGAAAGGTTTAGCAAATTACTAATATATATTTATTTTAACAAAGTAAATATGAAGTAGGATTATGCCTCTTCATCTTTTAGACACAAGGAAAAGAAAACACTGCTTACTTTTGCATTAGCAGACAAAAGGAAAAACCTGTATATCTCGGATATATATCCTGCTTGTCCCGGAATTAGTGATTTGTTGAATATAATTTGTCCATGTGGCAACTTCCACTCCAACAATATTTTTTTATTGATTTTTTACACAGACACAAAGATACAAAGAAAACGTCTAGTGTGTTTTTCAAGCAACACCATTATAATCTGGATATATATAAAACCTAGATAAAAAAAAAAGAAAAAAGAAAGTAAAGAAGAGAAAAGAAATGTGAAGCTGGAAGGCTGTTTTTGCAAAGAAAAACAAAAGAGAAAAAAAAACAGAGAAAAAAAGAGAAAACAAAATTCCCACAGGTGGAAAAAAAAAAAAAAAAAAAACACAAAAAAGTGGAGAGATTAAACTACAAATTTATATAATAAAGAAGAACAAAGAAGAAGAAGAAGAAGAAGAAGAAGAAGAAGAAGAAGAAGAACAACTTTATTAATCCCAGAGGGAAATTGCTCAATTTTCGCATATCCCAATTA
>JAQQZT010000020.1:11448683-11461295 GCA_030068275.1 Clarias platycephalus | reverse complement strand
CCCCCCCCCCCCCCCCCCCCCCCCCCCCCCCCCCCCCAAAAAAAAATTGGCAAAAAGAAGGGTCAAATTTTGACAGTGTGTTTATATATGCATGAGTTATGACAATATGATAATATCTGCTAGATCGAAAAAACAGTAATCCAAATTAGGTATAAAACTACAAATATAAAAACACTAAAAGAAAAGTTTGTGTATTCTGATGGTTAGCCATAAACCAGTGCTGTATGGTCTTTTAATGGGCAAGTTGCCAGCCGATGTACTGCAATATCAGATCAATATAAATTTTGGCATTTGGATTATGGCACAAATTATAATCATGTACAGTACAGTTGACTTTGGGGAAAAAAAAAATCATGCATTTAAATTCATTACACAAAACAAGAACAAAAAACAAAACAAAACAGAATGTGGCACAATAGGTATTTAACCTTGATTGTCCTCTTTGATTATCGATAATCACACCGCATTAACATGCAGCAATGAGACTGCAGCTTAGGGGAATTTCGTTCTTTTCTTAACCTGACACTTCGAAGAACAACAGTGTACTATTATAGCTGCGTAAAAGCTCTTCCCACTTCTCACCTGGAGGTTCAAATTCACACCTTTCTTCATCAGCAGTTTCATGATCCGGTGATGTTTGCGCAGAGTGGCAACATGTAGGCAGGTCAGACCTGGGTAAAGAAAACAAATCCTTAATATGGTGCATTCCCCCCCGCAAAAAAGGAAGTTGTGTTATAACTGGCTGAAGATTGTTAAAATATTACAGTGAAAAATGAGCATGTATTGAAAACTACAGCAAGAAGTTTTCTGCACAACATGTGCAATGCTTATTGTTTTTTTTTTTAACTCCAAAAGTATACAGCAATGTAATGTAATCATTTAAAATGATTACAAATTGTCATGACCCCACTGTTTATCACAGTATGTCCTGACAAGTTTAACAACTCACATCCCTGTAATTTGTCAATTATGAATTTTTTTCTTTATTTAAAAAAAATGACGAGGTACTTTCAGCCGTTTAGTCTCATGTATAATTATTATTGAATGTTGTGAGACAACTTAGTCCCTGTTGTCACTTTGCTCTAAACGATCAATCTTTTTAAATAACTACCGAAAAATCAGTCCGTCAAGTAGGTTGAGATTATGTGGAGTGTCTACGGGTGTTACCATAGAAACAAGCACAGTTATATAAACATGTGATATGAATTATTGTCTGCACTGCAATCAGAGCTTCGGTTATAATTATATTAAACCAACATCTGAGGCACCAGATTGGAGAATTCAATAATGATGTGGTGTAACACAATATTACACGGTTCTACACAAAAGTCTTAAGCAGCGGGTGCTTCTATAACTTTTTATAGATTTAGAAAATTTAATTTTATAAATGTTAATATTGAGTCGGTACCAAAACATTTCTGATTTTCAAAAATCAGTATCCCATCACGAAAATTAAAACTTGCAGAAAAATATTTCTATTTCGGAAAAGAAAGCGCCACATTATATATATATAAGCAACCACTTTTCAGACAAACAACTCAACTGGAAGCTGCCGGATTTTTCATGCAAAAAAAAAAAGAAGCAGGTGCAACAGTCAAAGTCCTCAGAAAAACTGTGGGTGGTTCTGCAGGATGCTCAGTAAAACTTAATAGCTAATTTCCTTATAAAACTGCACTAGAGAGTCCTCACTGTTACACCAAATACTGACTTTGTTTCATTAATTACCATTTACTCTGCTTTATAGATTTCTCTACAGCATGAACCCAGGACCTTTGCACAGTACTGTACAACAAGTAAAGAAAATCTCTGATTTATGATAATTAACACTAACCTTTCACTTAAAAACAACAGAAGGACACTGGTAAAACGGCACCGTCAATGCGGATGTTAGTTCCAAAACCTTTCGACAAACTTCCCTGTTCTTATGCTGCTGCGTTTCTGTTCGCTAAAGGCCAAGACCGCTGGAAAAAAACTTAATGAACTGGACTTAATGTCCTTGTTTCAGTGAAGGTTGCCCTGCTACATAGAAAACATGAAAGCAAACAGGAAGGAAGCAGAATAAAAAAAAAACCAACAAAAAAAAACTTTATACTGTACGAGATTCAGATTATACTTTTATTCTGCTTGGAGGGAAGTGAATGAATCAGTCCCATCTACACACACCGGTCAGTTTATTAGGTACACCCATCATCTACTGTAGATAGGTCATCTTGTAGGTATCACTAACTGATGCTCATCTATTAGTCTAAAGATTGTCCACTAATAGAAAGAGATCTATAGTTCCAGTAGGATGCTGATATTATTTGGGCACTGGACCATTGTTGGGTCGGATGTCACTGAAACCGAAAGTTCAGCACAAGATCATCACACTGTACAGAAAAAAATTAGATTGCGTCTTTAAGAAGAAGTTTTTGGAAGTGGGGTGAAAATTTTGGCAGAGAAACAAACACTAAAATGAACCTCATACAAGGGGCAATGAATATACGGAGAGGGCAGGTGGAGCTTAAAAACAGGCAAATCAGTGAAGGTATATATTAAAACTAAGCTGCGAGATGGTTACAGTGGTTTTATCACGGGTAAGGGGGTTTCAGGCATTCTGCTTGGCGTCATATTTTGAAGTGATAAAACCGCTGTGGCCAAAACTGTGACAAATATGTATAGAATCAAGGGTTCAATAAATAAACATATTTATTAGTAGTAATATTCTCGCGCAAAATGTGGCCTGGTAACAGGAACATGCGGTTGCCAAGCAACATAACCCAGCAAAACATTAGGGTATTCAGTGAACACAACAATGATCATTGCATTAGTACAGAACTCAAATATTCAAATGTTAGATGTTAAAACTTTCCATTCATACAAAGGCATTTTGGATCGCTCCACTCTACTGGCTTTTATATACAGCACTTTATAAATCAATAGTTAAAATGCCTTTATAAATTTATTTTTCCATTATATGACCACTGACAGCTCACACATGCCTCTTTATGATCCTGTTTGACGAAATGTTCAATAAATGGTCAGTGAGGGCAATGATGTGCCTCCTTCCCGAAAACAACCACCCCTTAATCATACCAGAAGTGTCACCACTGACAACAAACATACTTCTCTATTCCTGAGAATTATTGCAGTCATGCCCATTGCCACAGGAGCCTAATGGTTACCGACAATCTATGCATGTTGCGACTCTCTACGTTGTGCCGAAAAGTCGTTACATAAACTATCCTCGGAAGGACCAACTAGCTTTGGTCTTCTGGCCAAATCACTATTTTTATGTGACACAGCAGTATTACCTCTCCAGTTTTGCGTCTCGAACACCGGGGTGAGGATGGACGGCGAGGCCAGGCGGATCATCTCGTTAGCACACTCGAACCTGCCGTGCTCACAGGCCACGTGAAGCGGCGTGTTTCCGTCTTGGTCTTGGAGCTCTAGACATGCGCCGTTTGCCACCAGAGCTTTCACCACGGGCACCTGGTTCAGGTAGACGGCCAAGTGCAGCGGCGTCTGAGGGACAAGATCGGACAGAAAAGTTGTGTGATTGTGTCACTGTTATTTATTCAAACTAGATAAGTATTTCTACTACTGGGGTAGAATGTTATTTAAAAAAAAAAAAAAAAAAAAAAACTAATTGCCTTCTCTGTAAAGTGAAATCGTCAATACTAAAGGTGGTACTGCTGGTGTTGAAGGCTGCTACTGCTGGTCAAATGTGATTTGTTTTTATTATTATTTGACAGTTTTATTAGTATAAAAATTAAGCTAGGTACCAAGAAACCAGATCCTATAAAAATTATAAATCTACAATAATATTACCTCAGAGCCATGAGCCCGGAAAACTGTTCTACAATATACTAAAAAGTATTGTCAGATTTCTATACCTTTTAACCACCTTTTATATTAAAATGCAATATCATAACACGAGAGCACGAGCATACTTAATTTGCATTTATTATTACCCTGTGAGTGGCACATGTGTTGTGAAGGGACCTACATAAAGGGGATCTTGTAGGATCCCCTTTATGTAGGAGTGAAACCCACATCTGTTAACCACTTGCATTGTATAGTAACCGTTCGAAGCAGCCGTGCATCGTGAATTAAAACTGAACCAAAATTAGCAGAATGAGAGCAGCACAGAGCTTACTCAGTTTAAGAGTGCGCACTTATCATGCTGAGGTGTTACTGACTAATATGACCAAAGACCCGACGCGATTGCGTGGATTTCGGTAAGCTTTGTGCGCTACTCCGTTTCCATTAGTCACATGTTTAATTGCTGACTGCAACAGATTTGCTTGTCACTTAATTCGTTCTGTTTTGAGACACACAGCAGCGCCGCACTGATACCGCGTGGTTTTAAGACGGGTTTTTAAATATTGCATGCTAGCAAAATCTGGTTGAATATTGAACGTCATACTTACTCCAAAATAGAACCATATGGTTATTATAGACATGTCATGTGTGGTGCATGAGGCTAATGCATACCGACAACATTTCCCTGAAATACCAGTATTCGCTGAAATGTCCACAATCAGACACACGAGATACACTTCTAAAATAAAAAACATACAGATATAATCTGATCATGATCTTGCCTACCAAAAAGTCTTTAACCTACATACAGTATGTGGGCTACCACTACAGAGTCAAGGTCTTCGATGAGTTAACTTGGAAGACTTTTCCCAGCATTCAAAGATAAAGATTAAAACGAATTTACATCAATTCCCATCCACGCATTAAATTGCATCAGTACACTGATTAAACTCAATTTCCTTACTCCAGTGGTTCTCGTTGTTTTTGCATCAGCCCCGCAACTGTCCAAAGATCCAGAGACGGATTTCATAACCACCACCAACCCCCTCCGCCCAGAATCTTACTAAATCAACCTCAGTTTCTTAGTTTCTAAAGGAACCCGTGTTTGTAAGTAATCCTTCTCCTGCTGCAAACATTTCATCGTTTCTTCATGTACATACTGGTTGTGTCTGACAAAGCAATCAAACGTACCGAAGAACATTATTGCATACACCCATGAAAGGGTATTGTTCTCCACTTTTCCTCACCGCCTTTCAGGTTTAAAAGTCCGTAATGTGTAAATATTTGAATAATATTATAATAAAAAGTGAAAAGTTCCAAACCACAACATATAATGATTAGCCAGAAATAATTTCCCCCCATTTCCCTAACACAGCTAACATCATCTACACGTCATACTAAAAGTTGACGATAAACCATAGCAATCATTTTACCCTTGTATAAAGTTAAGCAGAAATGTCACGCCATTTGAGCCACTGCAAACTATAGCACACATTCTATATCCTCCTCCACAAACTTTACACAACTTGGGAAAAATTTCACTGACGAGGGAAAATTAACCACCCCCCCCCCACACACACACACAAAAAAAAAATCACTGCAATGGAAAACATGATAGAAGTAGTATTTTTGAATAAAATATGGAAATGTGTGAAACCCCTGAGATTGATGACGTATTTCTGGCTTAAAATGGACTTTCCCCCTTTCGACAGAAATGACATAACCACTTCAATCCTGAAAAGCTCAACATAATGGTTCACACTGGATCAGCTGGCCGTCTTACTGAAGGCAAATGCAATGTAGGAGGCCAAAAGGTCACATACCATGTAAGAGTAGGTGGATGCACAAAGTCTTACCTGATACAAATTATTCTGGATGTCCAGGATCTCTTTGGGGAACAGGTTTATGAGCTGGTGGGTGAATGTTTCCACCTCATGGATGATAGCCAAATGAAGAAACCTGAATAGAAAAAAAAAAGAAAAAAAAAAAAAGATTAAAAAAAAAAAATGTACTAGATTAAACAATTAAATTTGACATTTTCTTGTTCGAGTGTCAAAAGGGGTAAAAGAGAAGAAGACCACACACCATCAATGGAAAGTGTTTCACAATCGGTGACGCAGAACAACACGGAGTAAATAAATAATACTAAGTAATTCTTCACACCCCTGCGAGAAGCTCAGGAGTTGCACAACGCTGGAACTTTTCTACACACCGCAGTCAAATCAGGGCACTCGGCTCAGCGCGGGTTGTATCCGGTTCTTGGAAAACCATACTTTAAAATTAGAACAGGTTTAAGCAAAGGAGTTGTAGAAGAGCCACGAGTTCAGGTGAAAAAAAAGTAGCTGACCCTATTACGAATGCAAAGGAGGAAACCAAATCTATGACAAGGAGGTTAAAGAGCACAGGAAACGCTATACAACCACAAAGACATTACTCTTTAACTGAAGCATCAAGAGCTGCCTTTTCACTTAAGAGGTGGCTTTTAAAAGAATGGTTCAGCCAAGAATGACTTTTACACATTTTCCCCTCTGTGTGTTTGTGTGTGTGTGTGTGTGTGTGTGTACACAGTATATACATACATATATTGCCAGATTTCTATACCTACATATACATACATACATACATACATACATACATACATACACACATTATTTTAAGGAAACCACTTGATTTTTGGCACACTTAAGAATTCTTACGAGCAAAACTGTACCAGAAGCATGGCTTTTGTTTTGCCTCCTTTGCTTTCAGGAAATGCTTTATCCTGCTCAGGGTCACAGTGGCTCTATAGCCGATCCCTGAACCACTGCGAATTGTTGTTGGGAAAACACCCTGAAAGGGACACCAGTCTATCATGTAAACTCATTGAGGGACAATTTATCCCAGTCAACTCCCCCGCCCCGCCCCCCCCACCACCTCAACCTTGAAGCATGCTCTGATTAAAATTTCATTTATTGAACTTATTTTTAATCAGTCTTAACCAGACTTCCTGTTTCACTAGGGTATAAATACGAAGTGATACATAAACCAAAAATCCCTTAGCCATTCATCAGGAATCCACAAATGAAGGGAAATAAAGGTCTGGTGACCTCATGAATCAGACAACCACTGATTCAAAGAAAATGCCCATATCCACTTTTAAAAAAGGTTAAAAAAGGAAGCAAGTGTATTGTGTTCTAGTGCACAGGGGGAAGATAAGAGATCTTGGAAGATTATGAGTAGATTGTCACCAAACTCACTATTACATGCCATTTCCATGTCAATATACTATTCTTCTGTTCCACACGAAAGACTTTTCTTTAATTGATTATATAAATACACAGGCTTGGAGTTGACTTGATACCTCTGGAAAAGGATTTTATCCACAGAAGGACCTAAAGGAAGCAAGTGTATGAGGAGCTACAAGTGTAGAGACCTAAAGGTGCCTAATTAGATTAAAAAATTTATAAAATAATTTTTTTTATTCATGATCATGCCAGCCCACTGAGGTAAACCCCATTGTAAAACTGTGGGATGAAATGAAGAAGCATTACAGGAGAAGTCTCATTTCTGTAGGTGGCTGCAAAAAAGTACCCAATGCTATAAGTGTGACATTGTTTTATTGAAAACAATAATACTTTTCTCTTAGAATTAGTCTACTTTAACTAAAGGTTCAATGTCCCTCATATGCATAATGCGATATTAGGCTAAAGAGCCACAAGCTTTATCAAAGATTCCAATAATTTTGAAAAATGTTTATCATACTTTATTTTTATCTATGTACCATAACTGTAAAAGTTATTATATTTTATAATAAAAGTATCCCAGCATCAGGCAAGAACCATCTTAACCGTTTATGATAAATAATACATGATCATCGCTATTAGTTTGCTGCCAAATACAAAGCAGCATACAATATACACTGACATATCTGATATCTGACTGCCAACAACGACACTCGTCTCTGTTCCATCCCACATCTCTAGTATTGAACAGGAAGTGTTGCTCTAAAAAAAAAAAAAAAAAAAAAAGTCCAAACAATTTATACGGCAGGTCACCAGCCAAATGAAACTCCTGTTGAGTGCACTTTCACTGAGATAACATATGTCGAAAAAACCAGTGGAATTTCTTAGGTATTTTGCCAGCAGCTCGGATACAGAAGTGAGAAATCTCTCCTCTGGGATGAAGCATGTGGGGGTTTCATGAAGTATTACGGCATTAATGAAGCTAAGGAAATTGCAGCGGAATGAATGTTTCCGAATTGGAAGAGTAACAAAGAAATAAATAGTGTTTGTTCTGTCTGCAGATGGATATTGCAACACATGAATCCTCCCTTATGTAACATGTGATAGACCGGGAGTTTCCATGAAACTTTTCAAAGAACTCATAGACAAGGTCAGCATAGTTGCCTTTTTGTGGCGCGATCATAAGAATCTTGAAGTCGCTATTTGTCACTTAGCCTGAACCGATGCTTTGTTTACCAGAGCACAGAGAACCGTTACAGGCCACAGACCAATTATTTATACATGCAGAAGCCGGATTAAATGCATTGTATAAGACCATCATTTCACTGGATGTGCATAGTTCAGAAATAATTTCAATTACTTTAGCAGCAGCATACAGAGCTCCTGACAGTGTGAGCTCCAAACAAGGTTTTACAATCATGGTGTGAATTTTCACATCGAGAGATTAACAGTATACCTTTTTTCCTGCAACACGGTACAGTTATTTTAACGTTTCACTGACAAATGTTTCCATCAAACGAACAAATTTTTGAACAAAGTCTCCATGTGTGTTGATACACCAGTCCTCCAAGCCCTAAAACAAAAGCTCTTTTTGTAGCACTGAGGTATCAGAATGTGTTTCCAGCAGAGCACTGAGGGAAATTCCGCTGCCAATATGTACTTCTGCTTTCTTGCGCAGATGTGCCACAGATAAGCGAGACAGAGTTTCTAGACGTTTGTGCGAGAGAGAGAGAGACTGCTTACCAGTGTTAGATCAGCTAACTTTAACAATCACACGAGGGTGAATCACTACAGACATTTCACTAGACCGTGAAACTACGCAGATGGACAATACTGTAGTTATCAGAGCAAATCTATTACCACAAAACTGCAACCATTATTAAACCATTATCTTTATATACATATGTGATTGGCGCGTGGTGATATTTTTCAGTCGGGACGATCGCAGAATTGTATTGTCTGTGTGACACGGTTTCGAAAATCCTACGTCGACTCGACTGAATCGGGTTTTCTTTGCGATTCACAAATATGACCTGCATAAGAAAGACCACTAACTTCATCTAGACATACAGTTAACCACAAGACAGAGCATTGACGTAAGCTGTTGAAGTAGACTTATTGGCAGCTATAATGATATAGGAAGTACTGCTGAAGTCAAAGGGCAATTTTTAGCAACAGACAAAACAAAATCCCACCAGCACTTCACTACTCTCACCCGGTTGTCAGGCGTTACCATGGCAAGCCATGATTAGCCTACATGAGATCATAACAGCTCAAACAGTCTGTCCAAACTTGAAATGTTAGCACCCATCCGATATATTTGGACTTTCCCAGACAAACCTGCATCTGTTCCTTTCAGTAAACAAAAGCAAGAAAGAAAAAGGAAAACTATTATCAGTTAAGATAATTACAGACAACCCAGACTTCACAAATCAAAGGTGTGGTTCTGTTTCTACATTATAATTATTCTGCAAATCATTTAACATAGGATATGTCAATACCTGTCCTAGCGACCTACAGTAGGTTCATGCGTGTTCTCTAAGTCTGTAATGATAGCATTTGTTTACAAGTAAAACCCACAGCTTTACCAGGCCTTTGCAACGAGTTGATCCACAAGGGTTACAGGGACCAGGAACCAAATGAGTGCTTTTTTCCCCCCCACCTTTTTGATTGGAAAATGCTGTGTGTGGCTCTAGGATTTTCAAATGAACCAGGCAAATGGGTTAAACCGATAGACTTCTGCAATGTTTGAAATGAAAAACCATACGCCACATAGGCTCTTTGCAGAAGTCAGTGGTTTAGAGGCTTTAATTTAAACCAGTGTTTCTCAATCATACCACTGCCTGGTATATTATAATGTTTTCCCTCCATCGATTCATCCATCTAGGAACCTCTGTAGTCCAACGGTGATTACCATTGTGTTTATTCCCATTTTTTCATCCGTGGTAGAACCTCAGGTCAATATTCACACGCGGATTCACACACTATAGGCAATTTGGGAACGCCAATTAGCTGAACCTGCATATCTTTGGACTGTGTGAGGAAGTCGGAGTACCCGGAGGAAACCCACAAAACACAGGGAGAACATGCAAACTCCATGCACACACACATACCGAGGCGGGAATTGAACCTGGACCCTGAAGGTGCAAAAAAACATTGAGGAAACACTGCCTAGTATATTTTGGTGCTTTCCTATGTAAGCAACAGCAAAAATTTACTCACTCAAGCAAATGAGGTGTGCATACCTCCACTTCTGACCTGTAGTAACCTATTCAGCTTTTTGTGTGTTGGAGTCATTGAACGTTTCTGCATGCAGAAGTTTAGTAATCTCAAAGTCTGGTGTGTGTGTGTGGGCGCTTCACAGTTACCTCTAACGACCAAAGCTTTGTGTGTGTGTGTGTGTTTCACAGTTACCTCTAATAATAAAGCTCTGTGTGTTTCACAGTTGCCTCTAATGATAAAGCCCTTTGTGTGTGTGTGTTTGTTTCACTGTTACCTCTAATGATGAAGCCATTGTTTGTGTGTTTCACAGTTACCTCTAACAATGGACCAAAGCCCTTTGTGTGTGTGTGTTTTTCAGTTACCTCTAATGATGGACAAAAAGAAAATGTGCAGAAAGTGCTAGGCAGTAGTTTTAAGTTTTGTGCGTGTGTGTGTGTGTGTGTGTGTGAGTGAGAGAGGTCACATCAGCTGATTGCGTTCGTGCTGCTCAGAAGCTTCCGCTAACTTTACTTTAACCTAGATACTGTTCAGAAGTGAATTTTGCAACAACAACAACAAAAAAAAACCCAAACAAACAAAGAAAACAAACAAACAAACCCTGACAACGCTATGTGTTTCGACTGAATTCAGTGAAAAACCTACGTGTCTCCATCCTCGGTGACGGTCGCTAACAGGTTAGCTTCCTCCTCGGTGTACTCCACTGTGTGCTCGGCCCGAGTCCCCGACACGCTGCATTTACCCATTAGATCGCTCAGACTTTCTGAGGTCAAAGATGAAGAGCCATAAGACGAGTCCAGGCGCTCATCCGTGCTCAGTTTGTCCTGCTCCTCTCTCCCGTCGTGTGGGTCCGGTACCGAACTCGTGGTACTGCACCGATCGTCTCTGGTTAACGACCTGAACGAGTCGATACCGGAGTCGGCCCTGTTGTCCTCCAGCAAATCAAGCTTGCCCTTCTCCTCTACGTTTCTCTCCATGGCAGTCCAATTAGTTTTTTTTTTTTTTTTTAATTATTTTATTTTTTACTTTATTCGCACAGATGAGCTTTGAGTCAGTGTGAAAGCTTCACACCGTGTCGAGACTCGGCCAAAGTGTAATATCCGCGGTCGCTTTTTTCATTCCACCTCCTGTTTGTCTCTGAAGCCGAAGGGGCAAATACATTGGCGCAAACAGAGCCCGCTCATAACCGACCCGAAACGAGAGAAGAAAAACAACCAGGCAGGGGGCAAGAACAGAAGAGAAATGCCCGACTTGCCGTTTTGAATGTTATAGTAAGGCGGAAGCTGTGGGAAAGAGGGCGGGGCTAGTGTTAAAACTACCTGGAAGTCATGACCGAGGGTTCCTCTTTAATGCTCTTCATATATAATTTATTATTTTTTTTTTTTAAATGTTGAGGGTCTCCTGTTTCCACACCTGATGTAAATGTAATACATGAAATGATGATTCCAGGTTTGGTATTAACCTAAAATTGATCTGTTTTAGTTTTATTTAAAATTTAAGTATAGCTAAACAGTAATGAATAATAATGATGATAATAATAATAATAATAATAATAATAATAATAATAATAATAATAATTGATTCCAGTTTTATGAGCAGTTTTATGCTCAATAACCATAGTAACACAGAGTAAACACCGGGATCTCCTCTGATGTTCTGGGTTCTTTGAACTGTGGATTTACCAGAAACTGTTGATAAATTGTAAAATAATAATAATAATAATAATAATAATAATAATAATAAAATCTGCTTGATTATTAACCAGTAACATCCTTCTTTTTCATTTTTTTGATAGTCCACTTAGGATTCGGTTAAGTGATTATATCCAATTATTTTATTCGGATTAACCACATGAATTATAACAGGATTATTAATGCACTGGATCTGGGTGGATGTGCACACAGTGCATGAATGCCACACTGTTTCTGTCGGGATTCCCCAACTGGGTAGGGCAATGTGTGTACTCTAATCTATTGATGGCTTTTCTAATCGTCACAGTAACCATGGCAACCCCCCAAAATATCACACGGAATTCTCTATGAACTGTGATATTTATCATTCTCATTTTTGTTTCTTCATTTGCTTGCTCTAGGATAAAAAAAAATCTTTAAAGCACTTTAAAATAGGGTGGTAGGCATATTATTATTATTTTATTTATGATATTATTATTTATTTAGCTTTTTTATTTATTTATTAGAAATACAACAAATCTACTATACAAATATAACACAGTTGACAGCTTCCACATTCACAAAGGTTAGAACTAATAAATCTGCCACAAAACACAGGAGTTATGACATAATTCGAATTCTAGGTATAATAAACAACTATCACGTCACACTAGTCTGCCACGGGGGGGGGGGGGGGG
>JAQQZT010000020.1:11427377-11448583 GCA_030068275.1 Clarias platycephalus | reverse complement strand
TCCAGGCTCTTTTCTGTTCTGGCACCTAGGTGGTGGAATGAACTTCCTCTAGATGTCCGTACAGCAGAGACTTTGACGATCTTTAAA
Source organism: Clarias platycephalus (assembly GCA_030068275.1). Lineage (NCBI taxonomy): Eukaryota > Metazoa > Chordata > Actinopteri > Siluriformes > Clariidae > Clarias > Clarias platycephalus. Next base: position 11,448,496 of record JAQQZT010000020.1, on the reverse strand, counting down.
CGACCACTCAAGACGCATCTGTTTCTGCAGTACTTAGACTAACCCCCCCCCCCCCAAATAAATAAATAAATAAATAAATTCAAAGATAAAAACAAACAAAGGTGATTCAGCAATTCCTTACTGTAATTATGACCTTATCAGGAGCGGCACTGTACTTTTCAGTACTTTCTGGTCTTAAAATCTTAAAATCTTTCGGGTTTTTTTTTTTTTGGAGAATGAATGTGAAAGTTGCTGTTGGAGGGATTATCTGCACTGGCCAGTAGGAGGCGCTGTAGCATTACCTCAGAAATGCTTCACAGCGTATTACGCACCGAATTTTTATTTGATAAAATCTGTGGCGTGGAACTGAATAGACGAGTTGTTTTGTGCGCATCTAAGTCGATATTACAGGAAAAATACACTGGCTAAACAAATACTTTGTGTTTATATATAAAAAAAAATAACTTACACAATTATAGCCCTACAACTTTCTCATACTGCCTTGAAATAGCCTATGACTCAACGAAAGTGCTATTCATTTACAGTGTGCCAGTTAAGTGGCATTGATATGTGAAATGTCTTGAATGATTCATTAAAATAAAGACATGCATGGGTTAAAGCCGATCAGATGAAATGTCAAACCACATTTTGGTCAAGTATTCAACTGTTAGAAAAGACTGATGAAGTGTGATGGAAATGGTCAAGTTAAATTCTAAGCAAGTTATACTGCAATGTGGCACAGCTATTATAGCTGACTTAGACGATGTTTAACTAAACTTAGTATATACCTCCTATTTATTTATTACAACATTTATAAAGATTTGACCACCTAGGGTGCCTATTGATGTCTTCAGTCTGTAGATAGATTTGGGTTTTGAGTTTTTTTAGTGTACGTCAAATAAGAAACAAGAAAGGAATATATATATATTTTTTTTTCTTCTTTTTTTTTCTTGAAAGTAAATCCCCTGCAGATATATAAAAGTTATTATTATTGTTGTTGTTGTTGTTATATGCATGACTTGCGGCATTGTACGAAACCGAAAGTAAAAAATTTATGCAAGTTTATACGAAAGCTTTATGTACAGTACATTCCTTGCAGAATACATTACTGTTTACTTTCTTTTTACTCTGTATCAGCCATGTTTTTTTCCTTCTCAAATATTATAATAATCCATAATCACTTCACTAAGTATGTTTTTCGGGAAACAAAAAAGTTAAATAAAGATTTGAATCCTCGTTTAATCATAACTGTCCTTCTTTGCAGTTGAATCTAAGCTGAATACGCGATGTTCGGGGCGAATGCGTTGCCATGGTTACCACCTCACATTAAAACGATGGAAGGGATGCTAGCAAGCGCCACTGGATGTCCCGCTAATGCTAATCTCTCTCTCTCTCTCCCTCTCTCTCTCTGTTACCTGAGCGAAAACCAGCCCATCACATCCACCCAGCCTTCACCATCACAGCGCTTTCTCTTTTTCACTTGCAGTTTTATTTGCCTTCGGATTATTCATTATTATTCAAATCCTTAGGATCATATCCAATGCTGTTTTTTTCCAATGTAAAGGTGTTTGTGTTTATAGCTAACGGGTTAGCCTATTCCTCCTTCAACCACCAAAAAACGCAGGTAATGTTAATATGTTTGCGTTTTCTTTTTTGCAGAATATAACTGGACGGCATGCACATTTGTCAGCATGGTTCCATGTTTTTTCTTTTTTTCCTTTTTGCTGTTAATGAAGTTTTCTTCTGTTGTGTTGTGAAGGAGGTGTGTGCGATGTGATGTGATGCGGAGCTCTGCGCTCGCGCCCCAAGCTTCAGTATTCTCATCAGCACCAATATCAGTGTCAACCTCATCATCAGAAATATCGGCTCCATGTCTCCAGCATCATCCGGGGCAAACAGCACCAGTCCACTTCCACATGACCAGACAGAGAGAAGGAGAGAAGAGGTGAGAGACTCAGATTATCACCTTATTTATTTAAATTTCTTTCATGTGTGTTTTTCTTTCTTTCTTCCTAACTAAAAATACAGAGCTCTTTACAGTTTGGGAAATCATAATTATTTTTTACATCGACATTTATATAATCTTCATATACAGCATCTTAAAAGAATCAGAAACAAACAAGTAAAAAATGGTCTAGTGTGTCATGATGGTTTTGATCTATTTGACTGAAGCAGCAGCAGACAGATGTTTTAAAGAGGTTGTGTGGGTGTGGAAGTGTGTGTGTTTGTGCATACAGAAATCATCTCAGAAATCATTCTCTATTACGGCGCCTGTGTGCCGCCTCTCTGTTTGTTCCTCAATCAAATCAGTTTGATACGCTTTCTTCATGATACACTTTCTCCATGATACAGTTTCTCCATGGCTAAGTACCACATGAGGCTCCTTTGGGTAAATGCTACAGGTTTTACAGTTGGACAGGTTGTTTAACGTTCATAAAAAATGTGGAAGTGAGCATTACAGCAGAAACAATCTCAGACCTTTTATCAGAGATAATTTTTGCATAATAAATTAAGACTTTTAAAAAAATTAATTATTACAAAAAGATTAAATAAAATAAAATATTGTATTATATATTATAATATATATAAAGTTAATGTTGATTATGTGACCAGAAACCAGAAAGTGGTTAGTACTGTCGGTTTGCACCTCCAGGGTCATATCTATGTGCACGCAGTTTGCATGTTCTCCCCATGCTTAGTGGATTTCCTTTGGGTGCTCCAGTTTTGTGTATGTGTATGCCCTGCGATGGATTGGCACCCCGTCCAGGGTGTGCCCCACCTTGGGCCCAAAGTCTCCCGGGATAGGCTCCAGGCTCCCCGCAATTTTGTAAACAGGATAAAGCAGTATAGAAGATGAGTGAGTGAGATTAAAAGAGAGCAGAGAGACTTACAGTGCTGTGTGGTTTTTAGACTATTTCAAAACATGTCCTCATGTTACTGTATTTTACCAGGTTAGAGACTAAAATACTAAATGACGCTAAAATCTTTTAGAACTTGGCTACAGCAACATGAAAAGAAAACAAAGAGCCATTTCTTGTAATTTTTCATATGTTCCTACTGTTGTTGTTTTTTTTTTTACTTTGACTTTTCCCCTAGTCACTTCATCATGCAAATGTTTTAAAATTATCTGTCTTAAATGTGTCATAAGATTAATAGTCATCAGGATCTAATCCCCTGTCAGGGTAAAGTTTGCGCTCTTCCGATAATTTCTCATGCGTTGTACGTTTCTGTTGTTTTTTCTTTACGTGTACTGTACTGTAATCTATCCATAATTAACCTACTGCATAACAATATTTTATTGGTCTCAATATTGGCCATTTACTAAGAAAATAAACATTTTGTCTATATGAGAATGCAATTCAATCTGACCCGAAATGTTTGAGTCGGGGCATGCACCTTCAGTTTGAATAGCATGACGCCCCAGATATCGCCTAAAATCTTCTGCTGGAAAGTGGGCCGTCTCTCTCTCTCTCTCTCTCTCTCTCTCTCTCTCTCTCTCACAGCTTTCTCCTCAGCACACTTATCAGAGGCAGCAACAGCTTGGTGAAACAGAGAGGAATTTCATCGCAAAATCTGAGCACAAACTGCAAATATCACAGGCACTTTGTTGGAAAGATTAGCAGCTTTACAATGCAATCTGGATTTGAGGACAACTGAGAGCGCCATTTCAGATTTCTGTTGGAAATGAATAAATTTTTTTAAGCACATTGGATGATGGGTTCAGTCAGTTCTATAGCAATGCAGTTTTTCAGAGCTAGGTTGCTAGCCTGATGCCAAACCCAGCTCCTTTTTCATCCAGGCAACAGTGGAATCATTTTTGTATGATTAAGTGGCAGCCCAGCAGTGGTGGGGCTCGACCCCCTGACAACTCGATCAGCAACCCAGTACCTCAATTGCCTGCCACACGGCTTCCTTTGCTGGGTGGGAAATAAATATCCCTTTTTAGTTGTGACCTTCATAGTTTTCTGGTCCATGTGCTCTGGTTGGCTTTGATTCTGCACTGACACTGCTCTGCTTGAAGCAAGTGTCTGCTTTTTCTAAAAGACTTTGGTGGCTCAGTGGTAGGTTCAGGTTTGATTCCCAGCCACTGAGTGCATGCCTGTTCCAAAGCCCAGATAAAATGAGAGGGTTGTATCAGAAAGGGTATCTGGTGTAAAAACCTGTGCCAAGTTGTTGTGCAGATCGAATGGTCCGCTGTAGCGACCCCTTGACGGAAGCAGGCGAAAAAAACAACAACTGACTTGTGGAAATTTATAAGCAAAATATCATCACATCACAATTTAGGCTGTGTTTCAGTATTGTATGGTTTATACCACAGTGCTTTTTAATTCAGAGTGATCAGGAGATCTGCACTGATTAATTGATTCTTTTTCAAAAAGTCAGTATTTCTGACAATAGTATCATCTGCACGATGAACCACAGGTTAATATTATATATATATATATATATCAGTCAAATTCATTATTGTTTCTATAGAAACAACTAATTCACAGGGAGTTGTATGGCAGATGCAGCACATAATGTAGGGCAGTTAATAAATTAATAATAAAAGTGTTGGTTAACTAAGAAAAGCATGTAACTATTGATATTGTGGATTTTTTCTAGAAGTCTTCAGGATAAGCACTTTGAAACAGTCAGAGATAAAGATGCTCTGTTTAGTTTTCCACTACCAGTTCCTTTGTGATTAATGACTTTTCACCTTGTGGCTCCTTGATGACAGCGGGATTTATTTCTGTCTTATCACATAAAAGAAAAAATGAGACAATGTAATTGTAAATTAAATTAAAATGTACATAGTGTGCTGTTGTAAAGGATAAAACTTCTGTTATAGGAACATCATCATTATTATTATTATTATTATTATTATAATTTTGGGGCAGTAACTTCGCCACGCTGTTCCTGTAACATCACGTCACATCATGTCTTAGTCTTTTAGTCTTTTTTTTTTATATATCTGATCATGCACAATGAAAAATATGATCGATGCATTCAGGATGAGCATGCCTAGACAGCCTAAGACTTGAATATGTTTTTTCTTCCTGTAAAAAGTCCGAACCATCAGAAGGCAGAATAAGGCTATTTTAGATTCTTTCTTTTTTTTTTTCTTCTTCTCAGAGATAACAATGTCCATAATCCTGTACAGTGAAAATGTAACTGTGAACAAACATGCAAAAAAAAAAAAAACGAGCTATATGTCTGAGTAAAAAGGAAAGATGTTGTGTTGATGACTAAACACACTTTCGCTTATTCGGATTGTAATTACGGGAATGACTAAAATACTAAAAACAGTTTGTGAGTTCTATCTGATTTATGCAAAGTGGCCAAGTCCGAAATATATCATATGGGAGCAAGACTTTAAAGGTGTAGCTCAAAATCTGTTCTGTATTTAATTAGGAGCCAATTAAACGATCTTAGGATTGGATCCCTTTTATAATTATTTTTTTTTAAGTAAGCAGTCTTCTGTCGATAAATATATGAAATAGTACTTAAATATCACTGACCTAATAATTTAGGAACAAAACCTCTCTACTCTTTAGTGGTTGTGGAATTTTAATATCTGAGCTCAGAGTAAGATTGATGGTGCTCATTTATTGTTCACTGATCACATTTATTAAGGCGCCACAAGAGTCTATCTTGGGCACCTGAAATGCTATTTTATTTCATCCAAGGCATAATCCACACACATAATGAAGGTTAAGTTTTTGCCCTACAAACTTAATTGGATGTATTTATATTTCCATATATAAACTCTATATCATTTACAACCCAAGCTTATCCCAACCATCATGCTTAGCAACGGAACCGAAGCAAGCGAATCAGCGTTGCGGCAACCATGATAAATTCGACTTGAGCCTTATATAACCTGCTCCCCCATTTCACAAACATCTCACTTTATAGCGCAGTCTGCTCCACTCATCAAAAGCTGTGATCACAAGCCTGTAAGTTGAGAAGAAAGTGAGGCATGATCTCACTTATTTTTGTTTTTCCCTAAGCACCGTTTGCACACTGCATAATTGTGAAAGAGAGACAAGTAGGAGCTATTTGTCATGGATCCTCTCCTTTGCCGCTGGGTGGGGATCAGTGGTTTGGTGAGGAGGGGTGTTATAAGCGGCTCATGTGACGAGGTAGGGAGGAGAGTTCTGGAAGAACGGCATCTATTATTTAAAGCTTGCTGCTGTGTGAAGCAGCCGTGAAGAACCCCAAGCAGCCGTGTTTTTTTTTTCTTTTCTTTTTTCTTTTTTTGCACTCATGAAACATTAACATGAAACCACACTGACACAACCGCCGTACAAACACTTCGATTATGTCAGGATGTTTGAATGTCTGAAGAAGCACATCTTGTAGTGCTACAGTAGATAGTAGGTCTTTAATCGTGCATTCTGCCTCTCAGTCGAGGGGGTTCATTGTGGGAAATTCCGTGACATTTAGACACACGGTTCTTAATAAATTTCCCATCATTCAGTAGAGGTGATGAAGCCCCCTGGATGAGTCACTTGCTACTAGACATTCATCCTGACCTGGATGACTGAAAACCAATCAATTTCTGCTTGCTTACACAATCATTTGCCCTACTCTTGACATATATCAATTTTCCAAATGGTCAGAAAGTCATATCTTAAGGGGGTCTTACTCCTAAACAGCTAGTATGTACTGTATACCCAACATTTCACAAATGTCCTGTCCTGGGTCTGTCTCAGCCTAGTACTAAATATAAAAACTTTTCATGTGAAAACAAAGATTGCTTATTTTTATGATCCATTCAACCTTTCTCAGACCTACAAACCCACATATCCTGAGTTATTTATGTTGTAAAATAGTCCAACTGTTCATGTATAAAGTCTGTTGTTGGAAAGAAGGAAGTGATCTTCACTGATTGGGGTAACTGAGAACATATTTTCGCATCGAGAACTGAGAACCAGCAATGCTCTAATGACAGTGCAGTATTTCATCACACTGCTGATGACTAGAGCAAGATTTTTACTGGCAGGTTTAACATGTTACATTCACTTTTACATCATGAATATATACATACAGTACATACATCTATAATAAAACATATCCTTATCTTAGTACAAATAGGCCATGTACATAATTATACACTTTTTAAATGCATGTGTACCTCTCTGGGGTGTATCTGAAAGATTTGCCAAAATAACCATCCCTCTCCTTTTTGCCGTATGCAGCAGAGACCTCAGCAGCAGTCACTGATCGAGGCACTATGGCGAGAATCACACTGGAAATGCCTTCTCCTTACACTGCTCATGTATGGCTGTGTGTTCGCTACGACATGGTGCCACCTGGCCAAAGTAACACGACTCAGCACTGATAGTAACCTCAATGGCAAGTCAGCGGTGTACCATGAGCGTGCCTGCTCCGATGGGTACGTCTATATCCCTGTGGCTTTTTTGCTCACACTATACACACTCTACATGGTGGAGTGCTGGTACTGTTCCATGCGCTTCAACCTGCAGTACAAAGTGGATTTGGAGAGTATATTGGAGCGGGTGCAGCAGATGCAGCAGGCCACGCCGTGCATCTGGTGGAGGGCCATCAGTTACCACTATGTGCGTCGCACGCGTCACGTGACCCGCTACCGCAACAGTGATGCCTACAGTTCCACTCAGGTGTACCACGAGCGGGTCAACACGCACACAGCCGAGGCAGAGTATGACTATGGGAACTGCGGTGTGAAGGATTTCTCCAAGCAACTTGCAGGCTTGGAAGACTTCCGCATCACGAAGCTTCGCTTCACCAAATGCTTCAGCTTTGCCAATGCAGAGTCAGAGAACTCCTATCTGACACAAAGAGCACGATTCTTCACAGAAAACGAAGGGTTGAATGACTACATGGAGGCTCGTGAGGGCATGCATCTTAAAAACGTCGACTTCAGGGAGCACGTAATGGTGGTCTCAGGCCGACCGCCATGGTTTTTGTGGCGCTGTGTGTTTTGGATAGCAGCGGCGCTGACGTTCTCTTGGCCCTTGCGTATTCTGACCGAGTATCGCACAGCTTATCTTCACTACCATGTGGAGAAGCTGTTTGGATTTAATTATTTACGCTACTGCCACCACATCTCCAGAGTGAACACAATCGATAGCACTGAACTAGAGTGGCACATCCGCTCCAACCAGCAGCTGGTCCCCAGTTACTCCGAGGCTGTGCTGATGGATGCGAATCTGTCTGGCCGAGACTCCGTCTCACCCCAGAACTGCGAGCGTTGCCGTAGGGCCTTGAGCGGCTCGTCCATTTTCTCCCGCAGCGCTCTCAGTCTTTTTTCACTAGGTCATGCATACGGCACCCTGAACGATAGCTCTGCCCCAGAACACCACCAGCCGTCTCCTCCAACCTATCAGGATGCATTGCGCTTCCCTGTGCTGATTGTGCACCGTAGCGATGGCTGCCTCAGCCATGAACATCGCTTACTGCATCACAACGGCTCCTGCGTGGAGACTTCCTTATGACCCATGCTAATAAGTCATTGGTTTTCAGGGATATAACTGAAAATTATTTCACAGATACAGGGAGTAATAAAAGACATTTCAGCCTAGTTTGGTCATGCTTGATGATTATCCAGAGGACGGTAACATTTCTGTGCTTGTAAACCAGGCATTGTAGCAGGCTGATAGAGAACGACCCGGCGAGCGTCTTGACGACAAGCTCAGTGTAATATAATAAAATTAATAATAATAACTTTCATTTTGAGTCAGACTAATAGTGATGGCAAATCATTTTTTCCAATGGAAAAAAAGGAAAAATAAAAGCCGCATGTCATGATCACTATGCTAACTCTGATCAGGTAAATATAAACTTATAAACTATACATTTTGCTAATTAAAATTCTGAAATGGTGACATCTGTGCAAATTTTCAATTTTTTTAAAGAAATGTAGCGGTATGGATAGAATTTTGAAGAATGTTAATGAAGAAGAAAGTTAGTCATCAATAAACAAATAAAAAAAGTTTTTAAAAAAGTAGGTTGGGAGAAGGATGTAATTTTTCCCTTAAATATAATATACACTATTTAATATTGCGCAATTAAGCTCAAATTAATTAGCTAACACTCGCTAGAAAGGCATATTATATTTTACCTTGGATTATAATAATTTACAATGAATTCTTTAATTATATATTATTTCACATTATTTATTACATTTAAAACAATAATATATAATGACCTACTGTGGCACAAATTATTTTCTCACACAACCCTTTACTTATCTTGAGTAAAAAGTTATGTTAAATATCTCACTGACACTCACTGGTAGAATTTAGAGACCATGAATCTGACTATTTCAGGCTTCATTACAGAGGTGTTATTTCCAATCAGCAGCAGTTAACACCAGCAGCAACATCTCATTATCATTAAATTCATTCTATAGTCTTTCCCACATTTGCTGTCACGTCTTCTCAAACCAAGACCTTGAGATGATCATGGGAATTGGAGTGTGGGGCTGCAACTTGAAAGTACATCAATGAAAAAAAAAAAAATGCTGGATGTATATACAGTACATATCTCCGAAACCAACATTTCTTCCAAACCTATTTTTTAGGGATTTACTGTACACCTCACTGTAAATAATTTAAAACAGATAAAGCAAATATAATGTCTTGAGTAAATTATTTTGACGGACGTGTCCTGGTAAGCATTATTTCCTTTGATACGTTATTTCTACCATGCACAGTTTATCTTTTGAATGACATTACATCATTTTATATTTTTTGTAACAAACACATTCACCTGGAATTTATTTTCCTGCGATAAATGCTTCCATTTTTTAATCTGTAATAATTATCATTTTTTTATTTGTTTTGAGGTGGTTATGCGCTAGCCGTTTTATTGTGCGGTGTTGTCCTGTGCAGTCGCCTAAACACCTGTCAGATAATAGCTTTTGTGATTTTATACATGTGATTTTCTTGTTTATTGTTCTGTGATGTTAGTCTAAAGCGTTTTAACGACAGACTGTGTTCTGTATACCGTATATTGTTCAACTGTTTTGTAAATGTGTAAGATTGTGAATGTATTCAATGCTATGTTATGTAAAAGGCTTCCCAGGGCCCTCAGTATGGAGGAGCCCACAGTGGTGCTGGAATAAATGAGTAAAGAAAAAAGAAAAAAAGCCATCAAAGCAGTTTCCCTAACAAAAGCTATTTCTCAGTGGTGTGCTATGCTGCAGGGCTTTGGAAACTGTAAGTTTGTGGATGAGTGCAAGTAGGGTTGTGAGGAATGGCACGGTGTTAGCAAGTCCAAATGACTGTATGAAAATATAATAAATGACTTTCACTGGTTAGTTTTTGCATTGTGTCATTTCAAGAATGTAGGAATTTTGACAATGACAAATTGTGAAAAAGATAAATGGATGTTTCTGTGGGGTGGATCATCAAATCTACATCCTGTTCATGGATGAAGTTAGAAGGTGTATAAATTAACTATAAATGGTTAATCCTGGAGAGTTGAATTCTAATAATATAAATAATTATATAATAAATACTGCTAATTCATGTCCCATGAATTACACAATGAGGGTAACCAAACTGATCAAACGTAGTCACCATGAGCTGTTTTTGATTATTTTGAAGCTGAGAAAAAGTGAGAACTTTAGAGATGATCAGTCAGTCACCTACACAGTCCTATTTATAGTACATTCACAAGACAACACAAAAACTCCTACACCATTTGGAAAGTGGAGTGAAAATTATGGACATCACAATAGTGTTGTTTGTTCGAGTTCTACTAGTGTCAGCTGTAAACGATTAATTAAAAAACAAAAAAAATAAATAATACAGTGTTGTGGTTCAGTTAATTTATACATTATGTGCTTTATCCTAGTAAGGTTCATGATGCAGTGGAAGACAATAGCAGAAATACTGTGTCACTGCACACTGATAAAATTGTGAAATCAATTGATCAGAAATTATAGTTGATGTTTTAATGAATTATTGAAACTTTTGCTGAGAGTTGGGTTGAAAAACTACCTCATGCGTCTAAATGTAGAATATATTTGACAAGAAGAAATGTGATAACATGATTAATCATGCTTGTTGTTGCTTAAGTGTAAGTGTAAAAGAAGCAGCTCGTATGTATCACCATCAATCATCTAATTTAAAATATGTGAGACAAAGATAAACATAAAGATAAATTCCTTGTCTGAATTTATACTAACACACAGAAAGGGAACTAAAAAATACAAAAAACGATTTGGGTTCAATTTCTAATAAGGTTTGTCTTTCACGTTTTTAAAAAGCCAGGTAATACTCAGAAACCTAAGGCTGATCAATGGCTAGGGGTTCAGCAAACATAAATAAATTAGACAAAAATAAATCAAGAAATTTGAAGCCGTTTATGATCAAAGAATAATGAAGATGAGCAGACATCAAAGGCTTGGAATCCCACAGCTACACAGGACAAGTTGTGCGTCCAAGTTATTTAAAATGAGATTACAAGCAAGTGAGTTTCATTCATTCATTTATTCATACATTCATTCATCTTCTATACTACTTGTATCACTTGTACCACCTGTACAGGGTCATAGTCATGGAGTCTATCGCATGAGACTTCAAAGGTTTGTGCGTGGACACAATGCTAACCACACCGTGCCGCCAAGTGAGTTTCATCAAAGTTTCATTTAAATGTACTTCACTGTTTATTCTGGGTTTGTGGGAAAAATTGAAGTTGTAGTTGACCTGGACATGACATGGGTGTTAAAATGTACTTAGCTGTCATAGCAGTTGGGACATTTTTTTAAATCGAGTGACCTTTTTAGTGAATAAACAGGAATTGTAATTCTTACAACAGAGCTACTTTCTCCCTGGAAGAGTGGAAGTGAAAATAAGTTCACACAAGAGGTTCAGGGAATTTATTTTGCCTGCCTAATATCTACAAGGTCTAATAAAAAGACATTTCTGTAATTTGTCCAGTATGTGTAATAATGTACTGTATGTACTGTACATAATTTTTTATGTCATTTCTCCTTGATTCGTGTTTAACGTTTCTAATATTTTCACAAGTAAATCTGGAAGGCAGCTGTATACTATACTGTTTAATAAAATCAAAAATCAAAAATCAAAAACAGGTCTTCATGTTTGGGTAGATAGATTTACCAGCATGGTGAGAGATACAAGTTTAAAAAAAGGTTTCTTTCTGTGAGAAGCAACATTTCAGCTCACTACTTTCACACTGATCTTTCCTTTCACTGAAAAGACGGAAGGTTATCGCAAAATTATACCTACACGTGTAATACGTATACTTAGACTGTGGACATATAAATAATGGCAAACATGTAAAAATAAGTAGTCATTATAAAACTAAGTGAAGTGAAGTTTTACTCATCTTTTTATTTTTAATTGATATATCTCTTCAGTTGGGAAAAAAAGTTACAGGTCATAGGCATGACTAATGATACACCGTTTGTTAGCAAATAAATTATGATGCAAAAATTTATGGAATAAAGGATTCGTACAATTAGCCAGAATGTGATTTGTGTCTGGCAAAAGCAAAAAGAAAAGCTAAATACAGAAGTTAAAGGTAGTTACTGAACAATAGAAAATCATTGGAACTAAAGACAACACATTATGCGTGTATTTGGTTACTGAAATAAAGTCCAGGAGTAATCTGCATGGCTCTACACCTCTACAGTGGTTTATCCATTTCACACACACGCATTGCACAAATCTCATTTTAGTTTCAGGAGGACATTTCCTGAAGGGGACATTAAGGTCCTGCTATAGTGAACACAGGTAATGATATCAAGGATACATGACTACTAAATCTATTCCGGGTAACTCAAACATCCATTAGGACTATCTGCAACAGGCTTTCAGGCAGAACATACAGTATCAACCACCAGTTGCCAGTAAGTGATGCATATAATGAGCAATAATATAAAATAATATGAGGTTTATCTTCACAGGCTTCGTATTACGTGGGCCTATGGGAAGAAGGAGTATTAGGTTGTTTAATCAATCTTTATGGACCTTGACAGGAATAAGTTTTGTTCTGTATTCTTTTTTTTCCCCTCAAAAATGTCAAAGTGTGTGTTGTGCATTATGACTGACAGTGTTTTTTCCTTATTTTTAAATGATTAAAATAGCTTTATCATGAACATAAAAACAGCACAACTCCAAAAACATGTCACACAACAAATCACTAGGTCTAATAAGAAGACTTTTCTGTAATTTATCCAGTTTGTGTAATACTGTATGTTTGTAATATTTAATATCATTTCTCCTTGATCTGTGTTTAACGTTTCTAATATTTTCACAAGTAAATCTGGAAGGCAGCTGTTATACTATGTACTGTTAAATAAAATAAAAAAAATCAAAAACAGGTCTTTTTTCCCAACAAGATTATATTAAAATATCTTTATCATGAACTAAAAACAGTACAACTCCAAAAACATGTCACACAACAAATCACTAATTCACTTTTTCCACAAAAGCAGGATGCATCTTCCCTGTCCCTACAAAACTTCCTACAAGGATTTTCTACAAAACTTCCTACAAGGATTTTCTACAAAACTTCCTACAAGGATTTTCTACAAAACTTCCTTCTGGTCCAAAAATTTGACTAGTTGGGTGGCATTTCAGAGGCTTATATTTAACTGTACTGTGACATTTCACTATGTGTACCATTCTGTCCGACGGTGTTTGTACCGCATGTCAAATTCCACATCTTTGTTACTACTACAGTAAAGTGAGTGGCAGCAAATGCAGGCAAAGCAAATGTTTTATATTTTGACCTAAAACCTGAAAGCTGAAAATGAGAAAAGAGGAAAATGTAGATTTTCTCAGGAATGGAAACGTGAGCTACAGACATAGACAGATTGCCGATGGGCTATAAAACAAATAGCTTCTTCACAGGGTCTGTTTTCACTAGCTGAGCAAAACTAAAAAAAAAACAACAAAAAAAAGTTCAGAAAGTTAAGACAAAAACTAGCACATGAGTGGAGAAAGAAGTCTCATTTTCAGGAGACACAACTATGCTTTTTGTCGAAAGAAATTAAATGAAAACATTGTCAGGTAGTATTCTTTTTCTGTGCAGTATGTTTGGACTAAATATGAACTAATCATTTAAAAAATATAAGAAATAATAAGTTTCCATGTTCATGGTATTTCATTTTACTCCTGAAGCAGTCAGATGCTCCAGCTATTTTTCAGTTCCTGGTAGACTTGGGGCCCTGTTCCTCTTTTTTTTTTCCTATAGTCAGGAAATCATATGTATTTGCACTCTTTAAGCTCAGAGGCCTTCACTTCCATATCCAACAATCAACATTCTTTCTAGTTCCAGTTTCTTTCCCTGTGAGCGTAAAGCAAGAGTTAAAAAATCACAACCTTAATCTGTAGTGTAAAGATCAGAAGCCTAATATCACAAGCACTTACGTGCATTTCTACTCTAATCTTACTTCTGTACCTTTTATTAGCATCACCCACGTTATGTACAGTGAATTCTTTGAGAAGGTTACTTCAGTATTAGCTTATCATAATGAAATGTCCTCTCTTATCAAAGGCTCACCCTGAGTTGTCAAGGTCTCAAGCGTGATTGCTATTCTGACGCAGAGGAACAAGAGTTTTATTTTCATCTTAATCTGCAAATTAATGAAATTTGGTTCTTCCCCAAACTGTTTGGAAGCACACAGTTGTATATTGTGTAAGATTTTCCTTCACAGGAACTAAGAGGCCCAGACCTGTTCCAAATATGTCCAAAGACACGTTGTGTCACGGTTGGAGTGGAAGAACTTATTTGTCCTGCACAGAGGCCTGACCTCAACCCCCAAACACCTACTGTATAGGACAAGGACTGCATCCCAAGCCTCTTCAGCCATCATCAGTGTCTGACCTCACTGATGCTCTTGCATCTGACCTCACTGTCTGAATGAACTTAAATTATTATAACAACAAAGGTGGACTAAATACCTGTATGCAGTGTTTAAAAGACACTTGCTTGTGATGGTCAGGTGTCCAAATGTTTGTCTATGTTTTGACTCTACAATAAACCAAATCCACCAAAATAAATGGATTTACTAACACTGTAGATATATATCTTTTAGCAATTTACTGCTAAATTTACTTATACTTCATTATGGAAAAAAAGTATTAAATGAATTAAATGTATTAAATCAAATGGACATGGCCTATATGGTGTACGCCATGCTTTTATTACATTAAATATGCATCACCATGTAGGTCATGTCTATACAAATAAGAATGCATTTGATTTTCATTCAAAATGGCATTTTTTCTGGCATTATATAAAAAAAATGCTTTCTGTTCATACCAAAACATTTAAAACATAGCTAAAGTATGAATATGAATAGAAAACATTAAATGACAAAAAAAATTGTTTAGCTGAGTTTTCACAGACTAGATCAAATATACTAAGTGTTACCAGATTGCACACATTAAAATATTATTAAGCACACAGATATTTATTCATAAGCTGTTTGTGTGTATACTGCACATTGCTCTGTTCAGTTGCGACTAAAACAGCTTCAAAAACAAGTAAATGAACTTCTCCCTTGTTTTTGTTGTGGTAAAACTGGATCACGAGGAAATAACAGAATACCAGGTATCAGCATTTTCGATTATCTCTGTTTTTTTACACCCTTATAGTAAAGATATATGTTTCAGGTTGATCTATCCCTTCGAAAGTATGCTTTCCGAGGTCAAAACACTGGTGTAGTGTAATGGAGTAAAAGGTACAAGGCCTGAGTTATTGACTATTATTATATTACTGGTATTAACTTTATTATAAATGCCATAGACTCTAGAAAAGAAGTAACATATGGACAAACAAATACTTAACCTTATGAGGTATTAGTAAAGCTTATACAGAGGATCTGTTGAATTCTCAAATCAGATTTGATCAGAGATGTTTACTGATTTTCTACAATGGTAGAAGAAAATGCTTGAAGGACATACTGCATAAATTGATTTACTTATACTGTAGATTTTTTTCCCCATACATTTCCATACCATTATGTCTACTCACAATGTGAATGGAACAACATCAATTACCAACTATACACTAGTAAACTGGTGACCTGATCATGGGCACCCAAGTCTCTCCCATACCCATGTGAACAGCATGCTTGGTACTATAAATTTATATTAAGCAACATAAAAAAACATAATAAATACCTGTAATATCATATGTAGTATAAAATAACATAATCCAGGATTTACTCCAGTTTGAAGGTCCTGGTATTTGAAAACAAATCTTTCTTACTGTAGTTATGACACAAAATCGTAACCTCTGAGCTATCATGACTAAGTATACTTGTTTACATTGATTCGAGGCAATCTTTTAGTGAAGTTAATAATGTGGTAAAAGTGGTTGAATCAATGAAAGCTAGTCGTGGTGTTGTTGTGGTGCAGTTGTGAAGGCTCAGTGGTTAAGGCTTTGAGTCACTGTGCAGAAGGTTGTGTGTCCATGTGATCAGGTTCTTTATGATTTTTTTTCCTGATCACACTTCTTCCAGAAAGTTAATAGTTCAGGACAATCCTTCTAGATTTTATTAAAGTGCTGGACAGTTCTTAACCTAGTTCCAAATATGCAGTAAATTACTGTAAAATATCTAATGTAAAATGTTTTAGATGTTGTCTTTGGGAAAGTATTCATTTCTTTGAAAGAAGTCTCCAGTGTCTGTGTTTTGTTCAAGGGTTTTTCCTTTCTTCTTATTAAATGGAAGATGAAGACAAAAGAAACTGCTGAGAGTGTTATAATGTATGTGATAACAGGAACCAACGTGCTTTGAACGTTCCACAGTATTAAGATGTTTAATTTAATAACCGTGTTGTGTTTTATCTCTTATCTTTTATAATCGTTCTCATGACTGTGTGGATATTATACACTGTGCTGGTTCAAGAACCGTGAGTAATGGAACAGCTGAAAATAAAATATATAGCTTATGTTTAATACTTCCCTTGTCCAGTTCTTTCACCATCAGAGACTGCCTGAATTCTGACCCTGTTGCTGATCTTTCAGGAGCAGCGGTAAAGCCATTTTCACTTCTTGTTCTCACTGCTGTTTTCATGGGTGGTTCTATGGCCACAGTGGCTTAGTGGTTAGCATTGTGGCCTTGCATCTCCAGGGTCAGGGGTTTGATTCCCGTCTCAGGTCTGTGTGCAAGGAGTTCGCATGTTCTCCCTGTGCTAGGTGGGTTTTCTTTGTGTACTCCGGTTTCCTCACATAGTCCAAAAACAGGCAAATTAGGCTGATAAGTGTTCCCAAATTGCCCCAGTAGTGTGTGTGGTGTGTTCCCTGTGATTTATTGGCACCAGATAGGCTCCAGGCTTCCTGTGACCCAGGGCAGTGGTGGCTTTGAGGGCTAAGGCAGTGGGTTACTGATCAGAAGGTCGGCGGTTCGATCCCCAGCCAGTTTGCCATTGTTGGGCCCTTGAGCAAGGCCCTTAAAGCTATCTGCTCCAGGGGCGCTGTATCATGGCTGACCCTGCGCTCTGACCCTAGGTACACTGGGATATGCGAAAAAAAGAATTTCACAATGCTGTAATGTATATGTGACACACAAAGGATTAACTTAATCCTGTATAAACAGTATAAAAGATGAATGAATGTATGTATTGCTCCAATGTTGGAAAGTTGGATAAACCTCCATATGTAGAGCTTTGATAAACCTTTCTATCGTGTCTGTTACTTCATAAAGGGTGTACTAGTACAATCTCAAGATTAAAGTCATACATCTTCACTATACTTTTTAAAATGTATTAAAATAATTCAGATTTTTCAGTAGCATCTAGACCATTGCATTTAAGCACAAGCCTGTAAACTGAAAACAAATTATAAGAACATAAAATGTGACTTATCTTTGCCATAAAAAGACATAGCTTTCTTTCAATCATCTTTAATAACCACTTTATCCTGGTCAGAGTTGTAGCAGATCTAGAGCCAGAATTACCGCATAAGAAGCAGGAAAAATTCACACCAGTCTATTGCACACACAAGATGATCTGCTCATTTACAGCAATCCTTTGGACAGTGGGATGAAACTGCGAACAACTGAACTCCTGAAAATGACACAATACTAATACGATGATATGTGGGTGGCACTTGCAACAGCAGGTAGCATTGCCACCTCAAAACACCCTCGGCCTCCTCCTCAATCCTGAGCTCAGCTTACTGGATTTGCTCAGGTTCTGTGGTTTCTGTGAATGAGTGAGCCTAGTGCCATAGGATGCACTGGTGACCCACTTAGTGTGAATTTTTTTACATTGAAATCCTGATACCCCATGACCTCATACTGCTGATGGCAGTTTTTGGCAACTGGGGAGTGTCCCTAAGGAGGGAATGGTACTGAGTGGTATCCATGAATCAACCACTGATTCTACGGCCACAAAATACACTACATGGACAAAGGTATTTGGCCAAACCTGTTAACTATTGAATTCAAGTGTTTCAATCCGGCCCCTTTATCGCCATTGAAGAGCTATCTTAATGCTTCAGCATACCAAGACAATGCTATGTTTCCAACTTTGTGGCAACAGTTTGGGGAAGGCCCTTTTCTATTCCAACATGACTGTGCCTCAGTGCACAAAGCAAGGACTATAAAGACATGATTTAATAATTCGTGTGGAAGAACTTGACTGGCCCGAACACGGAACCTTGACTTCAACCCTATCAAGTACCTTTGGGATGACCTAGAACTAAGATTGCGAGCCAGGCTTTCTGGTCCAACATTAGTACCTGACTTTGTAAATGCTCTACAGAATGGATGGGCACAAATTCCCACAGAAACACTTCAAAATCTTGGGGACAGCCTTCCAAGAAGAATGGAAGCTATTATAGCTGCAAATGTATGCATACAGTATGTATATACTGTAGATATAATGTCATTACAGGTTTGGCCAAATACTTTTGTCCATAAAGTGTAACTTCTCCAAGCAAGTAAAAAAAAATCCTGGACAACAATAGTTTCCTAAAGCATTAAATTGGGAGGCAACTCTTAGGTAAAAACATGTACTGAATGTATTGGCATCTATTGAAGTGGTAGAGATATAAGAATAAATGTAACTTTACCGAAAATTTAAAGTGAAGTGAAAATAAAATGAGGTTTTCTAAAGATAGTAACAGTTTAGTACTTTTCAGCTCTTTTTCTTTATTTAATCATTTGTAAGTAATAACAGGAGTGCATTTGACCTTGACAAGACAAGACTCATCTGAGAAGGAAACATAATCTTATGTAACATCAGGGAGGAAGTCATGTGGACAGACTGGTGGAAAAAAGGATTAAATAGTAGTACAATCAGCAAAAAGCACCATTTCACCATGAATCAGCTTCACCGTTGGATCTTCTCACTTGGGCTCCTTCTCTGCCTCATAGGTAAGTCTTGGGTAAAGTTATCAATCATATACCTACTGTAAAAGTCTATGATTATGATATAATATATAATTCGTAACCTACTCAAGTGTTTCTTTGTCTTTGTAAAGCTTTGTTTTATATTTTATGTAACAAATCAATTTTATATAAAAAATATATAATTAAATTAAAAGTTTTCTTCTCATATTCAACACAAACTAAAGACTTCAGGTAATTATCTCAAATTCTATTCAACATGATTTGGATGATATTTTTTGGATATAGATTTTTTTTTTGGATAAAGTTTTTACAGTTCTGGATTTTTTTTTTTTAATGGGTCACTCACATAACAAAGGAACTTGCAGTGAGCTTAAAATGCTGTTAGGCACTATGAACAAAAAGCTAGCCTGCACATCAGGATAGTACATTTTTTATTTTAGCTTTAGTTTATGGTTGCAAAACAGAAAGTACTCTCAGTGATGAAATCTTGCATGTTTTATTGCTGTAAAATAAACACAGCTAGACATTTTTTCTTATGTGCATGAAATAAGATGAGTTTTTTTCATGACCGTGCATACATTAGAGGTAAAGTAGAACTAAAAGTATTCAAATACAAAATGGATTGTCAGTTCTTTTACACCGTTAAAGGAGTATGTCGAGTACTGAGTTACAGAGCTGAAAACAATACTTCACAAGTCCTCGCTTATTATTTGGGGAATAAAAGACCTCAAAGGTGTACGTATAAAATTATGATTTTCATGTTACGAGTTTTTCCATTCATTTTTGATATTACTATAGATAAAATCCTCAAAGTAAAACGTATTTTACTACTATAGTAAAGAAATATGAAGTTGAACATAAAACATTACTGCAGTTCATCCTGAAAAAGTTCATGGTCTGCATAACAAATAAAAGTAACCAAATGAAAACAAATTAAAGTGCTATTTGCAAAAACAGATAAATGGCCTTCTTCAAAAAAGTAAACTGACTGATGTGTATAATTCTTTATATGTCATATATCAGATTATTTTATTTATGAATGTTTTACGTAACAAAAACACTCACACGCATTTGATTTATATTTCCTGGGGTGTATAAAAAAAAGAAAAGAAAAAAATATATATATTTAAAATATATATTTTTTTCAATTATAAACTGCAAATGAACCCTTTAAATTAATGGATTCATAATAACAACCTGAATGAGTGATTGTCAGTAGAGAGCTTCTGAAATGTTTCCGGAAAAGAAAAAAAAAGTTTAGCCAGGAATGTTTCTGTATAGATTCTATAATATACTCTCATTTTGAGATTTCAGTGTCCTGCTCTGATGCCAAGTGTTTGGTTGAAAATAGGTTCAACACATAACGATGAGAGAATTTCAAATGCATTGCTAGTAAAACCTCTCAACTCCTTATTCTTTTTTGAACATGAATGTGTAGAACATGAATGTGTAGCAATATGTGACGACCTGTCTTTCAAAACGACTCATACAGTATAATAATACAAAGGTTTTGTTTTACTTCTTTAGTTTTGTGCTGACTTACATTATGTTCCTTGCTAATCTAAAAATAACAGATTGTGTCAAAGGCCCTGAGGGATGAATGATAAGACCCTGATGAAGACAATATGAATCACGTAACAACAAAGTGATTATGCCTGTCTAAGATACAGTGGGGCAAAAAAGTATTTTGTCAGCCACCAATTGTGCAAGTTCTCTCACTTAAAAAGATGAGAGAGGCATAAGAGACAAATTTGATGAATTAATTGGTAAATTCCTCTGTAAAATAAGTATTTGGTCACCTACAAACAAGCAAGATTTCTGGCTCTCACAG
>JAQQZT010000020.1:11413580-11426821 GCA_030068275.1 Clarias platycephalus | reverse complement strand
TAAAAATCCTACAATGTGATTTTCTGGATTTTTTTTTTCTTATTTTGTCTCTCATAGTTGAGGTATACCTATGATGACAATTACAGGCCTGTCTCATCTTTTTAAGTGGGAGAACTTGCACAATTGGTGGCTGACTAAATACTTTTTTGGCCCCACTGTAAGTCTGCTCATGAAGTTACAGTGTTCAGCTGAGGATTTTGGTTTATGTTTATAGACTGTGTCTTAAACCATGGGAGTCGCTGTGACATCTCTGAAAATCTAATAAAAGATTGTGGATGTGGCAGATTTCCATTACTTGTTATCCAAATAACATCAAATGTTTATTTTTTTATTATTGAACTGTATATTTAATATTTTGACATTTTGAATAAAAAACTGTAAGTACTGTGTCATAATCATTATAAACATCTCCACATCTTCTTCTGTCTCCCTAGCCTGTACCTGGGGGGCCACGACGGTATACGGCTTTGAGGGTCAGGAAGTCACTCTCCCATGCAACTATGACTCAAAATATCACGGGATATGCCACGTCTGCTGGATGAGAGGAAGCATTCCGAACCAGGGGTGTGGCATGCAGGTCGTCTATGCAAATGAAAAACAAGTAGTGATGCGAGGTGATGCGAGATATCAGCTCAGAGGAGCACTGCAAAATGGAGATGCCTCCCTGACTATCCTCAATGTAAAAAAAAGCGACTCTGGGAAATACGGCTGCCGAGTCCACGTGCCCGGGTGGTTCAACGATAAGAAATTTGAAATGTACTTAGAAATTATGGAGGGTAATTACTCACTAAACATACAGAGAAATTAAACATTCTTTTATGACAGCTACTTTTGTTTAATTGTAACCTTTTGTCTTTAGCAACACAGCAGCCCACCACCACCCCGGGATACGTAACTACTATGAAACACGTTACATACAGTAAGATACAATACGTTTTATTTTACATAAAAAACAATCACTACACTTAATCAACCAAACTGCTCATATTAAATCAACTGCAATATGCAGTTTAAAAAAAAAATCTGAACAATTGGTACGTAGATCCAATTGTATCTAAGGTGATGCATTTAGAGCTTAATGCTCTTGTAGTGGCTTTTTGACAATTCTATACTTTAAACTTTTGCTCAGTTGAACAGTCTCCCAGTGCACATCTCTTTATTACTCTTAGCAGCAGAAACAGTTCTTAACTCGGACAACTTAACACATTAAAATTCTTCATGATATTTTGTTATCCCCTGTTTCAACAGTGCAACATAAGACAGTGACCGTCCCACAGTCTGTAACCACTGAGCGTCCAGGTAGGAAATTTAGAGGTCTAAATAACCAAGAAATTTGCAAGTGATTCCAAATTTGTGAGCGGTAGTGTATATTAGGAGAGCTGTCACTGGAATGTTTTGTTTTTCTACTTAATATTTACTATGTGACCAGAAACCGAACAGCATTGAACATTACCTCATATCAGCATAAACGCCATATTATTTATATTTTTCCAGGCACGACGAGTACCAGACACAGACATGTAACTACTACAGCACTTATTCCTACAACGGGTAAGACAGAATAGATTTTATATTAGATTAAAACCTGCAGTGCAGAAAACAAACCATCTACAGACAAAATTTTTTTAGACACCTAACTACCACACTAAAACAGTGGTCTATGTTGATGTTTTTTGTCCTTTTTGTGAATCTTGAATGACAAAATAATCCAATAAAATCCAAAACTATGTTACTGTGCCATGTTTATGTATTAGAATTGTCACTATTCTTAAATAACTACTTTTTCTACTAAACAATTAGAGAAGATAAATATTCACTACACACTCATGAAAGCCTATATATAGGCTATATATATATTCTTTTATATATTTGCTTTATTGTATTTTGTCCCCTAGGAACAGAACAAACCACTAAGACTCAGGAAAATGGAACTACTGCAATACACACTGTTACAGACGGTGAGACAAAATACACTTTATAATAGATTACACACCAGCAGTTTTTTTTTTTTTTTTAGGAAAAAAAAAGATAACTACATGCCACTGTTTTTTTTTTTTTTTGCCACTGACCTCATCACTACTTATAATTCATTCATCAATCACAAAACTTAGAATTTTTTCTTTTTTTCTAGTAAACCATTAGAAAGGATAAATAGTCACTACACACCCTTGAACGTCTACTGTAGTAATCAGAATTCCTTTAATTCAGCACAAGCACTACTTTACTTCACCGTATTTTGTCCCCCAGAAACAGAACTGATCACTGAGACTCTGGAAAATGGAACTATTACAATACACACTGTTAGAGACGGTGAGAGAAAATACGCTTTATAATAGATTACACACCTGTAGTGCAGAATTCTCCGGAGGAAAAAAAAAGGATAACTACATGGAACTGTTTTAAAACAACTGACTTCATCACTACTTATAAGCATTTCATCAGTCTCAAATATTTGAATAGCTCTTTTTTTCCCTACTAAACAATTAGAGAAGATAAATAGTCACTACACACCCATGAACGTATAGCATTTAGAATTCCTTTATATCAGCACAAGCACTACTTTGCTTCATTGTATTTTGTCCCGCAGAAACAGAAGAGACCACTGGGACTCTGGAAAATGGAACTACTGCAATACACACTGTAACACACGGTGAGAGAAAATACACTTTATAATAGATTACACACCTGTAGTGTGCATAAATCTCAGGAATAGAAAAAAGCTAATTATATGGCTTAGTTTCATGGTAGCTACTGTACATCATCACTGCACAGTATAAGCACTTCATCAATCACAAATATTTAAAGTAACATTAATATTATTTAGTGGATGCTTTTATTACAAGCAGCATATAAGTGAACTGAGCAGTTTATAATGATCAGTGGTCATTTTATTTCTTTAGGACCGGTTTTAACAGTGCAAGATGAGAAACTCACCACCACTGAGCATGAAGGTAGGAAAAAAACCTGGATAAATCTGTAACGTCTGATAAGTTCTAATGAAATCCATTCATATTGATAAACGTATTGTTAAGGCAACTGTTAGGATAGTCATCATATAGAGATACATTTTTGCCTTTAACAATATGTTAATCAATATGTGTTAATATTCTTGGCATGAAGAAAAGATAAGACAGGGAATATAACCAGATTAGAAATTATGTCAGATTGTCTTTTTAGAATGTGTTTGTTTGTTTTGTTTTTTTACTGAAAATTCACCCTGGACATATATTAAAAAATATAAGACAAATGCATAGTATTTAATGAAATATTTACAGTAATCATGTTTAACTTTAGTTACGACAGAAAATTACCCAGACGCTTCCTCTCCAGACAAGCTTGTAAGTACACATGATATAAACTGAGACTCTATTATGGTTCGATTAGTGTCGGTCTCCAATGGTTAATTCTGTTTACTTAAGGCGGATGAAGACAGAGAGGCACTTCTGGCAATCTTGGTGCCGGTTATATTGATTTTGCTGATCCTGGGAATCATTCCTGTTTATCTATTATGTGAGTGCATCAACTCCTCCATTTCATATTTTACTGTTACAATGCCCACCCCTTTTTTACAATCATCCATAATTCATTCATCTATATGTTTTTTTCTATATAGACAAGCGTAATCTAAAATTCTGGACATCTGCAGAAGTGTAAGTATATGTTCTTGGATGAGTGATTCCAGTCGCATGACTTATAAGCATTTGTACTTTGACTAGATAAGGTTTAGGGCTAATCCATTTTTTCCATTTAGAAAAATAATCTTATTATAAATAATGTATTTTCTTTTTTCCGTGGTTGACAAAAAGTAAATCCTTCTTCTTTTTGGCCTTAACCCCCATTAGGACTCTGTCATGACACAATCTTAGATAATCTTAGTCCAGGACTTGTCTTGGATGTGACAGTAATGGGTCCTTTATAACACATAAAAATATGCAGAACATTGACAGTTTATCTGCCATCTACTGTACATTTTTATTAATTAAGCCAAAAATAATGAGGCAGTACACAGAACTATTTTTTCGAATGTGACTATAATTATCCTCCACCAGAACCAAGACCCAATCTGTTTCTGTCGGCTACAGCAACTTGGACAACTGTGTAACCATGCCGAAGACTAACTCATCTGGTGATTAGACACTGAGAATGAACAGACCACATGATAATGGATGCCATTTACATACAAAACACTCCACATAAATGTACTTTGCTATAAAACACTGTGAGCATTACTTATCTTTTTACTGTACTTTGTTTAAGTAGTCATTATTTTTGAAAACTGTGAAAAATACAACTAACTAGCCATTACAAGAGAAGCTACATGCAGTATGATCTAAAATACAAAATGTTTTTCAATTTCTTCGTCTGTTGTTAGTGAATGAATTAAGCTGCTGAATATTTTGTATTTGGATAATTATAACTGTAACTGTGACTATGATATGATGATGCTTCCAGAATACGGAATATAAGAATTTAACGACCAACTATATACAATATGATTAACCTGAAAAACTCTGCCATGAAACTAATGCCATTAAAAAAGATTTTACAAAAATTTCTGCAAAAGGTTACATGCCTTAGGTGAAATAATTTTTTGGGGGGAATTATATGCATGGATATGTCGTTGAATGGATTAAATAATGCAAAAAATTCAGATCCTGTTTATTTTCCCATATTAACTGAACCATAAAAGATGATACTAGTGGATATGGTAGATGGTAGATATAAAAAATGTCTGTTAACATACAGTATAAACCAATCACCCATAAAATTAACACGCCAAACCATTAGCACATTAACATTAATCACCAACTATACACCAGTAAACCGGCGACAGTATCACTCAAGGCACATCAAGGCCCGCAGGGACCAGAGGTCAGTCCATCTAGTCCGATCCAACAAAAAAAGCCAAATTGACGTTGATGATGATTTATTTATTTATTTTTCACTCCTGGCTTCACATGACACAGAAACATAAACCTCAAATTTAGGTCAGCAGGTGATCACGACGCCTAAAATAAAACCAAAAAGCTTTCAGATGGCTTTCAAATTAACCGAACAGATTGGTTGGTCTCAAGTGGGCATGTAACCTTACAGGCTGATAATCACAGCATCTGTCTCCATTCTGTGCCTCATTTCATTGTGATAAATGTTCCCTGTATACTTTTAGACTCTTATTCCCCATCTCACCATCGATCTTTTCACTGAGAGCTATTGCGCATGAGTTATTGTGCAAACAAATTGTATTATTATTATTATTATTATTATTATTATTATTATTATTATTATTATTCAGCATTGCAGATCAGGTCATACTTACCTAAACTGTGCATACAAGAATATACTGTACATTTAATACACACACATTGTGCTCTGAGTAAAATGCCATTTTCTCATTGTGATAATTATCAAATGAGCTGTATCTCAATGTGACTGTATTTGGTGTTTGCTGTGTCCTGTGTGTTCACGGTGTGCTTTGTCCTGATTGGTACACAGTACTTCACGGATGCAGTACTCGGTCTCCAGGCTCATATTAGTGAGGCGAATATCACACTCCAGCAGGCTACTGTTATGCAACATCCCTTGTTCCAGGACCTTCCCTCCATCCTAAATGCCACAAAGAAAAGGACACAGCACTTTAATTTGCCTGCTAGTACTATAATCATGGGATGCATACTAGTTTAACATACATAACATTTGGGGATCTATGACTGTGTCAGAACAAAAACAATCTGAGAGCACTAGTCAAAAGGCTTCTATGATCTTCGTTGCAAGTGATATTGACAACAGCTTGAATGAAGAGTAAAATCTTTGTTTGAAATATTTTCATGAATTTTTGAGACTCTTATCAGAGGTTCTTGCTTTAATGGAATTCAGGACTCAAGCTTGCACAAACTTCACAAGTTTCTGTCAAACCCGGAGGTCCATTTTAGATTCAAACCTTTGTAGTGTTGTCCAGTACGAGATCAGGCATGAGGTAAATCTGACATTTAATACAAAGTTGCTAATATGATCCATATCACATATTTCATTACATTTATATGAGGACAAAGAGGACAAGTCAAAAAATAATGACTATTTAAATTATTAAATATTCAAGACAACATTTCTTGTTTTATCTCCTATTTCAAATGAGAAGAAAGTCACAGTTTTTGAATGTGGTCTCCATACTTTGGATCCGACTGTATGTTTCATTGTCGTTTATACAATGATCAGCCATAATATTACAACATAAAACATTAAGCCCAATATTGCATAGGTTCCCCTTGCACCTCTGCAGCCCTTATCCCTCTGGGCATGACTCCACAAGACATCTGGGGGTTGTGCTGTGGTATCTGACACTGGGAAGTTAGTGGCGGATCCTTTGGGTGCTGTGTAACACACCAGATATTTTTGTCTGGTGTATTAAATGGATGCTTGGTCGGATTGAGATCTGGGGAATTTGGAGGGCAGCTCAACAACCATGAACTCTTTGCCTGCTAGGCCCTTATGTGGCAAGCTTCAGTAGACTGGGTGTTCTGGTACCTACTTTCTGTTGGATCAGACCAAATGGGGTGTTATTTGGTACGTGTGGGTATAGGTGAGCCTTAGGTGCCCATGATCCTATCACCAGGTTACTGGTGTATAGTCGGAGATGTTCTTTACTTCACCTGTCAGTGGTCATAACGTTATGGCTGATTGGTATTTATGGTAAAAACACATCGTCTCCAACATGTTGTTTTAGAAAGACATATTTAACAAAAAGCATTCCATTGTAAAAGGTTCCGCACCAGATACTCTGATGTACAGAACTCACCGTTCCCAGTTTGTTGCAGGACAGGTTGAGGCGCCTCAGTGTCGTGTTCTGTACTAAGACCTGTGAGAATGCTGTGGCTGTGGGCTCTGTCATCTCGTTGGCCCCTAACTGAAGGTTTACCAGAGCACTATTATTTAGCAGGGCCTGAGCTATAGCCTGGCCGCCTTCGTCCCCTATCTGGTTCAGTCTGAGGTTGAGTGACACTAGAGAGTTGTTTTTGGAGAGGGCATGGGCTAACGCTTGGGCTCCTGGCCCACTGATCTGGTTGTCATAAATGTTCAGTGTCCTCAGACAGCTGCGATTGAGGAGTTTGCCAATGGCTCTTGCCCCTCGATCCCCTATGAGACTGTGTGAGAGGTCAAGCTCTAGCAGGAATGCGTGGTCAAGCAGGTGTTTTACTAGCATGCGACACTTTTCATCATCCACGTTGCTCCGATGGATTCGGAGAACCTGTAAAACAAACAGAATAAACATAACAGCTAAATTTAATAGTTTGTTCAAAAAGTCATTATTTGGTAGTAAAAATCATTCAGTCAGTTAGGAGTTGAAGTGCGGCATAAGTAGGGGATGAGGAATGACATAGCCAGCATACAGGAACCCAATAAAGGAAGTCTTGTGCATTTCCCATGTTTTTTTTTTTTTTTTTTTTTTTTTTAAAAAGGTTTGAACTCACGTCCCCCCACCAAGTGTGGTATCACTCCACCTGCATTAGGAGGAAGATTTATTTCTGACTGCAAAATTAACACCTACAATGAAATAGTATGTGCCCCCTTCCTAAATTCCTGCAAATTTGTCACACTTAAATGATTTAGTTTATCAAAACAATTAAATGCTACAAATAAGATAAACTGAGTAAATACAAAATGCAGTTTTTAAATGATTACTTCATTTATTAAGGGAAAAGCTGTTCCAAGGCATAATAAGACAGCGTTTCATAAAAAGAACATCATACCAACATTCAAACATGGTGATAGTCTGGGGCTGCTTTGCGACTTCAGGAAGTAGACGACTGGCTATAATTGATGGCACTATGAAATCTGCGCTCTACCAGATAATCCTGAAGGAGAATGTCCGGCCATCAGTTTGTGACCTCAAGCTTAAGCACACTTGGGTTATACAGGAAGACAAAGAACACACCTGCAAATCCACCTCTAAATGGCTAAAAAAAAGAACAAAAGAAATAAAAACAAGGTTTTAGAGTGGCCTAGTCAAAGACAAGACTTAAATCTTATTGAGATGACCTTAAACAGGCCATTCATGCTTGAAATCCCTCCAGTGTGGGTGAATTAACACAATTCTGCAAAGAGGAGTGAGCCAAAATTCCTCAATAGTGATGTGTAAGACACAGTGCCAGTTATTGTAAATGCAAAGGGTGGCACAACCAGTTATTAGATTAGGCAAATATTTTTTCACATAGGGGCAGGAAGGTTAGAACAGCTTTTTTCCGTTATCAAATGAAATCATTATTTAAAAACTGCATTTTTTATTTACTCTGGATATCTTTGTGTAATATTAAAATTAGTTTTATGATCGCAATAATTTACCATCATTTTACTGTACATACACAATCTATTTTTAAATCATTCCTTTATGCACTTTGCAGTTTGTTGTAGTAAAACTATTGTTCCTATTTCTTTCATTTAATCTACATAATTTAATTACATTTAATATGAAGAAATTAGGGCTGCGTCAAGACATTCGCACAGTACTGTACTGTATATGCAGCAACTGCAAACAGTTCTTATTGTTCTAAGCTGCTTTACTGACTTTCTTGGTTTAAATTTTTTTTCTTATATCATGTTTGTGGAGACATTATCACTAACATTAGCATGAAGAGAACACAGAACAGGATGGATCAATGCCTGCTCAATTACACCGAAAGAGCTCTAGCTGATCCATCCAAGTGAACACTCCAGTTCACCTCTGCAACATAAATAAAAATATTAGAAAGACAACAGAGAATGAATTACAGAAGTCACCACTCCTGGGGCTGTTTTAGACATAAGCGTCTTCTTATAGGCCTTTTAAGCTAAACCCTATTGAGAAAGTACATTAATATTAGATGTGAATTACGCTTACATTGAAACAAAGTGATGAAATGGCAGTTAAAGAAAATGGATGGAAACTCAAATAACATAATCAATTTAAACCTTCAAGGTTTTGCAGGATTTCACAGCCTCAGCCATCGATTGACAGTCACGGAGGGTAAACTGAAACAGATGCCACTCAAAGTTCATTCCACAGCTTTTTACACCATACATGAGCTGCAGCTCTTCCAGATTGCTTAGTTTGTCGAGCAGAATACGGAAGTCAAAGTGATCCATTGAGGACCCGTCAGTGTAAAAATCGCTGACCGAATCCGCACCGTCGCTCTCTTCAAATGCCATCGGCTCTTTAACTGGGGGCAGAAGCTGAGAGATTTTTAGCCTCTTCACATAGTCTCGGCACAGTGGCACAATCTCCAGCACCGACTGGATGTCAGTCATGTCTGGGATGAAATGTTCGATGATGTTCTCTAGATGGCGTTCAAAGAACATGCGCTTCCAGATGTCACCATATTCAGAGACGTCGCACACTGTCCAGCGGCTCTGACAGCATCGCTTCCAGTAGCCCTCATCACTGATCAGATTTGCTGTTAGGGTGAGAGGCAGACTTGGAGGCAGCTTCTCCAGGACAAAAGCCTTGTGCTTCGGCAGGAGTTTCTCAACGACAGGATTATCTGTAATGCATTAGAGCAAAAGGGTATACATGCTTTTATTAAGTAAGTAATCTTTACTCTTGTATTGTTGTAAAGTTGGCCAGGCCTCTCACGCCCAGTTGCAGTGGTTCAAAACACTGATGCATGTTTTTTAAACTGCACCGTCGCTCTCTTCAATGTAAGCAGAAACACATACAGTAACTCCTACCATCTCTACACCGGCTCCTTGTTCAATTTTGGTCAGAGTCTGGTTAAGAGTCTACAAAGCCCTGAATACTCTAGCACCACCGTATATTTTTGACCTTTTGAAACCATACAATCCGACATGGCCTCTTAGGTCTGGTGCTTTTTACTGACATACTGTAAGTACTTGTGTAGTTTCTGGCACCAGGATGTTAACAGCAAATCCTTTATGTGCTATAAGTTGCAAGATGGGCCTCCATGGATCAGACTCGTTTGTTCAGCACATCCCAGGGGCAGTCAGTCCCATTGAAATCTAGGGAATTTGGAGGCGGATCAACAACCTCTTTTTCTGTCACCCAGTACATCACAGCAAGTTGTGATGTACTGGGTGTTCTGATACATTTCTATCATAGTCAACACTAACCTTTTTCAGCAATTTGAACTATAATTAGATTTTCTGTGGGATTGGATCAGACAGACTGTGTTAACACATGGACACATGGAGCAGACATTTTTAAGAAACAAAGACAATTATAGAGACACTACAGTAGGCGATCAAGACCGTCTATAAGCTCACGCAAATGGAGGGCACATACAGTAGTATACAGTTACTGCTGTATAAAAATCAGAAACTACCATAATTCCTCTTAGACCTGTCTCAGGTTTTGCATTATTGACTGATGGCAGATGCGAAAGTAATAGTTGGTTTCCTTAGTGTCTTCAGAATTTTTTTTTTTTTTTTTTTACAGAATTACTGAGCTTGGCAATAACATGATTATATTAAAATGATACAATAATAATAATAATAATAATAATAATAATAATAATAATAATAATTTTAAAATAATAAAAATACCTTCAAAGTTTTGTATGATGTTATCCAGACAGAGATGTGTCAGTGAAGGCACCACAGCCAAAGACCACTCCAGATCCTCGGCTCTAATTCTGCGCAGCTTTTCATTGTCTGACTCGGGTTTAAAATGCATCACTGTATTTACTGTATATGATAGATAGATAGATAGATAGATAGATAGATAGATAGATAGATAGATAGAAAAAAGAATGATNNNNTTAAACATATATGTATATTAAACACACACACATATATATATGTGTGTGTGTGTATAAAAAACTCAGGTATATATATAATATACTTCCTTATACTTACCTGAGTTTTTTGTGACGCAGAAGAAAGTGAGCCAGCTTTTCATATATTTAAAACAAAGACAGTTAAATATACTTTAGGTAAAAAAAAGTTAACCTTCGACAGAATGATATCCTAAAGCTACACCAGAAGGTATATCTGAATGAGCTACACGTTAACGCTGACCTTCCGTTTGGTTTTTAAACCTAGGTTACCATGGTAATAAGCTGCCACGTGAAATTAGCGTCGCGCGGAAGGTTTCCATGACGACACCCAAACTAGAGCGCGAGCTACTCCAGTGCTATGCACAGCGCTGCACAAAGTTGTGTTTTAGCTAATACGATTTCTTAAAATAAATATTGATCTTATTAAAATATCTTAATCGATTAGATTATATGAATCAATATGTCCTTTAAGCTTAGATATATTTACAAGTTTTGTAGTGAGTAATATTCAAAAGTAATTCACATCTCAAATATTCTAAAACAAAAAATTCAAACCTTTTTGAAAAAGTGATTTTAATAAAATGTCTTCAGTAAATGCAATTTAGTTTAATAAGACAGCAAAAGGTTACTTTTAGTGAGAGTGTTACATCTTTTGATTAATTAAACCTTATTTGCAAAAAATATCAATATATAAACAGACAACTGTGTTGCAAACATGAAAAAGGCACAGGATTTATTTTGTGGTACCACTTCTACTTCTCACTCATTCACTCATCGTCTACGTATACTGCTCTATCCTGATATACTTAGGGCACGAGGTGGGGTACACCCTGGACGGGGTACCAATCCATCTCGGGGGGCACACATTCACACATTACAGGCATTCTGGGTATGCCAATTAGCCTAATCTGCATGTCTCCTGACTGTGCGAGGAAACCTACCAAGCACAGGGAGAATATGCAAACTACATGCACACAGACCTGAGGTGGGAATCGAACCGAGCGTAGGTCGGCAGTGCTAACCACTAAGCCACTGTGATGCATCCACTTCACTTCTGCAATGGATTGACAAGTCTCCTGGGAAAGTCTCCAGGTACCCCACGACCAGGTTTACAGGATAAAGTGGTATGGATAATGAGTGAGATTAAAACCCTAGAAAATATATTTACATTGAGTCAGTGTCACCTCATCACTCCTGTGTCTACTCAAAATGAGTAGTGTAAGGATTATTGAAATATTGCAGTAGAAGCTTAAAATTACATTTTCTAATTATATAATCGTTGCCTATAAGTATATGCACCAAGTAAATACAACCAGTTAAAAATACAAAATCGAAAGGACCTATAATTTAATATTTCCCTCACCTTGGCTTTCATTTCAGGAAATAAATCCGATTAGATCCCTGCCAAAGCTGAGTTGGACAAGCTGGTACAACACCTTCACCAGCTGCTCTTCAATAGAGCTTAATGAACACGACTACAACCAGACAGAAATTCCTAAACGAGCAGAACAATCTTTTACCAAAAATTTCTTAAATGGATAGTTCTTGAATCACACTGATCAACTGGTTTTTGAACAGTGCTTTATAATTTTTACTTATGTTTTGTAGGTTAACTGTATTTACTACAACATTAATATTTTACCCCAGGTCTATTTAATTAGTCAAGAGTTGGGCCCAAAACAACACCACAAGGGGCCATAGATGTTTAGATCAAGAATGTGTAACATTTATCAACAGCATCTATGTGAAGCTTAAACAGCCAAGAGACATTAAACCAGTTGGAGATTCACTATTTTACATATGAAACTTCTAGAAAAAGATTAAATTAAAAGCTTATATACTGTACATCCTGTAAATTGAATGCAGTTTTCTTATAAGACCTGCTGAGGTAAAAATAACCTCACAGGATCAAAGTGTGAGCTGTGGTTTTATGCCGTGTCAGGTGATTTTCACACGTAACTTTCACACAAGTTCATTCCCATTTTTTTTTCAAGCTTCACTTGTGGGTTTTTATGTGACAGACATTTGCACGCATTTACACTTGGGTTTTTTTCAGTAGTGTGAAAACAAAAACTGTCGAGCTTTTTAGGAGATTTTCCATCCTCACTATTTTCCAAATAATTAACTGCTGTGTGACATCCTGGACTCCAGCAGTGTTCATCTGCTGTGTGACAATTTGCCACGACCCTTCCATATATCATGTCATTATTTAATATGTTTATTTTTCTATATTTTTCAATTTTATCATTATTATTAATATTACGTTACTTTACATAATTACTTTATCTCCTCTTGCTTTTGTTATTTTTCCTTTCACTTCAGATTTTATTTGGCCCTGTACATTCTCTTATAAATTTCTCTCATTTATTTGACTACTTAATCATACTACGCTTTGAGCAACTATACTCAGCAAAAAAAGAAACGCCCCTTTTTCTGGACTGTGTATTTCAACAATAATGTTGTAAAAATCCAAATAAC
>JAQQZT010000020.1:11398360-11409239 GCA_030068275.1 Clarias platycephalus | reverse complement strand
TCCACATCATTGCATTCAGTTTTTATTCACAATTTGTTAAGTGTCCCAACTTTTTTGGAATCCGGTTTGTAATATACATTTCACAAATGCAAAACACAATTCACAGATGTACAACTGTGTAAATTTTTTTTAAATGTTTAAATTGTGAATGTGAAAATTGTCTTTCGTGTGTGAATCGTCCTGGATTTGTGTGTGTATTTTTGAGACTTTGCTGGCAGAAACATGGGTCACTCATACTCTTTAGCCAACCAGATGCGAGACCTCACCATTCGACCAATCACAGTCCTCCAGAAGCGCAGCACTCAAGTACCTTTTGCGCAATCTGAGTTAATTAGAACGGAAATGAAGATGATGTACTTTACGTAGCAACTATGTTGAAACAATGTGGTTTGAACAAAATATTGTAGCATGATTCAAAACAAACATTAAATGGTATAACTTACTGACTGTACATTGAAATACATCTTTTCTTTTTAATAATTTAGGAATTTCTCCAGCAGTACATTCTTCAATGACTTCATGATCGTTTGGTTTATGTCTTGGACAGACAGCCACTGAACATTGACTACAAACTTTTATCCCAGTACCTCTGATAATTTTAATTATCGTAGGGAAATCATATTGTAAGAAATAATAGTGACTGAAGAGACTGTTTGTGAAGCTGTTTAATAATACCTCTAAATGACAACCGCTCTCTGGCTCAGCGACAGCATCAAAGCAAATTTGAAATCGCGCAGCTTTAATCCATTATGTTATACACATTTGAGCTGTTAATGAAATCTGGTGGCATTCAGATATATCAGAAGACCCTGTGACCCAAAGAAACATCTATTCTCCAAATTAAAAACTGTGACTGTCTTGATTGACAAACATGTAATGAGGGTGAAGTATTTATAAAGATCATAAAGTGGTTAGCTGTGTTATTTTCAGGCAAGTTCATTAATTAAACATTATGAAATAAAGAAATAACTTACACGTGCATCCTGTTCTTGGTTTGAGTAGGTAGAACTTCATTTCCGCTGTAATTAATTCAGAATGCGCAAAAGGTGTGCAAAGCTGAGCTACTTGAGTGCTGCGCTCCTGGAGAGCTGTGATTGGTCGAATGGTGAGGTCTCGAATTGAAGAGTACGAGTGAACCACGTTGGTGCCAGCAAAGTTTAAAAAATACACACACACACACAAATCCAGGGCGATTCACGCACGAAAGACGATTTTCACATTCACAGTCCATGATACACTCGTGAATTTTAAACATGCAAAATTTTTATACACAGCTGTACATCTGTGAATTGTGTTTTGCATTTGTGAAACGTATATTATGATATTTATTTTGCGCACGCGAGTAGTTTTTTTGAATATATATTTTTTTCGTGCACGCGAATTGGGATACGCATGTGTGCATCGTGTCTTTTGTGTGAATTATTAATGAGACTATTTTCATAGACACCGTGCCCCTTCACACACACGTTCTCGCCTTTTTTTTTAAAGGTAAAGTGGAGGTTAATTTGTTTTATTTTTACTTTATATTTTGTGTTAATTATTATTTTTATGTTTTTTTTTTTTGGGATGTGGAACGAATAATTCGAGTTTCCATTATTTCTTAAGGCAAAGATTACTTTGATTTACGAGTGTTTTGGAATACGAGCCTGCTTCTGGAACGAATTATGCTCGTAAATTAAGGTTTCATTGTATAGAGTTATAATTCATTTGTAAAAGTAGTTTCAAAGTCTCATCACAATGCCTTATTAGAAGTAATAAAGTCTATCACACAAGTTTAATCCCACAGATTAACATAATTTAAAAGGCTGTTATAAGGAAAGATACTGAGAGCAAGCCAGACGAACACAGATGAAGAAAGACAGGGAGATAGACAGTTAACAGTGAAGAAACATTTTTTACTAGTGTCACTACCAACAGTGTTTTTCTTTTCTTTCTCCCCTTTTTATGCGAACCTTGACCTTAGTACCCAAATGTCTGCTTTGGCCCTATTAAAGTTACAGAAGCCATTTCTTTCATGAAGACAAGCCAAATTTTCCCATTTGTATATAAAAAAAAAAGATAGAAACAATGAACCTAATTACTTTTTATTCTAATCTAGTATAGACTTATACACTGTTAAGGCTCGATGGACTTTTCACTAAATGTGGAAATGACACGGACAAGCGTTGGATAACGTCGCTAAATAGGGTTTGCAGAATAGAGAGCGGAGAGGACGCACCTCTCACCTTTCCTCTGGCTGATCAGCGCTGTTCTCCTCTCCCTCATCACAGTGCTCAGGTTTTCCACCATGCGGTCAATGCAGTTGTCCAGCACTAGAGAGCGAGCCTGAGACACAATGGGCTGCCTGCAGATAGGACACTCGTCTTTGCGTCTCCGCCAGTCTGCAATACAGTGCTGACAGAAACTGTGGGCGCAGCTCAGCGTCACTGCCTGAGAAAGGAAGGAAAAAAAAAAAAAAAAAAAAAAAGAACACTGCTCAACTTGTTCACAAAAAGGTCAAGATGACCAAAATGAAGACACTGACTTAGTACTAGTTATTTTAAAATGTGCATGAATAAAAGCAGTCACATTCATACTATTTACACCCACTCACAAAAGTGAGTACACCCCTCTAATTTCAGAAAACATTTTAGTACATCTTCTTAAAAGACAATACTATAGAAATTAAACGTAGATAGATTTTAGAGTAGTCAATGTGCAGCTTGTATACAAGTATAGATTTACTGTCCTCTGAAAATAACTCAACATACAGCTATTATTGTTGAACCATGCAAAGTCACATGTCCTATTCATGTTCTTGTGTTTGTCAGCGGCCAAGTATGTTTCCAGACCTGAACTCTTTTGAGCACCTGTGGGGTGTCCTCAAGCGGAAGGTGGCGATGAGCCACGTGTCAAACATCCAGCAGCTCCGTGATATCATTATGAAGGAGTGGAAGAAGATCCCAGCAACAACATGTACAGCTCTGGTAAATCTATGCCCAGGAGGATTAAGGCCGTGCTAGATAATAAGATACTCACACAAAATATTGACGCACTGGACACAGTTTTGACATGTCCACTTAGGCTGGGTATTTTTAACAGAAATAATTAAAAAAATAATAATTCTGTCTACACGACCTATGTTTTAAACATATCTTTGTCCACACGAAAACGCAAGACGTCCTGTTAAGTGTTGTTGGGAGGGGGGCCAATCAGAAGCCAGAAATGTCCTCACCGGTTGCGCTTTGTAGAAGTCCGTCGGGTCTCATCCAAAACCCGCAGTCGCTTTTATTTAGACAATTATGTCCCTCTGCATGTAGGGACAGTAAATCTGTACCGCTATACAAGCTGCACATTGATTATTCTAAAGTATGTCCAATTTTCATTTCTATAGTATTATCCCTTGTGAACATATAGCTAAATAAAGTGGTTTCTGAAATTTGAGGGGTGTACTTACTTTTGTGAGACGCTATATGCGTGAACATTAAGGTCTGAAAACCATGACAGTCATACCTCGATGA
The DNA here is from genome assembly GCA_030068275.1 of Clarias platycephalus. NCBI lineage: Eukaryota > Metazoa > Chordata > Actinopteri > Siluriformes > Clariidae > Clarias > Clarias platycephalus. The sequence continues at coordinate 11,405,739 of JAQQZT010000020.1, read as the reverse complement.
AGAGCTCAGAGCAAATGATGCACTGCAGTTCATTCTCCAGCACTTCTGTCATCTGTGTGACAACCTCCTCCTTCTGAGCTCGCGCCCGCTCTTTCTCCTCCTGCAGCAAACATAACAGTCATGCATCAAACATACGGACACCGTAGTCTAGCAGTGAGTTACGAGATCTGTAATTCACACTGTTCACAAATATTTATTTACATATCCAGCAAAATAATAGGTGGGGGGAAAAAAAAAAAAAGAGAGAGAGAGAGATCGACAAATATACATTTTGCTGTGTTTGGGAAGAAATTGCTGGCAGTTACAACGACGTTTGTTTATAATTCAAATCGGCAAGAAAGAATTAATAACTGCTTGCTTGAACTGTTAGATCCTAAAAACAATGAGTTACTTCATATCACTAATCATTTTTAGAAATCTTGATAAGTCACCATGCACAGCTTCAAATGTCATGCCATGAAAATGCACTCGAACTGGTTCGAGAATTGGTTATGTCCGATGTGAGTGGTCAAGGCTGATCAACTGGGAAAATTGCAGAATCCAGTCCTCGTCCGTTAGACCAGTGTATCTCTATTATAAACTTCATAAATCATTTAAAAATCAATTTAGGTGTCAATGTGACAATACATGAATCTGCACACAAAAGAGTCACGATTCATAACCGAATTGATTTTCTTCTACAGTTTTGAGTACCTTGGTTACTTTCAGCTCGTTGTCTTTGGCTTGAAGGACCTCTTGAAATCCCTCCCTTTCATGTTTCAACTCTTCCATCACTCGGTGGTGCTGAAGCAGCAGAAGAAGCACCATTAAATTAAAAAAAACAAAAACTTTTTTTTAAAGGGGCAGAACAAATACACAAACCAATTAGACTACAGTTTTTTCTTTGACCCATACAGATAAAAATACCTTACCTCTTTTAAAGCCTCCTCTAGTTGTTTTTTCAGGCCGTCTTCTTTCTGCTGGCTTCTCTCCGTCTTTTAAAATAGTGCGATAACACTGATTAGATCAGTTACTTCTATACATACTATAAATAAATGGATCAGTGTTGTCTCAGAAAAACAAGAGGCTCTTCTATGTGGATAGACTGCTGCTAACAACAAAGAATTGGGTCAAAAACACCACCTGCTCTCAGTTTAGACTGATTCTCTGTTGAATAATATAATATGGCTTCTGGATATTTGGACCAGAAAACAAAAATTTTAAATAGACAGCTTATGGTTGGTTAGCCAGTAACTAATTGTGCTCGATGTTCACCATGCTCAGATGATTTTGGCCATTTCCTCAGACAAACGTTTGGTTGCATTTATCCATTACCATATTTGTGACCAATGAATGGAAAATACTATGAGAATGTTTTCAAATCTACATTGCCTAAATTTTATTGAAGTTAGGTGCAAGTTAAAACTAACCTTGTCCAAAACACAACTGTATCTTTGTTCTGATTCACTAACAAGCGTAAAAGCATCTTTACATGATTTTCTTATACAGTATTCACATTCCTATCATTGCCTATCCTTTTCTGGCTTTTATGACTTGATATGCCACTTTAATTATGATCAAACCAGAGCTGAAGGATTTCATAAAAATAATAATAATAATTCTGATTATTTTGACAGATTTTGCGAGTATGATTTTAACTGTGATATTAAATTATACTATTACTATTATTAAACTATTAAATGTGCCTTTTTGTGTCAATTGTATTTATATAGGCCAACATCTGATAATGGTATCTCTTTAAGGAGGTTTGCAATATTTATTTATCAACGTAAAAGTGTTTTAAAAATAGACGTCTACAAATCTTTACAATCACTTCTGACTGTTTTATTACCTGTACCAAGTTGCAGCCTTTTGAGATTAATTGCACAAACCCATATTGGCAGTTTAAATTTTTAGGAGGATTAGTTGCGCAGCACTAGATCAAAAAATTTTTTCTTTAATCCTTTAAGTGTTTAGATAATCAGATGCAATATTAAAGAGTGCAGCGACAGTGAAATTCAGTTAAATACTCTAAATTCAAATCAGTATTTATTGACACTGGCATCACTGATTTATTATATTGATTGGCAACACACTACCAATTAATGTTTAAGCTGTGTGACCAACCACATCATGATTTCGTTTCAATTAAAGTTTTATTTTTGGCTTTCGAAATTCCCCCAAATAAAGATACTCTTCATAAATGTAACATGCAATATCTCAGGAGCACCAGTAATGCCTACGTGTACAGGCAGGGATAAAATATATACAGATCAGTTATATATCCTGCAGCATAAAGTTTAAAAGTCTGTATGTATGTTAACCCACCGCCAGTCGTCTCTCCTCCTCACACACGGACCTCTCGAGGATCTCCATGCGCTGTCGTGCCAGTTCCTGCTGCGAGTTTAACTCGCCTCGTAGCAGCTTCATCTGCTCCTGCAGAACCTCCATTTCCTGCCGTTGCTCCAGACTTGATGCCTCTTGCCCCTCTAACTCAGCTGCTCTCTTCTGTGTGGCCTCCATGCGCTCCTTCAACACTTTTAGGTTCTCACTGTAGCGTTTTAAGGTAGTCAGATGCTCGGTGCTGTCACTACTCTCACTCAAGTGCCCAGATGGTTCACTAGGTCCAGCCTGTTCAGCTACTGTTCCTGTGGGACACGGCAGGCCGTGAGATTTATCCGTGTTGGTGATGCGATAGAGCTTTGAGTTTGAGTCTTGTAGGTTGCTCGACTCCACCTCGTCTGTACCAAACTTTCGCTTAAACTTTTTGGGTTTGGATGTCACAGCTTTGATTTCTGCGGCAGCTGTTTTGGTTAAGAAAGCTTTGATTATTTCAAAGCTGGAGTGGAGAAGAACGTACTCGAACTCCACCGGATTGCCATCCAACGGGACACCGAATCGTACAACATCACCCTGCTGCAGGACGTGGGGTTTCCCAGGGGATATCCGAGTACCATTCACCCACACTCCATTTAGGCTCTGAGGCAGTGAAAGTAAGAAAAGTACAAATTAGTTTTAAAAAAACTGCCAAGGAGAACAATAAAACAAACCAAAAAAAAAGATAATAGTCAATGTTCATATACGTTGTTAAAGCTTAATCTAAATTAAATAGGCATAATTGCTTTATTCATTTCTCTATATCTGGTTTATGTTCAAATTTAAGTAAATTTCTGCAACCAAAAATGCTTAATTTACAGCAATATTTCAGCATAATTGATAACGACCTGATAATTATAGCAAGTAAGAACAGTACTGAAAAAAACAACAAAGATAGTAAAAAAAAGAAAAAGGTTACAATGGTGAACAAACGTATTAAGACAACATATGACATGTATTAAACAAGCGGTGTTTAATACAAACCTGTCAGTCTGATCGTACTTAGAAAACCTTCTACCATGATGGTATCGCGCACTAGTGAAACGATGGGATGAATTTTTTTATATAGCAGAGGATTATATAGCAAAATAAAGGGAGTTTTTACTCATTTGAACACCTTTCACAGTTTTCCCTGCGCACAAAAGAGGTGACGTCAATAATTAGTTCTCGTCTATCCGGCTGAAGAGTTGTGCTCAACAGAATTCGCTGGTTTATTTAACGGATTTAGCAAATATGTAGCACTTTTACTTTCTGAAGCTGGGGCAAACACATCTGCACAAAAATTGCTAAAACTGTGCCATACCACTAATATTTATTTGATACCCCGCTTTTTTTTGTTGCTGTCTCTGAAAGTCACCCAACAAATCTGTGAAAAAAAATTTCAAGGCAAAAAATTTAACAAATTACTATTATTATCTTGATTGTCATCATTGTTTTAATGAGAATGTCATTAAAACAACACTAAATTTCACTTTTGTCTCAATACTTTTGACCACCACTGTAATTTAATCTAATTTATTTAAACATGTCTGAAGTGATTTATAGCAGATTTATAGTGATAGCAGATTAAATTATTTTAGTATTTTGTGTTGATTTAAGTAAACTTCTGTTACATCCTCATCCTCTAATCAACTCTATGTTCAGCACTGTGTCTTTGTTTCATCTTGTAAGGCTTTAACCAAGATGTTTATATAATATTTCATGGAAGGAGTCTCCAGTGTCAGTACTTCTTAAGGAGGTAGAGCTGTGACTGTACGTTTTTCTTCAGAGAATCCTTCAGAGAAAATGTTAGAGGGTGGAGAAGTACGTGTTTAGTGGTTTCTCCAGAACAAGACATGCAACAAGTATTTATAGCGGTTTTAATGGATATAAAATAAAATCTAATTGTAAATGAATAAACATGATGTGTTAAAAATGTGAAAATATACAAGTGGCATAAACACCTTGAATGGAGATTGGAAGATAATCGGATTAGGGATGGCAAAACAGCAGCTTGTCGTTTATTGTTTTCTCAAAAAAGCATGACTTTCAAATTTTTTATTTCTAGTTTGAATTTAGTGATGCATATTTAGCAAAACAGCAGCTTGTCTTTTATTGTTTTCTCAAAAAAACATGATTTACTAATTTTTTTATTTCTAGTTTGAATTTAGTGATGCATATTTAGCTAATGATATGATATAATAATATAATCTAAAATTCTGTTTGACCAGTGTTTGTACGCAGGTGTTCTGTTACAGACGCTTCATCACAGACGTGTCACAGGCTCAGCCTTGGGGATGGAAAATTCCCCACTGATGCCGTATCAGGCTCAATATAATTTCCATCTGACTTCTTGCGTGTTGTTGTCATCGAGGCAAGAAATCATACAAAAGGTGTTCCTGGATATTTTAACAAAATTCCAACGTGCAATTCTCGCTCCGAAAAAGGAAAACGTCAACAAAATCAACAACAACATTCTGCAAGAGCTGCCTGAACTTTGCACCACGCACAAATAGGTCGATACTGTTATGGACCAAGAAGAAGCCGCTAAATATCCTACGGCATTTCTGGATTCTTTGGAGCAGAATTCCACCACTGTTAAATTTTAAAGTGGGATTGCTTATCATGCTGCTCCAGGATTTAAATCTTTACAAGAGATCTTTAAAAAAAAAAAAAAAAAAAAAAGTTTTCTCCCAAGGCGTTGAAGGAATCAAACTCATATATACTCAGCTAGCATTTTATTATAGCAGTGTTTTTAAAACTGTCCAATACTTCACAAGTTAAGTCAATAAAGGTCATTAATTATATACCATGCGTTCTGTTTTTTCGCTTGCACTTGAACCAAAAATGTACGTAGCCGGAGCCTCAGGTAAACCTCTAATTTAACTATATTTATAATTTAGTGCACATTACAGTCAGAGTTATAGCAGTACAATAAAAGTTGTCACTCTTGCTGTGTACTGTAACTAGTAAACTGCACGTGTTATGGTGTCTTCATACTAGAGATTTATTTATTAACTTTAAATCACAATGAGGCGGCATGATGGCTTAGTGGCTAGCACTGTTGCCTTGCACCTCCAGGGTCTGTGTGCATGGAGTGTGCATGTTCATGACAATGAGCGTGTGTGTGTGTGGTCAAGATTTTGAATCTACTGTCATTTCATCCTATTGCAATCAATGGGAAAGAGAGGATATAGAAAAGTTTATGTTTACACCTCGTTTACACAAACTGTTCTTCTTTCCTTGTCATCGGAGGGTGAATCTCGGATGAGAAATCGGAAAAGTAGATCGGATAAAAAATTAAGCTTTGTCTTTAAAAGATTCCAGCGCATTCAAATTCACTTATATCACTTCAGCGCTGTTATTTCAGCGGTGAAAATATTATTCGTTAATCCCAGGACAAATATTCAATTTAGTTTTTTCTAATTAATATATATTGGTGCAGATGATAGTTTACATTGAGCAAGTAGCTTATTAGTCTGATTTGAAGTAGATTATTAAATCTGCGATGCAACTGTTCATAACATCACTTTTACTCAACATTTTGATTTCACTTATTACGGTGCAGGTTAAACTTCAGGCAGATATACAAGTACAGCACTGTACTGCACACGTTTCATTAAATTCTGTTCAGTCAGTTTTGCGTGATGCTGTGACAGATATATTTTCTAAAACTGGTTATGTGGTCTATGAAATGTGTTCCAGTCTATGAAACGTAAATACACCATTGAAAGGGGTAGTCCTGACCGATGTAAAGACCAAATTTTTATTTTATTTATATAGATAAAGCGGTGGGTGAGTGAGTGAGTGAGTCACAATGGTTCAGACCAGTGAGCCATGTGTGGTGCTGTAAGTTACCTCATTGTCAGTCACTGTCCACTGCCCATGTTCTCTCTGCTTAAACATACAGTGATTCCTGGAGATCATCAGTGGACAACTCGCTGAGAGAATCTGATGGGTGACATTCAGGCCACGTCCAATAGTAACCTTACACAAAAACAGAGCAATTTATGGAGGAATATTCAATTCAGATTAACGTTTAAATCATGTAACATATTCAGTGTGGCATGAAATGAGCTAACATGCAGCTGGGTATGAACTTCAGCTAGCTGTTAGCATTGCTCCGGCTTGGTTACTTCACAATAACATGGTCTACAAAACAAAAATAATTAATTGTAGCCTATAAAAAAAACGTCTCTTCAGTCAGCAAACATACTATTAAACTGGTTGCTAAGGTAACATTGCTAACTCCGACGCCAGTTAGCATGCTAGCTAGCTAGCGCAGGCAGTTGGTTACCTCAGTATGTTCGAAGAGCCTTAGCCAGCCGCTGTCTTTCCCAACTCGCTTCAAACACCATATTTTACAATTCTGCCGCGAGTTTTCTTCTCCTCCCGCAGGCGATAAGGAAGACACTTCCTTCGCAACCTCCTCCATAATCACCGCGCCATAGAAAGAAAATTAAATAGCCATTTTCCCCCAAGGTACAGTTGACATTTTGTTTTCAATTCTCAACTAAACACGGACGCCGCCCTAGCGGTGGAAAGGATGAAGAAACAAAGCTGATTAGCAGATTGTGTGTGAAGGCAGCCACTACAGAGCACTGAGAGAGAGAGTGAGAGGGGGAGCGCCCTGATATAAAATAATCTCACTAATATAAAAGAGAGTCCAGCAGGGAGCAGTACAGCCGTGTCATGAAGCAACGTTAAAACCATGTCACAATCAGGTCTACTGTTTTGTAATAAAGCCCATGCAACGTGGTTGATTTTATCCAATAAGAATCGACCGTGGTAGGTACTGGGTAGGTACTGTGACACCTCAGTGGGAACTATAGTACTTACTGGGTGCTACAGTGGCTATCATTAGATATGTAGTCAATACTACTTTATCTCTGGTCTTCAGATTTTGATTAGGTGTGTGTGTGTGTGCGTGTGTGTGTGTGCATATACTGTATATATATATATACTCAGCAAAAAAAGAAACATCCCTTTTTCAGGACTGTGTATTTCAACAATAATGTTGTAAAAATCCAAATAACTTTACAGAT
>JAQQZT010000020.1:11380049-11397765 GCA_030068275.1 Clarias platycephalus | reverse complement strand
AGTATTGTTGTAGAATGTAGAAAATAAATCACTAAACAAAAACAAAGAAATTTACAAGTGACCCCAAACTTTTGAACAGTAGTGTGTATATATATATATATATGTATGTATGTATGTATGTATGTATGTATGTATATGTGTGTGTGTATATATATATATATATATATATATATGTATATGTGTGTGTGAGAGCATATATATGCTCACACACATACTCCTGATCAAAATCTTAAGACCAGGGAAAATACTACAAGTATTCACACTTTGTACTAGTGGATCGTAACCAGGTTGTAAGTACTTCTTCAAGAGCAAAAGACAAAAAATAAAGAGTAGGCAACTTATTGAAAACTGCATTTAAACTCTAAAACAGGCTGGTTATCATCCGATCAAATGTTTAAGACCATAGCCTTTAAAATAAAAAAATCTATGCAAAAATATGGCTTTAATGTCATTGTTCTTCAGATAGTAGCATGGTCATGATCTCCTGATGGAAAAAACAAAAAGGCTTTCTGTTTTTGAACGTGGTAGGATTGCTGAGCTGCACAAGCAAGGGCTCTCGCAACATGCCATTGCTGCCGAGGTTGGACACAGTAAGAAAGTCATTTTAAATTTCTTAAAAGATTCTGAGTTATGAGGGACAAAAAAATCAAGTGGTAGACCCCAAAAAAATTCACCTACACTGATACTTGAAATGTTTCCCCCGCTCTTAAGATTTTGTTCAGGAGTGTATACATAAAAGTTTCCATTTACATAACTGTTTGGCTGGCCGGTGTTTGCACAGGTACAGTACTGTAGTTAAATCACAGACCTTCAGTCACAGGCAGTGTGTCAAAGGCATTCCTCACTAAATGTAACAGCAGGCAGCGTCGCCATCATCTTCGATGTCATAATGTGAGGTAATAATATATCTATACGTCCACCTTATGATGATCTGATAATCAAACGAAGATATATTATTACCGCACAGTATGACATCGAAGATGATGCTGCTGCTGTCATGACCATGGAGGCCAGTTCATATGACGCAGCACTCATCACTTTACTTCATAGACGTATAGCTCTTACATAACTTGGAGGTCCATTCGAACTCCAGAAGCATTTATGTAAACATTAATCTTAGACCTGATGTAAATCTGCCATTTCTGAGGTTGGTAGTTTTAATGAACTTATTCTCTGCAGCAGCGGTAGCGCTTGGTCTTCCTTTCCTGCGACGGTCCTCGTGAAAGCCAGTTTCATCATTTGACGTTTTTTAGCTATTACACTTTGGGCTACAAACAAAGTTCCTTCGATTTTTTGCACTGGAAAGATGGACTGTCTTTTCTTTTTTCTTAAATCAGTGTGTCTTGCCATAGTAAGCACTAATAAGGCTATTGTACAGACCCTTTCCCTGCACAAGACAGCTGATGGTCTAAAGCACATTAAGAATGCAAAAAAATGTTACAAATGAACTCTTAATGAGATTTGAAAAACATTTCAGGTCACTAATTCATGATTCTGACGAGAGAATGCCATGAGGGTGCCAAGCTGTCATCAAAGTTAAATGTAGCTAAATTGGATAATCTAAAATTTAAAACATATTAAAACAACAAATTAATTAATAAACACTGAATGAGAAGATGTGTAAAAACATTTGACTGATAGAATATATGGGATGTTATAAAGAGGTTTAAACAATTTTAAACAAGGAGCACAATAACAGCCCTAAGGACTAGAAATAATGTCTTCCTCTTCAGTACACGTAATACTTTATATAAAGAGTAATACATTCTGAATCATCACATCATAACATGCACACATACTTTGCTAGTATTTAATTGTTCTAAACTGTTCTAAATGAAAAAAGTGATATGAAAAGAATTTCACCTCGAGCAATTTCCTTGTCTGCCGTATTGAATGGTAAATTCCAACTACAATGATTCATTTTGTGTATTAAAATAATTATCTTACCAAACCAGTGCAATAAACAGAACTGTTTTGAAACAGTCTCATACAGGAATTCACATCCACTCATTCCATCGTACTATTAAGTAGGCAGTTCACCTACTGACCTACTGGTAATTAAATTCTCTCCCTGTGTCACAAGAGAAAAAAGTATGTGGATAGCATGTAAGGTAAAATGCTTATATGGAAATGACAGTAACTTGTAAAATGCTGTTGCTATTACTTCAAATTTAGTTAAAACATAGAGTACATCTCTGTACAGACGTGGAAGTGGAACAAAGCCTCTTTGTTCAGCAAGATGATGATGCATAATCAGCAATCAGCAAGATGACGATGCATAATAGAATTTAAAAAATGGAATAATGAATAAAATATGTATCCCTTTACTACCCAAATACTGTACATAACACCATTAAAGACATAATTAGAACTAGGGTTCATAAGGATTTAATTTATTCATCTCATATAATTTGTCTCATATTGTAAATGATTTTCTTTGTCGTAGAAACCCCATCTATCATCATGTCTTCTTCTTCAGTAAGTGTAATACTTCACATAGAGAGTAATACAACAAATCCAAATGGTACAAATGTAATAAATGGAAATGTGATATTGCCAACTGTGTAACATTTACACTTTAAAAAAATCTTTTTCATACCTGGTTTCCAAGAACAATTTTTGTTTCTCTGACATTAATTTCCTCATTCTTATTGTTGTTGTTTCATACTGATGATAAGCAATCTTATCTACTGTAACAGATGGGTGCCATCTCTTCTGAGAACTAACCAGCCAGCAATGAACCACTAGGTGGAGTCAGTGAGTTGGGGTAAAAATCCAGAAAATTCTATTTTGTTGTGTAGTGTATTTACCCTGGTAATACAGAGTACACTGGTTGAGAATGAAGTAAAGGTGCACCAAACAAATATTTCAAGAGAAACCATTGCTCAGTCAGATGAAGGCATGAGAGTGAACATTGAAGCTCTGTTTTTTAGGTGTGATGAGTTAAAGATCGAAATACTTTACTTGGTCAAGTTTCAAAGCACATTGTCACCATTCCTCAATTAACGTTGTATGTACCGGGATACATTATGTGGTGGTGGGAGCGTCATGTCTTCCCGATGCTTTTCATCCTCAAAACCCAAGGTGCTTGTAAAAATTCAAGGAAGCATAGACAGAGAGAACAATATTACATGGGAACCTCTTGCTTAAGCAGAAACTTCACCTTTCAGCAGTTGAATGGTCCCAAACATAAGGTTAAGGCAATGCAGGAGTGGTGAATGTGGCAAAGTCAAAATTCGGATCTGAATCTCATTAAGGATGTATAGCACCGTTTGAAATTTACAGCAAACAAACAACATCCAACATTAACCTGAAGAAAAGAATGAGCAAAAAAGTGCAAAATGCAAGCAGAATTGTAAGGTTTACATTAGGAGAGGTATGATGGCAGAAACTCTGTTCACTTTCACCTAGTGATGTAGCTTCCTGAGATCAGAAGTTCTTAGCACCAGACAAGGAGGTCTTCGCTGACAAAGCAGTCACTTTTTTTTCTACTTCTATTTTTGCAACTGAGAATTCAAACCAATCAGTAATGTCTCTTCCTGTAATGTCTTCCTGTAATGTCTCTGAGATGCAGCCTAGACAGCAGAGAGATTCAAATGTCCTGTAGATTGTCCCCGATCAACTGTTGTCTAATAAGTACCACAGCCATCCAGTGTGTGTAGTTCAAGAAAGCGACAATTCTCTCTTTTGTTCATGTGAGTGACTCCAGTCCATCATGGCTGTCTATAAAAGGAATACTGCAGTTAGAGTTTTCCTCTGTTCAGCTGACGCGTTACATCGAGTTTGAAAGGATTAAAGGGTAGATCTGCAATTGTCTCGCAGGAAACCTGTAGCCCTCACCTTCTCCACTTGATACACAGTTATCATGTGATAGGGGAGAGATAGTGGATGCCAATTTGCAATGATAAAATTGAAAAAAATATTTGCAAAAGATTGAATATCAGACAGAACAGTATTCGTAATGCGGTAAATGTGCTAGTGGCTAGCTTGATTCTTGATCGCTGTTTTTTTTTTTTTTCTTCAGTGTTGCTATACAAATAGTTGGCACTGCCATCAGGAAGTGGTTTGGGGTTCACAATCTGAAAAATAAAGGCCCATCATGAGTTAGAGAACATTTAGTTCCTTCATGTCAAATGTGTGAATCTGGAGTTCATCATTTTCACTACAACTACACCTAATTTATTTATGATTTTTTTTGTGATTATAATTTATTATGATCTTGTTAACATGATTAATCTAGTGTTGCATGACAATACAGTAAAGGTTTCTACCTGTCTTCCTTCATCGTGTGATGCTTTCATCAAGGGCTTTTTTTGGTTCATCAGAGAGTTTCAATTACCATGATTGTGAAATGCAAGGATTATTCAGTGCAGAGTTTGCATGTAAATGTTATGAAAGCCACAAAGTCTTTTGCTTTGACACCTGAGAAAGACAGAAAGAGACTGCCAGAGAAAAGGCGATAACACAGGAAACACTGTGGAGGCGACTTGTGGGTGAAAAGGTGAAACATAAAAGTTTTATAATCCTTTTATTCACTGCAGAATTGCATTGACACAAACATCTAGCCCAAAGACCATACTTTTAAATGCCAAGGCGCTTTATATCCACATTTCCTACACATACATGCTTCTGTATGGTTTCAACACCAAGTTGATGTCTGATTCGCTCCTTGAATTCTACTGTACATGTATTTATTTAATCAACACACAAATTAAAAAACAATGACACAATTCAAGATATCCAGTTGAGTTATTTACAAAAAGTATGATGTACATGATTGTAAAAACAAACGTAGAGGTGGAATGGTGGCGTAGTGTTTAGCACTGTGGCCGTTCAACCCCAGGATCAAGGGTTCGATTCCTACTGCACCTTGGGTCTGTGTGCATGGAGTTTTCATGTTCTCCCTGTGCTTGGTGGGTTTGATCCTACAGTCCAAAGACATGCAGATTAAGTTAATTGGTGTTCCCATATTGCGCGTAGTGTGTGTACCCTGCTATGAATTGGCACCATGTCCAGAACCCCGCCTTGTGCCCAAAGTCTCCTGGGATTGGCTGCAGGCACCCCTCGACCCTGTACAGTATAAATGATATAGAAGATGAATGATTGATGTAGGTTGAATTAATGAAATAGGAACAATTGTTTTACTGTGACAGGCTGTAACCCGCCTAAAGATTTGTCAGCAGCAATGTCATTGTCCCTCTCGTCTGTTCTAACCACTCGGCATTCAGCATCACCAGTATACTAATCACCGGCCTGATCATCTGAACCTGTTTCTCACTGGTTCATGTCCTAAGGTAGATGTTTTTATGCTTCATAGATTCATAGGTCACTGAGTGGCTTTACAAACAAAAAACATTTATCTGAAACTGCTCAGGTGCAAGTACTGTACTGAAAATGACACAAAAACTGACCTGTAAACTCAAACAGGTGAAGCTAATCACCTTCTCAGTGGCACACAAAGCTTTCTAGACATCTAGACTTTGCAATATTTTCCCACTCTTCTTAAACTGCAGAACTGCTCAATTTGAGTGAAATTTTATCGTGACCGTTTGTGAACTGCAGTCATTCAACAGATTTTCAATGGTGTTTAATTCTGGGCTTTGATTAGGTCATGCAAGGACATTCACCTTTTTCTCCTTCAACCACTATTTGGTCCGTTTTGCTGTGTGCTTTGGGTCATTGTCATGGTGGAAGGTAAACCTTCCTATTGACCAATTTCTAGTGAAGGTCAGCAGATTTTCATCAAGAATTTAATTGTATTTTGCCTCGTTCATTTTCATTCTATCCTGACTAGTGCTTCAGTCCCTGCTGCTGAGAAAAACCCTATAACAATGACACAATTCAATCCAATATAACCAGTTGAGTTATTTTCCAAAAGTATGATGTACAGGATTGTAAAAACAAACGTAGAGGTGGAATGGTGGCATAGTGTTTAGCACTGTGGCCTTGCAACCCCAGGATCAAGGATCTTTCACTTGATTGTATACTATAACAGTATAGGACCACCTCCATGCAACTGTATTGCATTTCCATAGACAAATCGTTTGGTGTTGTGATCAAATAATACAATTTTAGTCTCATCTGACGACCTGCATTTTTTTTTTTTTTTTTTTTTTACAAAGTTCAGCCGTGACCACATGTAGTCTATCTTAAGAAGTGGCTTTTTTTTTCTTGTAACCCTCCCATAAAGCCACATTTGTGGACAATTTGTGAAATTGTTGTCGCATGCACACAATAACCAGTCTTTGTCATAAATTCCTGAGTACTGTGGGTTTCTTGGTGGCCTCTCTGACTAATTTCCTCTTGGCCCTTTTATTCAGCTGGAAGCGACGTCCTCATCAAGTGAGAGTCTGTGTTGTACCAAATACCATAGACTTCTTAATAATAGACTTCACTGTTCTTCTAAATAGTGATAAACCATTTTTTTTGTATCCATCTCCTGTCTGTAAACACAGAAGGTGATTAGCTTCACCTGTTTGAGTTTACAAGTTATTTTTAGGACAGGGTGATCCTTTTCCAACTCAGTGATTCTTTTTTTTTCCTGACATGTTGGTGCGATATCTTTCACTTGATTGTTAATTAGTTGTACTCGGTCAACATAGCTGGATGAAACAAAAACTGCATCTGTCTTCATTTCAGGCTGCAAAGCACCAAAATGTGATTATTTTAAAGCAGGTGATTTTTTCCCTATATCCACCATATGAAAGGAAAAACATTTTGCGTGCATTTACACAGCAAGTATCCAAGGTTGAATTAACACTTAGATTGTTGAATTAACACCCAGCAGTGTTCTTAGGAGTCAATTTGTACTAAAATAAAAACTCTGAAAGTGTTAAATCAACACTGGGGATTTTTACAGTGCAGCTGCAAGCTGTAAAAATATCTGTTTGTCTGCATCTGTTTATCTGTTTAGTCCAAAATGTGCATCTAAGTCTAAGTTACCTTATTATAAGAGATCCAGAATCATGGACCAATTGCATGTACTGTATACAGTATGGGTTCCCAAAGTGATTGGCTTCCAGGGTGGAACCTAAGTTAAAAGTGGTCAGCCAATTGAAACTTCATGTTCTGTTGATTATGTTAGCTTATTTGGCTATATAATATATTTTCTTTCATAAAATACTAGTTTTTGTTGCACACTAGTTTTACAAGCTCTAAATCAATACAGCGTGTTTTAACAGACAATTTTCTTTGTTACAGTACTCAAGTGCTATGTTCTAAAAACAAAACCAGTAGCAAAGTAGAGATTGTGATTTATCCCCCTGCATTAGCGTATTATTGAAGTGTTAGTTTATGTTTTTATCCAATTACAAAGTATTTTAGATTAGTTTGCAGTTGTAAAAATAAAATTGAGACATAACTGACTCTACAAAGTTCATCTGTGGATTTTGGACACTTTTGAATGGCTCTGTTTCCACAGTGTTGGTAAAACACTCAGCTCTTACACAACAGTTATGCAACATTGCTACATGTGATATAGACCGTACCATATATAGACCATTGAATACATTCTAAAATTCTTTATTGTACAAGGGGCGTTCAAGTCACCCAAAGCTCAAGTCGGAACTTTGGGGAATTTTGCAGAAAAGCACAGCACAGTTATGAGGGTACAAAATACCTTTATGTCTTTATATAATCAACTGATACTCTAATACACTTGGCCCAAACATGGAGAAATGGTTAGGACTATTACAGACAAGTTCCTGCAATGTGCAAATTGTGCAGTGGGTAGTATGAGAATGCGCGTTGTCCTGTAAAAATCTGCAAAAGTCTTCTGTAAATGTTAGTTGGTTTTATGCTTTTATTTATGACAAATTTCATCACAAGTGCCTTAGGACCCTTGGGTCATTCAAGTCAAGGCCTTAGTCTGCCTATTACCATGGCAGCCAATCTGGCATTTGTGGTTCAGTGGTAGGTTTTTAGCCTGTCATGCAGAGGGCATGGGTTCAATAGCCACAAAATGCACAAACCCCAGCCATAGGATGCAGTGCCTGTCCCAAACCCTAATAAAAAAAGGGAAGGTTGCATCAGCAAGGGCATTCAGCGTAAAAAAAATTGTGTGTGAGAATCGGATAGTACGCTGTGGCCACCCCTCGATGGGAGCAGCCGAAAGAGCAACATTTCAATGACAGTCAATCTGCAACCAAAAAAATAAAAATTTTTATTGTAATTCTGCAGGTGCCATCTCAGACAGGCTCGAAGCCAACTAAACAGGCTTTAATAGCATGGTTGCCAGGCAAAACTGTCAGGCAGGTAATCGACAAAAAATACACAACACCTGGTCTTACACTTTTATGAACCATTTAGAAATGCATCTTGCTCTGACCCCTTAACTATTATTTCTTAAACTAAACCCTTTTGTTGTTTTGTCACCAATCAAAGATCATTAATGGCTCTGAAGCTCATGCATTCATTGAAGCATTTGTCTGTACTAGTTAACAGCTTGCATATTTGCATATTCACGGTGAAGGCCAGGTTATGCAATATTCTCTAAATGGCCTGAGAGACGAGGTATTAAAGCATGCTCATTGCATAGTTTTTGTCCTTATGTGGGTTCGTATGTATCTATTCTGAGATGTGACATCCTTCACTGGAACTCTCTGAAAATCACACTCTCACTGAAGTAGCTTCATGCTGAAGCCATGTAGAACATCAATGACCCATGTACCAGATGACTATTTTCAAAAGGAAGGGGGAAAAAAAGCCAACTACATTTACACTTTAAAGCTATTTTCGCGAGGCACAGTCGTAGTTGAGAAGGAGGAAATGGTGGCACATGTTCAACAAGCAGACAGAATTCAAAGAAAAACCAAATCAAGCCATGTGATCAGAGTTGACTTCCTCTCTTAAGCAGAACATTCTGTTCTCAATGAGGTTTTGTCCCTGTTACGCAATCCCCTTATAGAAGTAGAACAGTTCATACATATACAGTACGCTTCAGAGCCTCAGGATTCTGGTGAAAGATTTGAAATATGTAATGAATTTTGCACAAAATAATGTCATGTGATATTAAAGGATAAAATGTCCTGAAGATTAAATTCATATAACATGATGTTTATTGTAGTGAAGGAAAGCGGGATATTAACATATAAAATAGACATATACACAAACAAACATATATGTAATGTACAAGTGTCATTGTGAAAGTGCCAGACGCTGATGCAGGAAACTAAGAATAAACTCTTTAGCCAAACAGTCAGAAAGAGTACTGTTTCAAGAGTACAAAATATACAGCATTTTGTGCAAATGTAGTCAATCAGTCAGGACATGACTGGTGCTGTTGTTTGCATTTTAAGATTTAAGCCACAAATGTCTAACACAGGTTCCTTTTACAAATGCAAGTGCACATCATTTTTCCAAATATGATATATATTTAAATAAACACTTTTATAAAACAGCAGGAGGTGCCTGTTATCATCTGCAAAAACTCAAGTTTCTGGTAAAAAATATCTTTAAAACTTTGTGAGGTGAGGCTTAAGAGGCAAAAACGATGCCTAATTAAGTTAAGGAAAGAAGTAATTCAAGATGGCCGCCTACATGACTTTACAGTATTTAGCTACACAGTAAAGTTTAGTTCATGTTTACAGATTATAAATTATAACTAAACTATATTGGTAAGTGTGCATAAGATTACTGAAGTCATTGCAGTGATTTGAGGCAGCTATATCCGACTTCTCTTACTTGTTAGCAACATTAGCCTTGTAGCTCCAGTGCAAAAGTAAATATGTGAATTTGCCAAAATTACAAAAAAAAAAAAAAAAGGTTGTTCTATTTACATATTATATTATTTACATAAACATAGCTTTAGACTGGTGATATAATTTTTACATTAGCATATTAAATAGCTGTTAGAAACAAACAGACAAATGAAGAAAAAAAACAACACAGGGAATGTCTCAGACTAGCAAGCACATTGTGAAAAACAACAAAACAACGCAAGTTATAATTTACACATATGACTCCTTTGCATAGGAGAGTTCCTCGAACACAGGCTGACTACATCGACGATTGAGTTTTTCAATTCTGGTGCAGCTTACTGACTCAGACATGGCCCTTTGCCTAAATGCATTCTGCTGAGGTAAACCATTGTTCGAAAGGGTAAAATTGTCTAAAAGTTGGCTAACAGGTGAAGGGTCCAGGATGTAATCGTTCATAGAGGTGGGCCGAGATCTTTGGCCCAGTTCTCTTGCATCGTGCACAGTCATGGAACGGTATTTCGGAGGTGCCGGCAGGACTCCAGCGTGTAGAGCCTGTTGGTAGGATGGCGGACTTCCAGGGTCACGTCTGTCTACATGCTCAAAGACCTCCATGGCCGAGAGTGGTCTCTGACGCCTCAACGGCACGTCCTGAACCTCCGTCTCGTTCTGAGAGTCCTCCTGCAATGTTCCACATGGAAAAGTTCCCTCTTTTTGTCCCTCCGTTTTCTTGACACTTCCCCTGTTAATGGAGAAATTTCCCAGGCTTTTGGCTCTCTTAAATGGGAACGGACGCCTCAAATTTGCTTCCGTTTTAGATTTTCCATTATGTTGCTCTGGTTGTGTTTTCCGAGGGCTGGAAGGAGAAGGTAAAGGAGAGCTGACAAACACTGAATTCTCAGAGATGTTAGAGTTAGTGCTTTCCAGAGAACAAGTTGAAGAGCAGGAGCAGGTTTTGTTGATGACCGGGACTTCGAGGTTTAGACTGCCGGTGGTTTTTCTCAGTAAAGGTTGCAAGTGTCTCCTCTGTGGTTGTAGAAACGAGTCATCAGAGTTTTGCTTCTTCAGCGTCTGTTCTTCGTACTCCTTAGCAGAGGAACAGTCGTCGTGACTCCGTGCCAGAAATTGGAGTTCCTTCACTCCGACCAAGGAAAAGATGGCAGGCTCAGAGCTGCGTCGGTCAACGGGCTTGGTGACAGTCTCGAAAATATCATCTGAGGAGAGGGAATGATTGACTGAACACTGGATATGGATGTGAGGACATGCTTGGTGTGTGTGTCCTGTTGCTTCGCCATTCTCTCCATCGGTGTTGTCAGAATCGGAGTGGTGCTGGTGTGAAGACAGAGTATCTGTGTCGGGAAAAAAAAAAATCAAAGTTGCGTTATGAGTCATTTAAAGATTGTGGCTGATACATGACACGTGGATTTTAATCTTGTTAAACCTTCAAGGATTTTGGTATCTGTTACTACTATATACTGAAATGTAATGTGAATTTGAAACTCTCCAAATCTGTCACTACATGGATTCAGGGTTACTAGCTCGTTTTTTTGTCTGTACCTGAGGTATGTCCCAGCTCTTCCTCCGGGTCTCCAAGCAGAGTCAGGATCTTTTCTCCAAAGATTTCACAACAATTTTCAATCAGGAACTGGGTTATGCTTGTCACCTAAAATACAAAAATGACATTTATGATGTTGAAGACGGAAACACGGCATTGCCTGTCAGTGTAGGCTATTTGTGCATAATTAGTGGTAGTGGTAAAGCTGAGTTTTGGGGAGTTTCCCTGAAGGTCTGAGGTAAACATCATGCTTTCGACATTTAAATTTTTTGATATTTACAGTACTTAGATTATGGATGAGGTTACCGATAAGGAGCCACTGATAACCTATGAGGTAGCTGTTTCTTATGAAGTGTCCAGTATTACAACACCTTGCATTAATAGTTTTATCAGATATTGTCTATACATTACATTGGAAAACATTGTTTAAAAATGTTTTATATAATTTTTTTAAACAATGTGGATCTAATCGGGAATGCATAATAACTACATTAAACACTTGGAAAGTCAACAGGCCTAGCTGGCTTATCGACCTGTTTTCGAGCTCTACACGAATGTGAAAGGTGTTCAAAAACATTTTCCTAGAAGTGATTGTCTCGATGATTCTGAAAATTTCCACTGCAGTGTTACAAAAAACAGTCCTAAACTAGCAGTTCATTAGTAATTTATAGACAATTTCGGAATAGATCTAATACACATCTGATTCTGCAAATTATTTATTTTTTCTAACATAATTTTTTTCCCTCTGTGTTTGTTTTTTAAACTGTTTTGGCTCATACAACGTCACACTCATACTTCTGCAAACAAAAATATTTGCCAAGTGAAAACTAGAAAAGTGTGGTTTGTCACACACCGACTAACCACACTTTGATCTTTCTGGGCTGTATGAGTAAGA
Source organism: Clarias platycephalus (assembly GCA_030068275.1). Lineage (NCBI taxonomy): Eukaryota > Metazoa > Chordata > Actinopteri > Siluriformes > Clariidae > Clarias > Clarias platycephalus. Next base: position 11,385,620 of record JAQQZT010000020.1, on the reverse strand, counting down.
ATGAGATGACAGGTGTCTAACCTTTTCGACCGTGCTCACATCTAGCGTCAGGCGAGGCTGTAGCAGAGTTGGACCGATGCAGATGGCCAAGTTTTTGGGATCCATTTTGTTTTTCTCTGATCTCTGGATAATGCGGCACAGCAAACAGAGCAGGTGCTGCAGCAGGACGCCGTTGGCTTCAGGAAGTTTGGAAACAATCCTAAACACAGGGAAAAAAAAGAGGAAGAACGACAAATCAGTTTGGTGCTCTTTTTAAACCAGGCTCTCATGTCTCATTCTACTCCAAAAGCAGAAGTGATGTCCCGCCATTTTAACAGCATGACACTTTGACATTCAGCTGTTCCCTATTTAAAAAGAGAAAAGTCCACTGAAAGTCCCGCTTTCTATTCCTCTTTTTTGCTTTGCACCAGTGAAGTTAGGTGCTTTCTTGAACTAAAAAAGTACCTAACTGTGCCCATTCCTTGGTTTCTCTTTCTGTCTACTCCATGCTTACCTTCTTAACTCAGCAGGTAGGTCTCCTTTATTCGCTTTCACCAGTGCTTCTGTCCACTCAGTGTAGCGCTCAGCCACCAGCAGGCTACCTGGAAGCTCCCTCAGGAAAGTCTGCCAATAGAGCGACATCGGTATTATTCATTATCGACTTGTATCTTCCGCAACTGACTAATATTTTGATACTTTTGTCACTGCGGTTAGAAATTAGTCTAACATGTCCTGTTATCAAATATCAAGCCTCCAGGATCACGGTTCAAAACACAAGACAATACAAAACTTTCCATTACACACAGCTGAAAGATCCTGGAGACTTAAGATTTTGCAGTTTTACAATTTTTATATTGAAGGCATGATCATAATAATGCATATGGATGTATAAATGGTTGCTGCAATAGAGACAGCATGTTTACCTTTAACAATCCAACCAGCAAAGTCACAGGCAGTGCTTCCAAGTCGACCGCAACCCCAGAGTTGAGCTGGTCACGGACAGCAGTCAGGTTTTTGCTGTTACACGCTGTCCGGAAAACTCCCTCTGTTTCGGGACCTTTCCTCCACAGCAGCACGAGAAGTTCCTGAAAAGACGAAGATGAGGAAGATACATTAACAGGAGAAGCAATAACAGAAGATCTTTCTGACATAGTTAAACAGAGGTGGAGATGCTAACATCAGATTCGTTTCATCTGAAAACCCCACCATCGGTTTATCTGATATAACATTTCCTATTGATTAGATCGCAGATGTAGCTTGTGTATGCAGGTGGGAAAAGAGCCGAGTTATGACTGTGGAGTTGTGTGCAGACATTTATACAGTAGTATCATTTCTGCCTTCTGTGTACAGTATGATACTGATATAATGTTAGTTTAGGAGAAATATCTTGAAGAGCATTATCTGTCTCCCTGCCACTACTGTACAGTAGGTGAAATGTTACATGGCTACAGGTTGCAAATATGTGAGATAACTATCTAGGGTGAAATGTTGCAAGGCTGCAGATGGCGAATATGTGTGAAAATGATCGGAATGCAGTATTAATGATTTTGCAAAATAAGCAAAAGTTGCATGCATGAATGAAGAGACAGAAACTAAAGAGGGACGCGACTGGTTCTGGTGATGCCGAAAGTGTAAAAGTGTAGGTGCAAAAGAAAGTTTGAACAAAATCTCCAGCGCAAATCATGTGTATTTACAGTGTTATCATTTCGATAGGAAACTAGTATAAGGTAAGCGATGACAAGAATGAACTTGTTCGCTATCTATGGTTGTGGAATAAAAGGAATAAAACACTTATACGCAAATAATCAGTTCTCAAAGTCCTTACTCAACCTGGTTATAAAGTGCTGATTGTAAGAAGAAGAACACATATTTATTTATTTATACAGTACATTTAGGAAGAAAATAAGACGTACAGCAATGGGTTTGGGGATTTTCGCATCTTTAGGAAGAGGTTGTCCAAACAGCAGGCTTGTCTTGTGTCCTGGCTGTGTGGGTATGCCTGTGTGTGTGTCTCTTCTCTTCAGCTTGGAGAGCAGGCCCTTCTTACCACCATCATGTTCTGCCAAGGTCAAAAATAAATCAGCACATGATTATGAGTCAGAGTGAAAAAGGAGGACTGGTAAGAATATATCAGACTGACACAGAGGATGAGACTTAAAGCGGGCACACATGAGTTAGAGCTCTAGGCATAAAATCACAAAGTCAGAAACTTTCATCTCTACCTCTACCTCTATCTAATTATCTAGCTACACAACAAAATCTCTCACATTTGTGACCATTTTGTCACTCTGAGGGTTTATTCAACACTAGGAATTTTGCTGTGGATCTTCAAGTCTTCGTCTTCTTTTCACACCCTTACGCACTGCTTTTTTTATTCTCTCCCACTCAGTTTCACAGACACACTCTGGAGGGCCCCTAACCATACTTGTGGTCACAAAGCGCCTTTTTCATTCGAGTTTGAACTCACCAATCACCATCTCGGGCTTGCACTGCGGGGAGGAGACGCTGCCTTTGCCGCTGCCATGGAGAGCCTGGAAAACAGTGAGAAGTGTGAGTGTGTGGCAATACACACTCAGAGTATACAGTCTAACTGCATCCACACCCTCAAAAACCACACTGATGTTGTGTTGTGCTGCATGCCTGCCACGCCTTTTTTCTTTTTCTCACAAAAACAACCAAAACGAGCTGCCAGCCTTTTGTGATAATATATATTTGAATGTGTTGAAAAATTAATACTTACATTAGCTTGCAAGTCGATGACACCTTCCTCCATACCTCCTCCACTCAGAGATTTATTCTGCAACACACCACACAAGGACAGGGCATATAGAGTTAGACTCATAAAAAGGAACTTAAAAACCAACTAGTTAAAATGGTAGAAAAAAAATACATTGAAACGTTGTAATGAAAGTTTATGGACACTTCAAAAATGTGGATTGAATTCTAAAGTTTAGAGCAGGCATTTGGAAACTGGATTAAGATAAATTACAATTACAAGTCAGTAGACACTTAATACAAACTGATAGAGTAGATAGATGGATACTGTGGATGGATGGATGGATGGATGGATACTTTATTGATCTCGAAGGAAATTCGACAAGTACAGTAGGTGCACTTACTGTGGTAGTGCTGCTCAAGACCTTCATGAGGACAATTGGAGGTGGGGAAATTGTAGGAGTTCTCTTCCTAGCCTCTGTAGTTTTCCTGTCAATCATATGCAGTATGGTTAGTGGTTTCTCTTTCAACTTTCTACCAAGCAAAACACACAGTAGTGCTCATATCTTTGATTGCTGTAAATCAAGTGAAAGATATTCAAAGCTGATCATGACTGAATTTTTTAAAATATATATATATATATATATTTTTTTTTTATCGTGACTAAAATATTTACCTTCTAATAAGTGTCATATGTTAGTCAGTAGAATGTTAGTCACACAATACTAACATTGGGTTACACACTAAAAGTAAAGACCCTAAATGACATTCATTAAATGTTGTGACCTTTAGCAACTTCTATAGTAATCATGGACAGATTTGGCATTAAAGGATATTCACTTTAGATTTTACGATACTGTTTTGTCAGTGACCACAAACACTCACTCACTTACTCATCGTCTATACCGCTTTATCGTGTATACAGGGTAGCGGGGGGCCTGGAGCCTACCCTAGGAGACTAGACGGGGTGCCAATCCATCGCATGGTCACACACACATACACACACATACACCCAGTCACACACTATGGTCAATTTGGGAACGCCAGTCAGCCTAATCTGCATGTCTTTAGACTGTGGGAGGAAACCGGAGTACCCGGAGAAAACCCACCAAGCACGGGGAGAACATGCAATCTCTATACACACAGCGCTGCGAACCCGAACCCGGACCCTGGAGGTGCAAGACAACGGTGCTAACCACTAAGCTAATGTGCTGCCTCACCACAAACAAAAACAATCTAAAACAATAACTAATAAAAAGCGAAAAGCAAGCATTGCTATGCACCAGTATGCACTGGGTATCCACTAGTTAACTAGCTTATTTCAGGAAAACTGTAAAAAGTGATGCTTTGTACCATAATATATGACAATAACAATATCGGGGGAACATCAATTTATTCTTAAATACTGTATATATCGATCAGAAAACAAAAATCGTTATGAACTTGAATTCAATCAGAAATCAGATGCGTTAGTGTATTAATATTAACAGCACTAATAAGAGACAATTCTAGCATTATGGATAGTCGAATTGAATTTCTTAAACAAAACAATACACAAAAATTTTTTCGAATAATTTTTACTAATAACACATCTGTACGATTACTGGACTGATTACTGTGCCACATTGCATACATATTAATGTTTACTTTATATATGATTTGCTAATGAATGTACTACTAATAAACAGAGTAATAATAATAATATAGTATCAGAGAGAGAGAGAGAGAGAGAGAGGCACATACCTGTGAACAGTATCTAACCAGCGTTCTTTAACTTCAGACGAACTGCAGGTAAAATAACAGCATGGTTTGAGTTACTGATCCACAGAGCTCGTACACGTGACACTCAAGCACAAATTGCACCCACTGATGGACTGGCTGCACCCATGCGGCCTCTTTTAAACGAGCGGAAACTGCACAGAGTCATGGGGACAGGAAGCAGCGTCATGGTAACACCGCCACTTCCTCTTTTCACCTTCACACTGTGTCGACAAGTGGAAATTCTCCCTGTATGGGGACCGTGCACCTGACTAGGTTTTAGAGCTCGATATGGGAAAGCAGGAAGTTCATGCACAAATAGTGCAGATGAGACAGTTGTAAATAGTTAGCCATGGCGGTTTGGAACCTGCAATGATGGGTCATGTGAGATTAAACGTGTTTCACTGCAGAGGTGTGTACAACCACATAAAGTACACCGTATGAGTTTAGAACACTCCTACTCATCATACTAGTGATGCATCTGTCTGTCTATCAATCTATCTGCCTATATTTTTGTTTGTCTATCTATCGATTGGTATATCTTAATGGCTGCTATCTGACTTGGTATGAAATGGTAACACACACCAAAAGTACCTAGAGCTCTGAATCTGGGCTGTCACACCAACACCGGACACGTGACGCATTTCAGGAGGCGTGTGCCCTAGTAGAACGTGTGAAAAGTGTGTAAACTGTGTTTGTGTTGTTTTGAAAGTTGCAATAGTGGCTTATGTGGGATGTGTGTACACCCCATCATGTGCTCTGTGTTGTAACTTGTAAATGAAAGTAAATTCCTTGGGTTAACTGTTTAAAACTGTTAAAAGAAAATTTACCCATCTTATTAGAGGGGTGATTTCTGGACTTTCCACTTTCCGAACTTTCCGAACTTTCTGAATTATGGCCTTGATCTTGACCTTAGTTATAGGTTTGAATGAAAGAAGTTCAATACATTGTAAAATGTCAAAAACACTGTAAAAAAAAAGATCTTTGTGGGTGGTAAATACTACCCTTGCAAATAGTCTACCATTTACCTATTATTTTAGTTAGCAAGTTTAATTATATAATAATGAGTAAAATTCACCCACACTACCTAATTATTTATAGTAATAACTGCAACCTAAA
>JAQQZT010000020.1:11317166-11363259 GCA_030068275.1 Clarias platycephalus | reverse complement strand
TGTGGGAGCACGAAGTACCTCTCATCCCTCCCCTCTGAGAGAGCTCGGCCAATCAGTTCTCTCTAGACCTCCGGCTGCGAGAGGTTACAGCATCACCTGGGAACCGAACCAGCGATCTCCGGATGATAGGGCGAGTACTTTACCAATGTTAAATTAATTATTTAATTAACTTATTAATAGACGCTTATCAGGAGACAGTGGGTGCACTGCTATGATTTTACTGAAATCTTTATTTAAAAAGTATCCCAAGCTGCTTTACACATAGATTTTTTTGTAATGACTTCCATCAGGGAACAAATTATGACTTCCTTTCTGATTTTAGACCAAATGTTACACTCCTAATAGTGTTCATTCATGACTCTGTTGATATTCAACTAATAAATTGTTGAATCTGACACGACTGTGTTTTCATGATCTAAAGGTCATTAGGAATTTAATTGTTTTTAATTTCTGTGTTGCAAATCCAAATCAGAAATTAAAAATGGTGTCACGTTACAACAACAAAAAAAAGCTTCCACCAAATACCGAGTATAAATGCCGAAATAACATGTGTTGGAAAAGCGTCCCTCATAAATCTCTCTGTAAGAGTGTCTTATTTTATACTGTACATTTATGAATACGGTGCTGTATATGGCATTTAATCATTCCTCGTGGTCAGGGACATGGTGGATCTGGAGCCACTTTTTTTATCAGAAATAAGCCCAGTGAATTGGAGGACACCATACACACACACACAATCATCCACTAATTCACACGAAGGGACAATTTACTGTATCCAGTCCACCTATTGCCATGTGCTTACTGTAGGAAGAAGAATCCACAGAGAACCAAGAAGAGTATGGGAAACTCCACACAGATACAGTCATGACTTAACCTTGAGTTGTTGCAGCACTACATGTAATACCAATATTTAATAAATGTACTTTTAGCATTGGTAAAGTGCTGTGGTATAAGAAGAACTAAACACTTCAGGATGAAGTGTTTAGTTCAGGTTTAGTTTAGGATGACCATCAACCATCAACCTGAGGATACTGAAAATATACTAACACTATGGTGCTACTAACAGCAAGGTGTTTTATACTTTCATTTTAATTTTTTATGTTCCCCCCCCCACCACCACCACTTACCCTCCAAAAAACAGTAAATACCTTAGTAGTGCAACAGATGAATAAGGTTAACTGTGAAACTGTGAAGGAGAATGCTTTACTTTATTTAGACTTTCTTTGCAATTTAGTGATGACTCTAATTTAAAAAAGAAAAACAAAACAAACGAACGAACAAAAAAAAAAAAAAAAAAAAAACACCTATCATTTATACGAGGGGCGTTCGAGTCAAACCGGGACTTTTGACTTGCCGCAGAATAACTGAACACAGTTATGAGAGAAAAAACTACATTTATTTCTCTATATGATCCCCTGCTACAGTAATGCACTTATTCCCAGTGTTTGGATACCATCAACATAGAACGTTTTCTCATGATCACGGAGCCATGATCGGACTTGCCTGGATGTGGCAAAAACTCCCAGTCGAGTTCCTGTAATGTGCAAGTAGTGTTCGTAAATGATTGTGTGTGCAGTTCCCACAGACAGATGCGTCTCTTCTGCAAGCTGGTGACAAGTTATGTCAATTTTCCCCGAATAGTGGTGGGCTCCAAACCACCTCGGCCGGGATCGTCATTCACAAATATCTTCTTTAAAATATTTGCACCATTCAAACGTTTTATTTCACCTAAGAATCTCATCAGCATACGGTGCTCGAAGTCTTTTGCAACACTCAATCAGTTTCACTCCTTCATTCACAAGAAATTTCCTCAGTCCCGGTTTGACTTGAACGCCACACGCATTACACAAAGATCAATTTACAACAAACATTAATATGAATCAACGACATTAATCCTCTCTTTCTGGATAAAACTTGTCAAAACTATGCAGTAACCGTTGCTAGGACATAGTGTCTCTGGAGTTTCTTGAAGAAATGTCCCACATAGCTGATCTTGATACATCATTACATTTACTCCGCCGATCTGTTTGGTCTTCTTTTTGACCCGTGTGTACTCATCAGAAACCCAGTGTGACCTTAACAACGAAGCTGAAACTACTGATGTCCCAATACTGCATTCTCAAAAATCGCCTCCAAATGTGCGGGGGGAAAAAAAAAGCGCGAATGAAACTTTAGAAAACAGCCTTCGTAATGTTGTCTAATCCCGAATAAAACAGGATTCATCTCCGAGTAAGAACACTGCTCACGACTGCCTCCTCCAGAACAGAATGCGGTAATGTCCACGATAATAGCGTACGATGGAAAACATCTATCTGCGAGTCAAGTAATAAAGTGACGGCACTCGACGTCCAAAAATAGACTTACATAACTAAAATATTTCATTTTCATAGATAAAATCAGTCCGTGTAGATCTACAGAGTGCGTTTTTCAGCTGAGAGACGGAGTGCCGCTGGTTTCGATCTGACAGCAGGTCCTGTGTCATTTGGTGTACTGGTCGTTATGGTGTTGGTGTGTGTTAGCGCCGTCTGTAGCAGTGCTGAATGAGCTGTTCTGCTTCTCGGCCTGGTTGTTGTTATTGTTGCTGTTCAGGATGCTGTGGCTGTTGTTCGGGTTCTTGGAAATCTTCAGCTCGTCAAGTTTCTTCCATAGCTCCTCCCTGTCCTGCTCCTTCTTCTTCTCCCTGAGGACACGAGAGAGAGAACACTTTAACACAGCAACCTTTATTTAACCTGCGTTTACATTAGGGGGAAGCTGCTGATGTCACTGCCGGGTTTTCCTCTGGGAGTGTGCTAAGCTAATATAGCGCTGAGGAAACTGAACTCTCTTAAGCAGACAATGTTTTTTTTTTCTCCTTATATTCCTGACTTAATCACTACCATCAGATAGCAATAGTAAAAACTACTTAAATTATATATTGTAATAAAGTATTATTTCGGAATATTAAAAACCGACTCAACTTTCACTCAAGTACATTTTAGTAAAATTTCTTGTCTTTTTATCTATACCTAACCTGACTTGTGCATCATTTCTCCGCACTCATCCCACCCCTGGCATACTGTACACGGTGGCATATACAGTATAATCTCCAGAGTAGAGTGTTAGTCAGCAGTTTATAAAAGTCAGATCATCTCCCACGCTCTCACCGTTGCCTGTCTGCTTTGTACGAGGACGTGAGCTCGTCAAACAGTGTGCTGTTCATCTCCATCAGCGTTTTCAACACGTTGTACACCAGTGCGACAATCGTCCTGAAGGAAAAACAAGCGAGAAAACATTTAAGTATGTACAGTGTGCTTTTACTTTAATACTTGACAGCGAATAAATGTACGACTACCTGAATTTTTTTTTTCTTCAAATATACATAAAATTATATACTGTATAGATGCATACATCAAATATACATGACACAAACAGTAAAAAGCAGATACAAAACAGACATGAAAAAAATTTACACATTTTTGTGCAAAATGTTCCTGACTTTCGGCAGTTACACGAAACCGCACTTTTTGCCAAAGAGTTTGACACTTTGATTTAAAAGTGTCTGGGGACGTGTCCTTTTCACGTCTCTTCTTTTATTGTTTGCTTACATCTCTTTCTTTTGAAATTTTATAATCCCTAGCCATGTGACAAAGTAACGTTTCCTTATAAATTTTTTAAAAACGCAATTGTTTTATTTAATTAAATGACCACTGTTTAAACATTCCGCTATTATGTTTCTTTTTTTAGGTAAAATTAAGGTAAAATAGAACCTGAGTACATCATTGAAGGACATATTTGGTGAATTTGATGCCCAAAAATGAGTATTTAAATGTTTCCTTCTTCTGTAGCATGAAAAACCACAAATAATCAGATCAATTACTTTTTACGGTATTTAGAATTCTTCAGTGTTGAAAAGAGATGCCCAACAAGAATAGCAAGCTGTAACCTGATAAGCATTAAAAAAGCATTATAATTTGGCCTTTTAAAAATGTAAATTACTTTTACAATCAGTTTAAGATTGTCAAGCTGCTTCACTTTTATTCAGAGCGCACTCTTGTGGAGATGTATGGAATAACCCTGACTGTCCTTGTCAGGGTAGACAAGTCCATACACACTTTGAAACAAAGTGCACACAGATCCTGCACTCTGCTGCCGCCATCGGCTAGGAGTTATTCCCACATCCATTGTACAGTCCTGAGCTCTCTTCTAAATCATTTAAACATGTCTGGCCATTAAAGGAGTTCCTGGGAGGCCAGCCAATTCAGCCATGAAGCAGGCAATCTGATCATGGCTGCACCATACAGAGAAATCTTTCTGCTTGAAATTCCACTGGGAATATATTTATTATTCTATTTAAGATTGGGTCTAACATTCAGTAAACACCCAAACACCTGGTAGCATGTTGTAGGAAATCTAGACAACACTTACTGGTTCCAGTGCTCTTTAGAGACCCGGTACAGGCTGTTGAACATGATCGGCAGGATCTTGTCTATGTTCTCCTCGATCAGACTCAGAATGTATTCATTGTTCCAGAAGTACAGCGACCGCTCTGCTACCTTTTTTTTTTTTTTTTTTTTTTTTTTTTCAATAAGGTTCCACATAGTCAAGTCAGAAAACACTAAAACCACGATTCAGTGTTAGGTACAGTCAAAGCCATTTCAAGTGTGTGAAACATGCTGACCATACACCATACAGAAAGTTAAACATGAGATGTTCACTATAATTGAGACCACTTGGGTTTGTTTGTACCTGAAAGTGAGGACTAGCTACACACTTGGAGATCTGTTTGAACAGAAGCTCCTGAATCTTCTTAAACTGTGTCGGCTCAATGACGTCCAGGATCTCCTCGATTTCACCCAGGAACATGATCTACACACAAAAGCAGAGCAACCACAATGTTTAATGTTATTAAGGTAGCTCAGTGGTTAAAGCATTGGACTAGGGTTCAGAAGGTCAAAGGTTCAAATCCCACTACCACCATGTTGCCCCTGTTGGGCCCTTAACCCTCAACTGCTCAGATGTATAACGAGACCTAATGTAAGTTGCTCTGGATAAGGGCGTCTGCCAAATGCCGTAATGTAAAGTAAAGTCTGTTTAAAAACCCTGACAGTTTGAAAGCAACTATAAAACACATTTAAATTTAATTGTGCGTTTTTAAAATGTGTAATTGTTTATTTAAGTTCTTAAAACATTAACGTCACCTTGAGGTGTTATCAGTCTTACCTCTTTCTGGCTGCAGGTCCTGGGCCAGAATTTTAGAAGTCCCCGGATCAACTGCAGGGACACAAACAAACCAGGACAGCAAATTTTATACAAACGGTACATACCTGTAAAAAAAATTTTCCATTTAATTTCATTTCCATACAAAATCTTTCAAATGCCACACACTATTATGAGGGCTAATCATTTACTAAGACTGTTGGAAGTACCGCCCAAAACATAAAGTATATCCTAATAAATAATCCGTAGCTTTCTTAGGAAATGCTCTTAACATCTCCATACTGCTTTACTCTGCAGCTTTTCTTGCTGATGTCCTGAGATTTTTGCCCACATCACTCTCTAGTGTGAATAGATAGATGTGAAAACAAAAACAAAAAAAACTTGTTCGACTTGATGAATACAGACAGGGTGTAGTAACTTAACCGGTTTCTACATTCGTGCCAAGGAGAAAAGAATCTTGGAAAGCAAGACGTGACGTGTCAAAATATGTTATATGTCAGATGCACTACAACAGACTCAAAGAGACACGAGGTTAGAAAAACCAGTTGATAAAATCCTAAGAACAGCTATATATAAAATGCACAAGCAGAAAAAAAAAACGTCAGAGAGGATGGGTAGGACGTCTTGTCATACCGGCTCTGTGAGAGCGGCGTCCTTCTCCATGAACTGAACCACACAGTACGCCAACTAGAAGAGAAGAATATCAGAGCACAACATGAGCATTTTTTTTCTTCCCCATTTTGCCTACCTGCCAGCTTGCTCTCCACTAATCACACGGTATTACACTAATCACACATTATCTGTATATTCTAAACATTCTGCATAATTTATACACATCTATTTTAATTAAAATTAAAATTTTATTTTGCAACTTTTGTAAATATTGTAAATTTTTCACCCTATTTTTAAAATAATTTTTAAAAATGTTAATCTTACTTTACTTTTATTGAAAAATTCTTGTACTCTCAACTTTATTTCATCATGGTGAAATCTCTTTTTAGGACACGGGAAGTCGTATAAGCATTTCACTCTATATCGTACGGTGTGTATGGTTGTGTTTGAGACAAATAAAATTTTTATTTGTATTGAACAACCAGCGGTGGGAGGTAACCGAGTACAACGGTACAGTACCACGGCACGCGGGTTTAATCCGTTCTGGAGGCGAGTTCTTAAGGTGAAATTCCGTATTTCAAAACGCATTTTCTCATAGGAAATAACGTAAACGCAGATAATCCTAATGCTATGTCTTCACTAAATCTTGCACACAAAAAAAATAAATAATTTTATATATGTGTGTGCACTCGTCACTTCGCTTTCCACTGGTGCAGACAAGTTTTGAACGGCAACTTGGCTGGCGCTCAGTTCGGTCGCTCGTATGCCGAAAATGCTTTGTATTCTGAGGCAAATTCATTGTAAAATGTCTGTTCTTGTGGTGAAAAGTTGTGAAGCGGAGTGTTTGCACTTAAATACATATTCCACGTATTTGTATTTTACTACAGTTTATTCAAAACTCTGTACTCTTGCTTGAGTATATTTCTTCATGGCGTTGTGTTACCCAAGCGCATGGATAGTAGTGATGGGTCGTTCATAAATGGTTTGTTCTTTTTGAACGAATCTTTAACGTGACTCAGAAGAACGAGTAGTCTCAGAGAGTGATTCGTTCATTATCTACTGGGTGCAAATCATCACAAAACCCCCGTAGGTTATGTACAGGAAACAGAATTGAGCAATTCTTTCTCAATGACTCTTCTACTCCGAGTCGTTCGTTCTTTTGTCACGTGACTCCCATAGACACTACGCAGTGCAGTACACAGGAAACAGAATTGAGCAGTTCATCTCAACAAGTCTTCAAGTCCTGAGTCGTTCGTTCCTTTGTCACGTGACTCCCATAGACGCTCTGCAGTGCAATAGGTTCAAAAGAACGAAACGACTCAGACCGGAAGATATGAGAGATGAGCTACTCATTCTGTTTATTATAATATGTCCTTAGCTGCATTGTAATAATAATTTGTCCATAGCTGTTGCATCATTGGAATTCGAAATCACAATCTCGTAATTAAAGAAAGTAAATACTTTAAATAAGGTAAATATTTTTCTGTTGCACCGCTCAGTAAAAAAAAAAAAAAAAAACATGAGAAGACTTAAATTAGAAGAATTGAATATCTTTACTAAAATTTAATGCTAGGAATTCTGTGATTTTTGAGCTGTAATAGTAATGTGAATATCTATCATCATTCAGGACTTTCTTAATCTCTTCAAAATGCTGATTTTAGGAAGAGGAATCCAACCTGCAGGCCTTCATTTGATCAAATATTTTAATAACACTGGGTGGTGCTGTTGTCCTATTTGCATCCAGTTTAAAAGACATGAGAGACATGAAAGAAACACGGCTAAAGATTCAAATTACTACAGAATTCAGAATGGCGTGTACAAAATCACAGTGTAAGGACACTCTCACCGAGTCCAAAGGCTGGCTGGCTGATAAAATACGGAAATGCTATAAAAAGCAATGATGTCACAAATATTGCATATAATTAGCTTTATTTATGCTGTGTGTAAATATAACTGTCTGCATGTGCATGGTGACTAAATGCTCTGACTGTACCTGTGCGTGGAAGAGCGACAGGGTTTTGGAAGTGTGCATGGGCATCAGCACCTTCATCAGGAACTGCTTGTGCTCGGCCTTCAGCGGCAATGCAAACCCATTGATGATGCTGTGAGAGCAGAAAGAGGGATTACAGAGAGAGAAAGTCACTTTTCATTAAGGCTTGTTGATGAAAAGCATATTTGTTAAGGCTGCTACATGTCTTCTCAAAGTGTAGGTTTTCTCATAAAGGCATAATATAGTGACCTTATACTCTTATACTCTCAGTACTTAAAGCAGACAGAGCCAGTGGATGGATTAGAATCTTTCTATGGAGACACTGATCGTTAATGTTTCAGTGATTGTGTACCTACAGTACTGCTAGTGTACACTTTTATACTTACATCATTAATCATTAATCGGGTCTTGCTGAGATCAGCTAATTAGGGCCTTGCTCATACTGCAGGTCCGTAAACCTGATTTGCTTTATGAATCTGATATTCAAGTCTGACTCTCCACACTGTTATTTGAAAGGGATCAGAACAGATTTGACTCTGTTCAGACTGGCAGAACATTTCCACACATTGTCAAACTATCTGCATTGGTTGCTGTAGTAACGATACCCGAGGCTTGCATGCAACACAATATTTCCTCATGTATTGCCCCTGTTTCTGTGCATCCTTTCTACTGTAGCTTTACCTGTACTAACGCATTCACCAAAAATGCTATTTTCAAGATATTTCACTTTGTTCTTTGTCCAAGGACTACTGTTCTCTATTTCCATCTCCATTTCTTCCATTGTCTTTCTGATTGTATTTTTACAATCAGGTATCCATGTCTCCTACCGTGCGATCAGGTGGACCTGAACTTCCACGTTGGGTTCTGAGTGACATAATAAGACAGGTTCAAATCTGATTTGAGTGTCTGGAGAGCGTCCAGACCGAGACAAGTCTTAAGGAATCCGATTCAAATCTGATTTCAATCCACCTCTGCATATGGTTCAAATCAGATTCAGTGTGAATCTGATTTTACTCTTCAGAATGTAAAAACAAACATAAGAAGCAATCTGATTCCAATTTGGATATGCCAAAAATCAAATACAGGCTGGCAGTGTGAACAGGCCCCAAGCAGTCTAACCTGTCAGGTAAAATATGCTTTATAAAGTAATAAAGGGCATTGCCAAGCTTCTCGCCTACCATGCAGAACACCCGGGGTGGCGTCCCTGCCAATGCCCCACACCCAGCCACTGAATTTGCAGAGACCCCTGAATGCCCGTAGCAAGCCTGAATAAAAATCTGAGCGTCCTGCCAGGAGGAAGAGTATCCATCATCGGTTCTTCTTTTTCTCCTTCGACTGTAGGCAGTTCCTTTTCAGGGGTCGCCACAGCGAATCATCTGTCTCCATCTAACCCTGTCCTCTGCATCCTCTTCTCTCCCACCAACTAACTTCATGTCCTCCCTCACTACATCCATAAATCTCCTCTTTGGTCTTCGTCTAGACCTCCTGCCTGGCAGTTCCAACCTTCTACCAATATGCTCACAATCTCTCCTCTAAACATGTCCAAACCACCTCAATCTGTCCTCTCTGTCTTTATCTCCAAAACATCTAACACGGGTTGTCCCACTGATGGTCTTATTTCTCATCCTATCCAACCTTGTCACTTCCTAAGAGAACCTCAACATCTTCAGCTCTGCTACCTCCAGCTCTGCCTCCTGTCTTTTTTACAGTGCCATTGTCTCTAGAGCGTCGCTGGTCTCACCACTGTATTGTACGCCTTTCATTCTCGCTAATACTCCATCTGTTCCAACCTGCCCGCACACGCCTCTTCACCTCCTTTCCACATTCTCCGTTGCTCTGGATTGTTGACCCTAAATACTTAAGGTCTTGCACCTTCTTTACCTCTGCTCACTGTAGCATCACTATCGGTTTTTAATATGACATAAACAGATATTATTTCTCTTATTGTTAATGAACATTTCATATTTTTGGTAAATTTCCTTTCATTAATTTACTAAGAGGATAGATTGTTTCCTCTGACAAACTGTTTTTATTTTTTAATTTTTTTAACTTGAAAAGCTTTGAATAATAAAAGTTTCAGAAAGTCACACAGCTAGTTGGGGATTAACAGAAAAACAAAGGACATACTGCCGCTCTTGTTCACCACATTTTACGGTTTTCTAAGAGTCGAATCAAAAGGTAGGTGTACCTAATAAAGTGACCATAGACTGCAGAGACTATGCCTCAGTAAAAAAAAACGCTTTATAGTTTAATTAAACTTAAAGAGTCCTTGGCAGTGAACTCAGATTTACAGCCTTTACTGTAGAAAGTTACACGGTGGCCGAATGGATCCATGCAGCGCCAGGAGGCTGTGGGATTCTTCCGATAAAAAACAGACAGTGATCTTAGATCAATAAACACCGGCGACAGTGGGGTACACCCTGTTTAATACTGCACCCACCATGGCTGCTGTTTCAAACGTAATTAAACATATTAATTATTAAAACTAAACTACTTCATATTTAATGGAAGCTGAAATCGGTAATAAATAATTAGTGAAATCCATTGATGCATTCATTACTGCTAATGGTAACGGGGTTTCAAATTCAACAACAAATGAAACTAAACCTGTACAATGAAAGTGTGCATTAAAATACAACTTGTAAAGACAATAATTTGTCTGAAAATTCTCTTTCCCAGAAGTGATGCACACAAAGTCGTCAGGTAACAAACAGCCTCATCAGAGAGGTGCCAAAAATAATGCAAAGCCTGCTTGAACAGGTCAAAGGTCAGCAGGATACTGCTTGAGAATTTTGGGTACTAAAAGAAAAGCAGTAACTATATTAACATATATATTCTGTAGTTTAATCATGTAAGACATGTATTTATACCATAGATATCTTTATACTGTAGACTAGCTTTACCGAACACAGTGCCGGCGGTCACAAATAAATAAATAAATAAAAAAGCGGGTATAAACATAGTAAGGGCCCATATGATTGGTCAAATTTGGACACACAAATGCTTGGCACATAAATGATTTATCTCGACTCTTTGCGATATGGTTATCGCATATACTATTATCGCGATAACGATGTTTTTTCGATATATCGTGCAGCCCTAATCTAAAGCGTTACATTTCACAACATTTGGACATTTTGGACACTCTGCATGCCAACAGATACCCAGCACTAGTTATTATGTGTCATCCGCACTTTCTCATCCAATCGGCGTGCATTTCTGGAAATGTATTCTTTTTATATAGAATACATTTCCAGAAATGCACGCCGATTGGATGAGAAAGTGCGGATGACAAAAAGGTCCTTCACACAAAACAGACTTTTGCAGCAGTAATTTCATTTAATGTTTTTAGCTTTGAGAATTCGATCTAAGAAGAGAAGAGATGAGACTGAATTGAATCATAATGCAGAATGGGGGATTTGTCAGAAAGAGAGTATTTTTTATGTTACTGCTGTTGGTGACAGAAAGACCTCAGATTCGACTTCAGAAAAAAGTACAGATTACTGATTTTAATAATCTCAGCTGATCCTTTTGTTCATTGCTGTAGTGACACTACTGGAATCTGATGGAAATGTGGCGGACATCAAGATATTTATGATGACACACACACACACACACACACACACACACACACACACACACACACACACACACAGAGTACATTACAGCTAAATTTGGGAGGACTTTCTAACTTCATGGTCGTTCCTGATTTTTATTTCTTTCTACACTGTAAAACAATACTCAAGGCATCCAAAATATGCAATGATCTCCTTTGTACAGCTGATATTGAGATGTATCTGCCACTTATGCTCTGTAAATCCTTCATACCGACTCTAATCCGAGGTGCAGTTTGTTAATTGGTGATTTCTGAGGCTGGTAACTCTAAATGAACTTCTCCTCTGCAGCAGAGGTAAACTTTGGTCTTGATTTCCTGGGAAGGTCTTCAGTTTCATTGTGGTGCTTTTGGGTTTTGCAGATGCACTTGACAATACTGTTCTTGCAAGAACTATTCCAGAAAGGCTGACCTTCATGTCTTAAAATAACAACCGACTGTCGTTGTTCTTACATAATTACCTAATTCCACGTGTTATTTCATAGTTTTGAAATCCCCATTAAAAACAAAAGAAATTTGCATGGGATCCTAAACTTTGAGTGTTTGTGTATATGAGAATGTCTGCCGTCCCAAAACAGGAGAATCCAATTTCAGTAATCAAAGAAGAAGGTTCTGAACTTGAATTTATATTTTAATATTTTATTTCATTTCATTTTAAATTTCTTGAGAAGATAAAATAATGTTACACCTGGACTTACCATCTGCTTCATTTTTTAAATATTGTTGTGAAGACATTTTTCCATCAATGTGCTTTAATCTTGTACTTTATGATTTCACAGAATCTGATTTACATTAGACTATTTATAAACAGTAGTTACTTCCAAAGTTTCTGTAATAAATAATCCAGTACAAACATAAAAATGACATAATATAAATGTGTGTTGAATACTGATGTATGTAGTGTCTATCAACGAGACATGCCTTAAAAAGTGTTTAATCGAGCTGAAATTTCTAGCATGAACTGACCTGCCCAGGATCTCCAGAAGTTCAGCAACTCCATTGAAATGTTCGGTCTCATAGATGAACCTGAGTGGAGAAGAAACACTTAGCACCGTCTCTGCACTTACTCAGTAAGATGCAGTGGATTAATAACGTCTAACAAAACCAGGCACTTTTTACACTCCATACTAACACAACCTTTTTACACTCCATGCTCACACACTGTTACATGTAGGGGGCCTTAAACCATCACCAGCCATGGTGGAAACAATAAATAAATAAATATGGCTTTGTCATGTCTGTTGATCTATTTTCGGCAGAGGGGTGAATGAGGATGCCTTCCTGCGCCCACTTATAATGCTGGAACACTCCAACACACTTCTATTTTAAACAAAGGAGCAGATGGTCAGGATGGTCGCATCCAATAACACACACACACACACCTGCATAGCCCAATATGGGATACATTACACACACACACACACACACACAGGGGAGAAAGAGAGAGAGAGAGAGAGAGAGAGAGAGAGAGAAGAAAAGGGAGGTCAGTGTTAAAAAAGGGGGTGTGGCCTTTCAGGATATCAGTCTCAATGAAGGAGGTGTGGCATCTATGCCTGTCAGTCTTAATGCAGGGGGCGTGGCCTCTGTGGCTGTCAATTTTAATGAAGGAAATGTGACCACTGAGAAGGAAAAGTAACCCACATTTACTGTGTTAGCAACAGGTGCAGCATCTGTTTCTCCATCTGAATATTTTGTTAATGGAGCTGCCGAGCTTGTGGTTTCACAGAGTGTGGCTTTACCGTAAGAAGATGTTGTTGATTTGTTTGCGGATGAAGGCACGCAGGCCCAGGAATTTTCCATAGATGCGATGCAGGATGGTTTTCAGGAAGTCGCGCTCACGGGGGTCTTCAGTGTCAAACAGCTCCAACAGCTGAGGCAGAGGAGGGGGGTAAAGGGGTGGGGACAGGTTAAAAAAAAAAAATAATAAAAATGTATGAAAGGGGAGAGAGACAGATACAGAACGAAGGTAAGAAATGGTAAAAAAGGAGCAGAGGACAAAAACGAAGCAATACAGAGACAGGAGGAGAATTTTGGAGATAAAAAGGAATGAAAAGAGAAAGAGAATTGGGAAGAAGGGAGAAAAGGGAATGACAGATATAATATTAACTGGTTATTCTAAAATACCATATCAGGGTTTGTATAGAAGGAACAACAGACGACAGCAAAAGTAGTGCCTGTAATCAGTTCAGAAAGTTGTGAGATAATCGGTATTTGGGAAACGACCCAAACAAAACTGGAATCAAGTGTTGTGGTGAAAGAACTGCTCGAGAAATGTGAGCGTGTGGGGCATTTCAGGGGACGGGAGCAGCCACATTAAAGACAAATAAAAGTCATTTGCAGCTAGACAGCAAATATAAACCTGTAAATATAAACAGATTCCACCTGAGCAGAATTGCAACTGTAATGTAAACATAGCTACACTGGCCAAAAAAGAAAAAGGTTGTAATTTCAGAAGGATCAAATTATTGGGCTGCATCAACTAAGAAGTTTTTAAATGACTGGAACTGGGTTAAGAATAAACCTGGAAGGAATACAATATGGTCTGAAAAGAAAATCATGAATAGAGATCGCTCGAACACTGGGTCAAGATTCAAAAATTGAAAGAAAAAAAAAGAAAAAAGCCAAGTTGTCCGATGAGTTCAGACTGACCCTATTCCATATTCCAGAGTGATGGGTGCGTCAGGGTGAGAAGGTACCTGCATGCCGCGATGCAGCCATCATGGCATAGTGACCAATGTACAAGCGTCTGGAGGTGGTGTTATGATCTGGGGTTGCTTCAGTTGCTCAGGTCTAGACTCAGTAACATTATGTGGCAATAAAATGAAATCAGCTGTTGACGTGAATGTACTGAATGACCAGGTTATCAGACTAACAGAGTTTTCCTTCCCTGGCATATTGCAGGACTCAAATTTTGAAAGACATGCAAACTATCCAAGCACCAAGTGACACAATGAACATGTTGTTGACTGAATATCTGAGTTTATCAATATCAATTTTTGCACTCTAAATGTTAAATCACGTTCTACACATGTGAGACTCAAGTTTTTATGATACTACCACTATGTATTGTAAACCATAAAAAAATACATATAAATATAAAAGTACATATTCCAATATACTGTAAAGTAATAAGTCTGTATGAAACCAAACCTGAGCGTTTCATACTGTATTACACAACCAACGATTTCAAAGTAACCAGGAAAGGTCTCACGGTGCTCTGTGAGAGGGAAGAGTGACATCAGTTTCCAGATCTGTGCCCCTCACGGAAACTTTAAAAGTTCTAACGCTGCACTTATAAAGTTCTCATAAACTGTGTAGGTCACCGCAGGTTATTCCAACAAGACCAGCATTAATCTCATTAGCAAGCAATCATGGATTTACAGTAAGTTCCCTTGGGCTTTAACCATGAAAAAAAAAAAAAACAAGATCACTGCAATTTAGTCTGTTAAAAAAGTTTGTTTAAATATTACAAGCCTAAAGTCACAGCTTAGACTAAAAAAGACTGGGCCGTAAAGATTTGCCCTTTCCACACGTGCCTCTTTGTTTGCTAATCTTCCTAAGTCAGTCTGCCTCTTCCTCTCCGCCTGACCGTTCTCCTCTTCCTGCAGAGTAAACATTAGTGTGCTATTTAAAGCTCCGGCGGGAAGCTTTCACATCATGGAAACTCGCTCGTCACCTTCAGCTTTCGGCCCTGTCCGAGCCAGGCCTGAGAGGAGCAGAGGGAGAGGGAATCCCTCAGGGGGAGTAACACAACTCCAGCTGGACGCTCTGGTCTTCTCCGCATGTGCTTGGAACATGATATAAGGAGTTTCTTTCAAACACTTCTAGACTCAGAGTCAATTTACTGCATACGCCGAGTGTACGGTATAAGTGCTTTGTAGCTTCCATCATTAAATATCTCCTTATGCTTTTATACTCTAGGTTACTAACTACAAGTGGCTTCAGTCAAACAAAGGGATTTATTTATTTACCTTTATTTTTTTTTGTTTGAGTCAGGAAGTTAACCTAAATTCTTAATTTATATTATCTTATATCTTTATATTATCTTAATTTATATAATCTTAATGAATCTGTGTGACCTGACAACCCTGGTGGCCAGAAGGATGTGAGAGCTAATGCGAGCAAACTACACTTAGTGTTTGCTTGAGAGAGACTGAGTGAGTGAAATGTAAATGTGTGTGGAATATAATGGCGTACAGCGGCAGTTACTTTTTACTTTACACTGTTATTAAAGTTCAATGCATGTTTAATTATGGTGAGAAATCGGTACGGATAAGAGGTCAACTGCAGTTACAAAACTAACTGAATGTGAAACTTTTTTCAAGTCCCTCATACACTCCCTATGAATGAACTATACCGCACTACACCATAGAAATGTTCAGACCAATCAGGAAAATCGATTCAACAGTGCTCCGTTCTGTCTTTCATCATTATGAATATTGACATCATGTCCTATTCTGCCCTGCTACACGTTACAGTTAGCGGTCATGGAGCGCAGAGATTACCACACAACAATCCATCGTGGATCAGATTACTGCTAGTGGTGCGTCATAGCATCCGGATGCTACCCCAAACTACGTACATGACCCAGAGACACCTGCGATGGCGCACACATAACAGGACAAGTATACACTATGAAAAGCTGTGGCATGATTGGGATTTGAACCCGCAATCTCCCGGTGACCTTCACCAGGTTCTACCACAACACACGACATCTGAACCAGACAGGAACCTCATGTTCATTATGTCTGAATTGTAGTTGATCTCGTCATATTGCCTCACGTTTTGTGTCTTTAATAATAAAGAGATTATGAACAATATACATTATTCACAAATTGTCCTGCACAGGGGAAATAAATGAATAAATAAATAATAATAATAATAGTAAACACTGTGGGACGTGCTGCTACTGAATATAATGACTTATTATATAACCTGTTGTTTTTGCACACATGATACACACCTGGAGCACAAACTTCTGGTCGATGTAGCGTTTGGCAGTGCTCGGCTGGAAATCCGGGTTTTCTAGGAAACGCAGGAAAAACTCGTACACCAGCTGTGAGAAAACAAAGTGCAGTGAGAACAAACAATAAGCAAATGTCACAAATGCAGACAGGAAGTGACATCATCGATCCAATTTGATTCAGAATGAATTTGCTCCGCATAACCACATGCTAGAGCGTGACGTGTGAAACGACGGCTCAGACATTAAAAAGTAAAACCGCTGCCGCTTTTCAAATCCTGCAGTAATCTGGCTGAAACACTTTCAGACCAATGCCCTCTTGTGTTCAAGTCAAACCGGGATTTTTTTGTCTGATTGTCTATTGAAAACCACCTTGACTTACTCCCCATGAGTGTTGGGTGTAATGCGTTACAAAGTAACACGTTAGAGTACTCGGATTACTTTTTTGATGTAACGAGTAATCTAACGCGTCAGGTCCGCCATTTAAGTACAGTTATTTAGTTACTTTTTCAAAAATGTAATCCGTTATTCAGACAATTTATGTAATCCGTGAGCCAGACAGCAGTGATTCTGTTTATGTGTGTGTATGAAAGTCGTCCTACAAGCCCCGCCCCTGATAACCCGCCTCCATCTGTTATTCCTGCTATTATTAGTTAACAGATTATGAACCAAACTTGGCTGAGTGATGATGGTAGAATAATTATAAAGGTCTTGACTAAAACAACATGCATGAGGAATCACAAAGGAGTTTTCATTTCCTGCAATGGAAAAGTAGTTACTTTTAACAGAAAGTAACGCTGTAATGTAACTGATTACTTTTTAATGAGAGTAATTTTGTAATGTAATTAGTTACTTTAAAAAGTAACATCCCCCAACACTGCTCTCCAGGTGGGTCATCAGGAACGTCTCACTCGCGCAACATGGAGGATTGTTTGCGCTGCTGTCGTACCTGCATGTGTGGCCACGAGGCCTCCAGCGTGGGCTCGTCTTCTTCAGGGTCAAATTCGGGGTTGTCGCTCGGAGGCAGGGTTCTGAACAGGTTGGTGCTGATCTGTGAGGAAACAAGATAATTCTCGGTAGTGACGCAGATAATGCTCGGTATGTCTGGAAAATATTTGACAACTCGAGCCAGGCATTAATTAATTGTTCATGCGAATAAAATTGAATTGAAATCATGTAAAACTAATGATCTGCAGGATTAAGGAACTACATACAAAGAAGTCAAAGAACAATTACCGAGTTGCCAGTTTAAAATCAGCTCTACCTTCCACATATGCGCTCTGTCGGATACTTAAGTTTACACACAGGGGCTCCAATGTCCTTCCTCCCCCAACTGGTGAGAAATTCCCCCTGGGTGTGAATGAATGTCTGAATCTGTGTTTGTGTTTTGTGCATTCTGCCTTAAAATGGTCTGGCATCCTGTACAGGGGTGTGTTCCTTCCTCACACCGAGGGTTCCTGAGAGAGAGGCTTCTCCATTAACTCCATCAACATTAGCATATCATGGTGTAACCTCTACATCTACAGTACATAAGGCGGCTCAGAAAATGTCAGTTTTATACAAAACTGTATTCATAATCCCGCACTGCTGCTGACGCGAACATGCGTGTGTCTGGGGAAACGCTGCTGAGAACATGCCTAGACAATAATGTAAAACAATCACGAAAGAATGTGTGTGCATGTGCCTGTTACATTGCCTGACAGCAAGTTCAGACTAAATCAAGCCGTACTTCCTCTGCCCTATGAGGCCGTTATCACACGACTACTGAACTCTATAAAATGCAAATGCACTGGAATCAAAACAGTCTCGATCAGTTCCTCACGCTAAAGGAAGAAGGTTATCGTCATGACAACCGTGGCATATTTTTAGCACCTGAAAATTGCAGGAGGGCTACAGCCGAGAGATCTACACACAAAACCGGACAACAACAGGGAAAAAAATAATAAAAACTTTACACGAATAATTAAAAAATGCACAGCTGAGTGTGTGTGTATGTGTGTGTGTGTGTGTGTGTGTGTGTGTGTGTGTGTGTGTGTGTGTGTGTGTGTGTGTGTGTGTGTTAGTGGGTGAGTGAGTGAGAGAGTAAGAATAGAAAAAGAAATAGACCTGACAGATAAAGAAAGAGAAAATAATCATACAGACGGTCTGGCGGAGAGAGAGAGAAAGAGAGAAAGAGAGAGAATAGAAAACATACAAAAAAAGAAAAAAGACAACAAGAGGAAGCAACAGACTGAGACGTACAGAAAGTGTGATACAGTGACAGAAAGATGGACAGATGGATGTCCAGCTTAGAAACTGGTGCACATCACATCCCTTCCCAGAAACACACATCCGCTTTCCTCCAAAAACCTGGTGTACTTTAGTGAAGTAAGTCCTGTGATGGAACTGACGCATCAAAAACACATAATTTGTGTGTTTTTTATTATTATTTCAATTTCAGCATATTTATATTTTTCTCAAGTATTACTGGAGCTGAAATTTGTACTCTGACTTAATTCCATTTCCAATAAAGAAATGCCTTATATAATTTAGACTTTCACTCTTAAAAAGGTCTCGTTGTCCCTCATTCAGCCAATGACTTCAAATCCCTCAAACAGCTCAGTTAAACCTACAATCAGCTGGTCAATGTGTCACTGGAAAGATGAGCATCCCTGACCCTACAGTACCTCGACACCATGATTAACCAATACATGTAAACAATGGGGTGTAATAAACCATCTTTGCCTCTCTAAAGTTCACAAACTCCATTTAATTCACGATAGCTAGTGGAGGGTTGGTGACTAAGGGTCTGGGCTGCTGTTCAGAAGGTTGGGGGTTCGAGCCTCAGCACCGCCAAGCTGTCAAAGTCTGACCCTTAAGCGAGGCCCTTAAACCTTCTCTGCTTCGGAGGGCGTATCCTTCTGACCCTGCACTCTGACCCCGACCTCCTAGCTGTTTGAAACCCAAGTCCCAACATCTGAGATCATGTGACTTCTAATTAATGAATAATGCAGATGTGAAGCGGTGACGGGGTACGCTTACAAAATGACTGATGTGAGGTCAGAAAAAAAGATAAAAACAAACATTCTGGACCGGAAGGCAAGTTTCCAAATTGTTTTCTATTAAATGTGCTAGATAAGATGAGATAACAGTTTAAACCATAGCTTATTTTCTATTTTATTATTTTACTGCAGCAAGTTTTACTTGAAAACATAAAATTAACTTAATGTCAGAAGTTAAAACATTTGCAAATAGTAATAATAAAAACCTAACAACATTTAGAAGCAGTTACTGTTTAACTTTTACCTGAGGACATTTGTGACTTGTCTACGTCCACCCAAGTATAATTTCCCAGGACCTTTTCCACCCACTGACTGAAGCAACTTTCTCAGGGTGATTGAAGTCCACAGGCTCATGGATTGGCATCTGAACTACACCAGCCTTGGAGAAAACCCACACCTACTGGGAACTGACCTGCTGATATGCTGAGCCGCAATTATTCCCGAGGACATAGCGGCAATGCCATCGAGTCATCACTCATCCCCTGATGGAAGCCCACGAAGAGATTTAACCTCACGTAGAGCTCACTAGTGCATTCACCCAGGCCTTCTTTTTTTAGACTATACACCCAATACTGTATAGTCTGGGATACCTAAGCTGGTGGAGAGGATGAAATCTAGACCTAAAGCTTTTGGTACCCAAGTTGGTCAGCAATTCTCTTCCAATATCTTGCTTTAAAATGGTTCGTTAAGATATTTCGCAAGAGTGGGAGTGCTGTTGCACTGGTTATCAGCACGATTAGCGGCCGACAGTGAATGTAATTACTAGGAGTGAAACTAGTTTTAAATTCTTACCTACACCACGTAGCCAAAAGGTAAGAAGAATCAAACGTAAAGGTGGTGAACAGTCCTGTAAATCTCACAAGTTTCTCTTTATATTTCCACTTATTTCACATTACAATATCAGCTACATTACATCAGGTTCCGAGGCTGAATCCTAAACAGCATTAACGTGAGATGTACTGTAGTTAAAAATCCTAGTGCTGTTACCATCCATTATCGCCACTCATGGAATACATGGAATCACAGATTACTCGGTCAGTATACTAACTGTACTGTGTAATTAGATATAAATCAAAGGTTTGTTTTGAATGAAACTGGTACACAGACTAAATGGAAATAAAAATGTATGTAATGCATGGTCTCATCCATAACCGACCCACGTTGAAGCCTATATTTCTAAAAGGGCCTTTTTATCCACATGATCATTCTGAAAAGTCAAGCAGTACTGAATGAAGACTAGTGCCTTTTTGAGAAAATGCTTAAAAAAGTGCCAAAAACAAATGGCACCCCAACGACAGTTTTTCTGTCCCCGATAACAGCTTCCTGATTACAACTCTATTTGATTTGGGAAAACTGCTAGAACACTACATCAAGTGGACTACAGCATTTAGCGATCAACAGTTTATCATGACGACATGAAAACGTGTGGAAAAGCATGTGAACATTTAACTAACAGCGCATAAGCGGCTGATTTCCAGAGGACCACGTTCTGTCAAACTGATATATCGTCCCACCCATACTCAAGGCTCGTATCTGATGCATTATGTTAGGAGACCTCAAACAGTGTCTCAGTGTGGGTGTTAAAAAACATAATTTGGGAAAGTCAAAAAAAAAAAAAAAAAAAAGGTAAAACCAAGCCAAGAGACGCTGTATAATTTGTCTTTGAGTAGCACGGCAGAAAGCGGGCGAGGAGTGCATGCTCTAAAGTGCATTTCAAAAACGTGATCTGAATTCGCATCGTCAAAATCACAAAAATCAAATCACACACACAAAACAAATGCTAAAATGTGGCCCACTGCAGAGTGCGCACTTCAGCCACATGCATTATGATGGCCATTTTAGGTAGCGAGAGATCACAGAGAGCGTTTATGCATAGCACGCTCTCTACAGAATCTTGCCCAGATACACAACATCCATCAGTATAAAGATGGACTTTAAGCACAAAGGTTAAAGGTTAAGGTTGGAAGCAAAGGTTAAAGCTTCTTTAGAGGCTGGGTCACGATGTGCCGCACAAATACACACTACCGCTCAAAAGTTTGGGATCACTTGCAGATTTCTTTGTATTTGTTTAGTGATTTATTTTCTACATTCTACAACAATACTGGGGATTTTAAAACTACGAAATAACACCTATAGAATTGGGTAATTATAAAACAACAACAGCAACAGTCAGTTGTAATTTAAACACTAGCAAGAACACTATTGTAAAATGCATTTGCAAAACCCATCAAACACCATGATGAAACTGAAGACCTTCCCAGGAAATTAAGACCAAAACTTACCTCTGCTGCAGAGCAGAAGTTCATTCACAGTCTCCAGCCTCAAAAATCACCAATTAACAAACATCACCTCAGATTAGAGGCGTTATGAAGTCTTTACAGAGCAGAAGTAGCAGATATACATCTCAACATCAACTGTTCAAAGGAGATTATTGCATATTTTGGACACCTTCAGGATTGCTTTATAATATAAAAAGAAATAAAAATCAGAAACGACCATGAAGTTAGAAAGTGATCCCAAACTTTTAAACAGAATCGACATAGTGACTTTACGATGACTACATGCAGTTAAACTTATCAAAACTTTGATTTATTTTGTTGAGTACCAACTGTTCAATGATAAGCTTCTATCTATCTATCTATCTATCTATCTATCTATCTATCTATCTCAGTCCACCCGTCCATCAGTCTATCCATGTGTGGCTGATCTTAAGAAAAGCTTTGATTTAAAATTAACCAGTTATGGAGATGTTCTTAACTTCCCTCATTACTATAATTCAATACTATAAACAAGCTAAAAAATGTTTGCCCGAGTCACCAACTTGTGGGCCACGGTCCAGATATGGATACATCTTATCAGTTGAAATGACAAATAAAATATAAAATGAAACAAGGCGAAAAATAGATTTCAGTGTGGCTGTAATTCCCTGACTCCAGATTACTTTGGCTTCTGTAACAGATTCTCTGTTGTGACTGATCCAACAGGAGATGTTTGTGATTGCATGATTATTTGGCTAAAGGCAGCTCCTCAGAGACTAGCTGCAGGGTTCGCAATATTAGTGCAGATCTTTTGTTTTATTTGATGGGATGATTAACGTATTGATTGATTACAGCTTCCACAAAATAAAGAAATCGATTTAAATTAGGGTATCAACTTGGTGAAGCATTTTAAGCCACGTCCAATTACTCGCACAACTTACAGATCAGTCTGGAATTGTTTTACTGAACTTTTTGGCTTTATTAACTGCCAAATGTTTAATATAATACTTAAGCACGTGATCATAACACAATTGCTTTAAGCTGTGAACTATAAAATGTATAGTGACTATAACGTTAAAAAATGAAGAAGAAAAAAAACTTTTTTGATAAAAAGTCTACGTCACTTACATGTACAGACACTTGTGTGATACCTACTGCATTTCTCCAGGCTATCCAGCTAAATCAACAAGCCACAATCCTGTAACAACAGACTAAGTATGCAAAGCCACTGTTACACAGAATTCATTTGATGTGTGTTACGTGATACATATCAGGACAAATGTTTGCGTATTAGGTGTGTTTAATACAGTAGATCTCTCAATTACTGACCTTATCGTTACCTAAACAGACTTCACATTAGGTTCAATAAACAGAAGCATCGCACAGTATACGCTGGATTTCCTGGATCATATCACAAACCATATTTAAGGTTACAGATGAAAGAAAAACCTCCGTGTGTCTCCGTCTCAGCGGTATGAACATGACTGTAAGCACTTCTCTCTGATCGCTAAGCGTTGAGTGCGAATCTGCATTAAAAAAAAAAGAAGGAAAAAAAAGCCCACGGCACTTTGAATTTCCAATGTGGAAAAGCTTTATGAGCTTTATGAGACGCAGTGCTTAACATTATATGAGGGAGGTTCAAGACAAACCGGGACTTGTGATGAACTTCCTCGTGAATGAAGTCGTAAAACTGACTGACATTTACAGAAGGCTCCAAGCGCAGTAGAGCGATGAGACGGAACACGCTCCAGTCGTTCCTGTGAACATTCAGCGAGTGGAACGCGTGATCCTTGAAAATCTGCATATAACTCGTCACCATCTTGCAGAAGAAACGCATCTGCTGTGAGAACCAATCAATCTTAAACACCACTTGCACATTACAGAAACTCAGCTGGGAGTTATTGCCACATCCTCCTGTACAGTCCGGACCTCGCTCCGAGCCATTTCCACATGTCTGGGCCATTAAAGGAGTTCCCGGGAGGCCAGGGTTTCAGAACATAAAGCAGGCAGACCAATCATGGCTTAGATGGACTGAAAAGACTTTCTACCTTGATGGTTTCAAAGGACTGGGATAAGTGCATTAGTACAGTAGGAGATCATATAGTATAAGGGAGTTTTTACTTGAAAGGAAAGATGTACAAGACAGTGGTGAGACCAGCGATGCTCTATGACTTAGAGACAGTGACACTGAAGAAAAGACAGGAGGCAGGGCTGGAGGTAGCAGAGATGAAGATGTTGAGGTTCTCTTTGGGAGTGACAAGGATGGACAGGATCAAGAATGAGTCCATCAGATGGACAACCCATGTTAGATGTTTTGGAGATAAAGTCAGAGAGGACAGATTGAGGTGGTTTGGACATGTTCAGAGGACAACTGAGAACTGCCAGGCAGGAGGTCTAGAGGAAGACCAAAGAGGAGATTTATGGATGCAGTGAGCGAGGACATGAAGTTAGTTGATGTGAGAGAAGAGGATGCAGAGGACGGGTTTAGATGGAGACAGATGATTCGCTGTGGCGACCCCTGAAAGGGAACAGCCAAAAGACAAAGAAGAAGATAAGGGCGTTTTTACCCTCATAACTGTCCTGTTATTCTGCTCAATTTTAAAAAGTCCTGGTTTCACTTGAACACCCCTCATATGTTGTTAGTCTTTCGGCTGCTCCCGTCAACGGGTCGCCACAGAGGACCATTCGATCCGCAGGTTTAACACCGGATGCCCTTCCTGGCACGACCCTCCCATTTTATCCGCTCTTGTACACTGCGAAAAATAAAAAATAAAAACCCTACACATAAGACGGGAAGGATGAGACACCACTTTCTCAGGCTCCATAACAGTCTTAAGTGAGGCACTGCCAAAGTTCATGTAAACTTTAAATGCTTCCCCCTGAGAACAGCTTCAAGTAAACATAGAGAATTGACAACCAATAACCAGTGACACGATGTTGACGAATTAGAGGCATTAGGAGAAGAAATGTGCTTTCTGCTTAATTGTTAAACTTGTATATCCACGATCCGCACAGCTGGTAATTAAATGGGTCGATATGTAAAGCCGAAGATTTGCATGCTTTCTAGTTAAATACTTTTCAAACATTTCTACTCCATATTGCTGAGAGCACTAGTGTTTGGTATCCATTGTTCATAAATGTTCAGCAACAATGTGACTGATATATTCACAAAAACTACGAACTTCAGAGTATTTGGTTCGCCGCCTCTCTCATTTAATGACTGCGTGCGCCCAAAGTGACAGACTCAGGAAGTTTGTGTAATACCTAATGATGCAAGTTAGATTCAATCTACTAGCTTGTATTTTGATCACAGGTTTACACGAGATATACGAGATAAGACTCACAGACCTTTGTACACACAAGCTGACGTGGTCCATGTTATAAATTTGGTTACATTTAAATAGGGACCTAGAAATTCGAAGTGAACGGTGTTACACATTTCCTTTTTTTTTGTTTTAGGATTTCTCAAATACTACCACTTCTGTTTACTGCCAGTTACAGACTTGTTTTGTGTTCTTAAGACTTTTAGACCCCGTTATATTGCGCTATCCACAACTACTACATAGAGTATATTAAGGCATTATAAACTCTATTGAAGATAAAAAAGTAATTAGTAGTACAATCCGATTATTAAAGAAAAAAGAAAATCTAAAAATATTCAGTGTAAATAAAACTAACAACTATTTCATGTTAACACAGAGCTCTCCCAAGGTGTGTTAATGCTCCAACTGAAAAAATTCTTAGATAGTGTATTATTTCAAGATTCAGTTTCAGTTAACCCATTTTTTTCTAAATCGGTTCAGTTATTGATTCACGTATCACCAATTTGGCACCAAAATTAATCGTTAAACTATTTATGACATTTATAACAAAGATACACCAATAGATTTGCCCATGACCTGACCTGTCTTGTTTTCAGCTTAAATCACCCATGACCGATCAGCCTTGGATAAAACCCATTTTTATTCTGTACCGAGTGGGGTAACAAATATGTATTTTTAAGGCGTTATGTTATGAAAAGTTGGACGCATAAAAAAAAGCCTCTTTGTTGGGCCTCCGAGTGGCGCAGTGGTAAAGTGCTCGCCCTATCATCTGGAGATCGCAAGTTCGGTTCCCGGGTGATGCTGTAACCTCTCGCAGCTGGAGGTCTAGAGAGAGCTGATTGGCCGAGCTCTCTCAGAGGGGAGAGGTAGTTAGTGCTCTCACATTAATCACGGCCAATCACGGGCGCCAGTGAGCTCACGCAAGTGGAAGGAGCGGATAGCGGTCGGCTGGCGTCACGTGGTTCGGAGGAAACGCGCGATAGTCTTTGGCCCTCCCGACTGAATGGTAGGAGTAGCCTTAATGTGGGAGCCCCCTAGTGACGGGGAGGAATTGGACACGACTAAATTAGGGACAAAAATCGAGGAAAAAATAACTCACTCAAAACATCACGTTCGCCAATTAGTTTCGAAATGCGCATTAGAAACTGCTCGTGCACGGTTTCTTTATAATCCTACAGGTGGTACACTGTAAAATATTCCCATATTGGCTTCCACATTGTCGTAGGAGTGTAATATTTGTCAGGTTTGTTTAGAAATAATAATTATAGTAGATTAGATTAAATAAAAGATTAATAGTGAAAAATTGCTAATGGTATAAGGAATAGGCTACATTTAATTACTCATGTTTAATTCAATTGTGAAGCTGTCGAATAAATTTTTTTTTAAGGGTGCAAAATCTCAAAATTGTAACAATATTAAGATAATATAAGATTAGGTATATTATCACCCAAGTATCATGATATTATCTTACAGGTTGGTCATTGTGATTCCTAGCCCTAATTATTTCACACCTCAATCTCCCTCTATTTCACTCCTTTTTCAAATGCACCATTTCAGTGTCACAATCAATGTAAATGAACGACATTGAATGAACTACTGCTGACAAAAATGCAAAAAGGACACAAACCTTAAAACAAAACGCATAAATAAGATATGAATTCTATTACATGTACACAAAGTATTAGAGCATTATTTTTCTACTGACTATTATTTTACTTTTTTTTTTTTTACATATTCATTTTATTATTATATTTTTCCAACGATAATATCAGAATAACACTGTTTAAAGACGTCATAAAATTACCTTTTATGTTTATTTCCCTATGAACTGAATTACACTTACCATCATTTAAAAGTATTGTACATATTACTCTTTCACATTTGTGTCACTTCAACCTACACAAACAAAACAAAAGCTCAAAGTACCAACACATGGCTGACCTGCAACCCAAAGAACTACTATAGCCAGACTATTCCAAACTGCAACACACACATTTGTCCTCAGTGTTGTATTTAGTACTTAGAGTGAATACATATAGTAGGTGACACGATCTGATAGCACCAAAATGAGGATGTTGAGCCCGGTTCTTCTTTATATTGTCATCTCAGGGAGATTTTCCCTGCCACTGTCGCCCTCGGCTTGCTCATCAGGAACAAACTGATAGTTAAAATCTATACTTTTTTTTACTTACATGTTCTTATTTATTTCCATAAATTTTAATCTCTGTAAAGCTGCTTCGCGACCATTACCTTTACCATACAGGCGTTCAAGTCTTGTATAATTCATACTTGTATAAAAGAGCTATACAAATAAAACTAAATTAGCTAATTAAATTATTCATTTATCAGAAGTGAAATCATTTGTAAAAAATTTTTTTTTTTAATTACACTTTCAAAAAATGTCTAGCTGAAAAATATGTAAAAATCTTTTTTTTTTTTTTTTTAAATCAAACAATCAATATTTACATCTCTCTGTTATATACATAATCAACTGTCTTTTTAATGAATAGGACGTGTGCTGACCATATTAATGATGTCAGAGTAGGCGGAGTCCACCAGTACGCCCCGGCTGGTCGATACATATTCCACCAGTTCGTTGAGAGTGGCCCTCTTCACCTCTTTACTCTTCAGATCAGCGAGAGAGTCGAAGTCGAAGAGCACGCAACACTGCTGGAGCTTCTGCACAAACAGTTCCTGCTGCTCCATAGATGGCGCATCTGAAACACAAACACCGCACACAGAGACTTAACTTCGATACACACATGTCCAATTCGAAACGGAGGAAGGACAGCGGCATCATTAAGAACCGTGGAACTGCAGTGTCTCGTACTGGTTCGGCCCCAATCTTACAGATCTACCAAACACCGGACATCATGACATTATGTTCTCAAGCTAAAGTTAGTGCTGTCCATTAATTGTCCGTTATTGTGCTTGTGAACTTTGTCCATTAGTATTTGTTTTCTTTACAATTTGTTTTCTTTACAATTCTTTAAAATTGGTGTAAGCTTCTAAAAGAATTTGACCTGTAAAAATTGCTTGCGATAAAGCATCCCGGTTTTTGCTCAAACCTTAAAAAGCAAAAAAATCTGTAGTGTCCGTAATCATGTCAAATTTATTTTCATCTAAACAATTTTGTATTTTTGAATAATACACTTTTTCACTTTTCATGTGAAATCTAAATTGGCCAAGTTTCATCTGAATGACAATTAAGATCATTGAAATATTTTAATTCAAAAAAAGTTACAGACAATACATAAAAGGACATGAAATTGCTTTAAGCAAATGTGTTTCGTTTTATTTGATTAAAATATGAATGTATATGCATATTTACACAAAAAAACAAAGCATGGAATGGAAAATACGAAGCATTAAGCATTATGAAAAAATGGTTATAAGATCCTATCTGAAAATTACATTTTTCACCTGGGTGAGACACTTTTTAGCAGCAATACCATGTTTTGGCCGTTAGCTCCTAAATTAAAAAAAACATGAAATATAGCACAAGACCACACTTTGGCACTAAATAGTGACACAGTGCTATAAAATCAGCTACAATACACAGTCATCTTTCAGAAAAATTTAAATGAGTAACATGCAATTATACATTTTTTAATTATTAGATGATTAAATTATTGTTTTTAAATGATCATCACCTTCACCATAAAAACCTGGTGACCTGAACAGAAAAATAGCCGAGTCATTTCCTCTAATGACAAGGTCTAACTGGGTCTAACACTTGTAGAGGAATCTTATCTACTCCTCCATGCAAATCATCTCGAAACCTATTTATATTTTGAGATTTGCACATCTGGACCCTTTTCAGTAGGGTTTAAATCCAGAGGCACCGGAACAACAACATAAATAAAGTCGTGTTTACAACCATGTCTGCGTTCTTTTAGATTTATGTTAGGAACAAAATCTTATTAAAGCTTTTATCCATTGTCTCTCCCTCTAACCTCTATCTACAGTACACATCCCAGATGAAGCAGCTTTTGAGCTCAAATGCCTTCAACAATTTATAATACCAATTATTGTTATAAAGCTTATAAAAACATCTGCCCTAGAGAAAAAAAAGCTCCTGTGTGTTTGCATCCTATTCCTGTCACGTTATGATTGTGCATATTTTAAATCACTATTTTCTAGACAACATTTTTGTACAAATATTTCTGTAAAGCATACAATTGTTTTGTTCTAGCAATAGTAAGTAAGCTTACTTACTAACCCTAACCCAGTGCTAACCAACCACGAGTACAATGTACACAATTGGGGCCAAAATACCTCAACCCTCGTTCCATACAAAAATGCATTCCGAAGTTCAGCTGAGACTCATATGAAGTTTGTGCAGCACCACTGAATGTCCCATTGGGACATTTAAATTACTTAAACAGTACTATTGCAGACACTCTGACGTTTATATGATTAAAAATCTTGCCAGATCACAGAAACAACGGTGAGAATCAGAACATTAATTTAGCATCCGAATTCTATTTATATCGTATCTGTTTCAAACCTCATATTAAACATCACTCAGTAGGAACTAATGAAACTGTCTGGGTGAACCGTGAAACGTCTCGACTCTTTATCCCTCATAATCCTTTGTAAAGTTTATACATTACAGCAAGGTAATATTCTTTGACTGGATGACTGAGAACATTCAGAGGAAAACTTTTTGACTATAGACCAAGTCAAAAAAAAAAAAAAAAAAAACCTTATGTAATTGTACTGCAAGCGTACGAGATTATCCAACAGTCGATAGTCTAACAGCCAGGTGCAGGTTATGAAATAATGGGGGTGTGAAAATAAGGGCGAGTCAAATAGCTAGTGTTCGCTAACACACCTTTATTCAAGCAGAAGATCACATTTCTGCAAGTTTATTCACTAATGCGATTGTATCTCCACTAACATCTGCTGGATTGAAATGGACTATCAGCTTACATTCCTATTTCTCACATATCTTACTCTTACTATTATCAACACTTTAATTCAATTATATTCTTTTGGCATTGTGATTTGTGTTTCGATTCAGTAGCACTAATGTTTACGGTCTGACGGTTTGTCTCAAGCAGCTAGGTTTCCTACATGTTTTCAAGTATTAAAACTACTAAAGGTATTAAATAAAATTTTATTATGTGTAACCTGTTTCGCTGATTGGTTAAATGCCTTGAACAAAGTATAATATTAAGAACAATCTTGTTTGGGTCTAGTGGTGGTAAAGATACTTTTCTTGTAGAAAATGTGAGTACTTGCAGAAGATGCAAGAGCTTTCTAGTGCAATATTTTTGAGGAATTCAACAACTTTAGACTATAACATTTGGAACTGAATAATTTTTGCTTCTGAATCGAAAACTGACCCAAAGATTCGATTAACTTAAATTAATTTAAAAACCTGATTAAATAGCATAATTGATTAAATCGCACAACTCCATCAAGCATCACACAAATATACCTTTAACTAAGTTACTCCAATGCATGAGTAATCGTGGTGTCATTACCAGTAACAACTCAATCTATAAGAGATGAAGGGTTTTAAGACTCGAGTGTACGACCATCATGCTCATTGGTTTAATAATCTTGAATTGTTCATCTGACATCCATCATCACGTCATTTAGAAATGTGAAGGAAAAACAAAGGCTCCACGAGCAGGTGCCCAGTCGCCCCGTGTTTAATTTGTCCTTGTTTTCAGAATGATGTCTAACTGGGTCAAAACGAACGGCTTCAATACATTCAAGCCTGCGGACACTCATCGATCACACAGATCAATTGCGTTATACATCATCCTGCTTCACTGCAGACCATGTTCAGCTTCATGACCCTGTTTTTAAAACCCAATTTACCCTAATTTGGTCTTGTCGAGTCACACATAAGGTGTTGTACACCAAATAATGCTTCAAGAATACATTTCAAGAAAAATAATACAACAAAATATGATTTTTTTTCCCCCTCCAACATTGTGAAAAATTGCATGAGGTTAAGAATATAATCTCGTAACGTATTCGTAACCCATCTTTACAGACGATGCTAATAATTCTGAAGTCAGATATTTGCCTTATTTGTTGTGTCAGTCTATAGCTTAACAACATTTAATAAGCATCAGTCTTGTGCAAGCGGCAGCAGGGTGGTGTGTGTGTGTGTGTGTGTGTGTGTGTGTGTGTGCGTGTGTGTGTGCGTGCGTGTGTGCGTGCGTGTGTGACTGGCCCTTAAGGGCACGTTCAGCTAGATGTGCTGTGGAGCAGGAGTAGCGAGTTCAACAAAATCAACATCAGTCTGTACACTGTTTGACATGTTACACACACACACATACACACTGTATCAATAAAGCATAGAGCCATAGGGATAAAAAAAAAGTGCTGCGTGTTAATTAATAATGAAACCTTGACATGACCGCAAATATGCACGCACACACATGGACATGGGCACCCGTGCTGTACTACACAGTATACGAACACTTATTCGGGTCTTAAAACTAAAAACAGGCGTGGCCTCTGCCTCATTCAACCTGAAGGACGTGTGACCTTTGTGCCTCATTCATCGAGGAAGACACGTGACCCCTGTGTCTGTTGGTCACACTGAAGGAGGCGTGGCCTCGATGACGGTCAGTCACACTGAAGGAGGCGTGGCCTCTGTCGGTCAGTCACACTGAAGGAGGCGTGGCCTCTGTCGGTCAGTTACACTGAAGGAGGCGTGGCCTTGATGACGGTCAGTCACACTGAAGGAGGCGTGGCCTTGATGACGGTCAGTCACACTGAAGGGGGCGTGGCCTTGACGGTCAGTCACACTGAAGGAGGCGTGGCCTCTGTCAGTCACATTAAGGGGGCGTTGCCTCTGTGTCAGTCAGTCACACTGAAGGAGGCGTGGCCTCTGTAGATGTCAGTACCAGTAATGGATGCAATACTGTCATATAGATGAGTGAAAAAAAAAAGTCTCATTTTTGTACATCATCGTTTTTGTTAAATGCAAGTATTCCATCATAAGTGTTTCCTCTTCTAAAATATATATCTTTTTTTTAATTACTCTAATTTATACTGCGCCTTTAGGATTCTTTTCTTTGACACATCCTTGTATCCCAGCCATATCAAAAGAATTACCTTACACACACACACACACACACACACACACACACACACACACACACACACACACACACACACACACACACACACACAGGACCTTAAAGCTATGTTTGGACAGGCAACACGAGCTTCCTGGCATAGCAGACTGAGCGTGAACAATACGTAGGGCCTTGTTCACAGTAACGCAGTTCAGTTTAAAAACACCACAGAATTTCTCACTGGGTTTCCCCAAAGAGTTTCTGTCCAAAATTGTGTTTGTTCTTGTTTACTTGATTATGATCATTTTAGGTTTTACCCAAATCGAAATGACTCGTGTAGTGGAACTTTCCAACCCGTAAACGTTATGTTAAAAATATAGTGATAAAATGCACAATAACAGAGTTTAATCCATTAACATTTATGTAATTTTGACTCCGTTTCTTCTTACTGATGCGCTTTCGATCGAGAAACACACGTTTTCATGCTTTTACGTGGAGGCTGCAGTGTTTCCTGCTCTACCTTCTCACGGTCTTGTTTCCAATAACAAAACTTCAGCACTCTATTAACCACAGCAACCCGAGACGACACGGCTAAAAGACAAAAGCAATACCCGAGTGTGTATTACCATTTACAATACTGCACTTTTTAAACAATTTATACATTTTAAAAATTGCTTAATAAATGTTATTATTTGTTCCCTTTGTGTAGAAAACTACAAAAACGTCATTAGTCCTTTCAAATGTGACGTAGATCCCGCACAAATTCTGGCATCATCTTTTAATTTAAACACAACCAGCTGCTACTGTTACTCATTCATTCACCTTTATATTACAATGCTGGTCACTGT
The DNA here is from genome assembly GCA_030068275.1 of Clarias platycephalus. Taxonomy (NCBI): domain Eukaryota; kingdom Metazoa; phylum Chordata; class Actinopteri; order Siluriformes; family Clariidae; genus Clarias; species Clarias platycephalus. Next base: position 11,330,366 of record JAQQZT010000020.1, on the reverse strand, counting down.
ACTGTAGATAATTCTAGCATCTGCTAGACACTCTGACACATTTAGTCAATGAACGTGCCCATAAATAACTCGCTTTCAGAGAAACGGCTCATCTGACTGACAGTGCAGATGACAAACCACAGAGCTTTTCCTCTCGCATGCTGTTTGCGTTGACTCGCCCACCATCCGATTCAGATCAAACTATTACTTTTTAACGACAGGATTCCAGGAACGCTTTTTAGCCCAATAGCTATCCCGACAAGAGATAAGGTCTGGAATTTGCCACGTAGGCCAGCACACATAATTAAGCGTGTATACGCGGAAGTGCATGTCCACATGGGCGTGTACGCACAAGTGTGTATAAAGAAAAATGCAGACACAGAGGAAAGTGTACACTTTCTAAAAGTGGCTGTACTCGGAAACGTGCGTTCACAGAAGCGCGCAAAATAGCGCGTGTAGATGAAAGAACCGCATACAGAGAGAAGTGTGTATACAAAGTAGTGCATCAGCGTGTGAAACTGTGTAGGAAAAAAAACTTAAACAGAAACGGAAGATAATAAATTGTAATTTGTAATGAATTAGATTTTTTCAGGCCTGAGCCATTTGCATGTGATGCAGGCTGCAAGTAAACACTTGTCTAAATTAAGAACCCCTTCGACATGAAAGGCAGCTCGGTCTCTTTGATCATATCAAATGTTCTCAGCGATTCTCTCTCTCTCGCCCTCACTCTCACACACTCGCATACAAACATGCCTGTCAGGCACCCAAGGATCACATTCGCACTCCATATTTGTGGTTGCCACGGTGACGGAGTGAATGTTGTTCGTGGTGAGTCATGTCGTCACTATCTGCCTCGCGTCCTTGGAAGTAAACACACGCCTTTCCACTACGGGAAGAAACTCGCTGCGGAAACACGACTGGGGTTGAGACTCGCAGTGTCATTAGTGTGTGTGTGTGTGTGTGTGTGTGTGTGTGTGTGTGTGTGTGTGTGTGTGTGCGCGCGCTCTCTAAAGCAGTGTATACTGAATTTCGGCACTAAATCTATCATCACCAAACGGCATATACATACTAAAATAGGAAACCAGAGTTTTATGGGCTGAAATGCACTCTCTGGCCGACGTCCAGATCCAGTAAAACCACAGTCTCCACACACACAAACTGCTTTAACACGACCTTAGGATTTTAATTAATAAGAAACTTGACGGCATTAAAGTTTTATGGAGCATACAGAGTTACACTCCCACAGACTAACGTTAGCAGTAGAGCTGCACTGGAAAGGTGTATCCCAGACCAGAGGCATTTCATAAAGAAATTATATGGACTTACAACACTTACAGTCGACCTGCACATTCATGCAGGTAACTAATCAGGCGATCATGTGGCAGCAGCACAATTGCTGATATAGAGCAAGAGGTTCAGATGATATTCACACCAGGACAAAGGAAAAGTGTGATTTCTGTATTGTTGTTGGTACCGTATTTGAGAAACCGCTGATGACATGGCACACCAGTCTCTAAGGTTTACACCAAAAAAAGAAAAAAGAAACACTGAGCGAGCAACAGTTCTGCGCGCGGAAACGCTTTGTCAGTAAGAGAGGACAGAGAAATATGTATAACTCAAATAATTTACGACTGTGAGCAGAAAAAGCGTCTCAGCATGCACAAAACATTAAAGCGTAAGGTGGATGAACTTAAACACCAGAAGACCACACCGGGTTCCTCTCCATAAGATTTTTTTTGTTTGTTTGTTTTCAATACTTTTCTGTTCATCACCAGTGCAAAGAGTGATTACTTGACTTACTGTACACACATCCTGTCAGCTCAACAAGTTCAATGCTTCTGAACTGGTTTTGCTTAGTTTTTATTTTGATGATCTTTAAGCAAATTTCATCTTAGTCATCCCAGATTCATTTTCATTCATTCTCAATACAGAACAAACACCACAACCCTTCACATTCAGTACACTTACTCTTCATACAGAGTATGACCCAATATAAATGGGCATACACAATGATGCAAAGTTTGTTTATTGTTTGTACAACTAGAAAAATTATAAATAATAAGTAACATTAAAATATGCAGTAAATGCCAAGTATGAGGGCCTGTTCAAGTCAAACTGGGACTTTAGAATACAGTTTTTAAGAGTAGTAACTACATTTACAATCCCCTGCTACTCTAATATACTACAGCATCACAGCATTTCATTACCGCAGCAACAATGATAGAAAATGGCTTGCGATTCCGCTTGCAGTCTCGCAGTGTTACGCGGAACCAAAACACCTAATCTGTGCGTTTGTTTTTTATGCTTTACATTGTATATTTGTGTATAAAGTTATACAAGACTCACTTTATCAGACTTACGAACGAATCCGACTTACGAACATGCTTCGTCAGCCGGGAACTACCTGTACTTGGATACCATCAAGGTAGAAAGTTCTCTCAATACGCCGGAGCCATGATCAGACTGCTTCACATCTGAAACGCTGGCCTACCAGGAACCCCTCTAAATGGACCAAACATGTGAATATGGCTTGGAGCGAGTTATATATACACTTGTTACGTGGATGATCGTGTGTACAGTTCCTACAGACAGATGCTGGCTAAATGTGTCGATTAGTCCTCTATGACAGTAGTCCTGACAACAATCCAAATTTGGTTTCAAACGTTCTAATACAATATTTTATATGATGCACAGGGCCACATCATCTAAAGCTCATAATAGACAAGGCTAAGAAAAACATCAAAGCGTTGATGTGGTGAAGATTCTCTTAGGAAACGTTTGTTATTCGTTTACAGAAGTAGACGTTTTTTATGACCACTTTAAAGACACAGAGAACATGAAAGGCTGCTGAGGGAATGACTGTTTACATAAACAAAAATGATAGCAGGAACCACCTCGATCTTGAGTAAATGGAACTATAAACGGTTAAAGCATGATTTATCATTTGGCAATAAATTAACACCGTCATGGCTGGCAAATCTTTAAAACAATACATGATGCTCTGTTCTAGGAAAACGATCCCTTCTGGCTTGGCAGCGGCCGCGTCACATCTGACGTCTTGCATTATTTTTCTATAACGGCACGACTGGTTGTGTTTTAGTCTTTACTTAACATCAGCATATCCATTTTCAGCACTGAGGGAGTTGGAGCCAGATGGCAGAGATTTATCTTATTTAATGATTCACTCGAACGCTGCGAACCCAGCCAAAGTCCATTGTGGTTCCTTGTTTTTGAAATGCCACTCTCAGACATCCTGTTTTTTAGCTGCAGATTCTGAGCAGGATAAAAAGCACGACATGAAATTATAAAGGGAATTTACAACCTCAAAAAGCTTAATGAGGTCGACTGGGAAATATTTTATATTTACCATTTATCATGGTGATGAATCTACCATAGTGTGTTTTGTGTGTGTAGGTTTCTTTTTTTTTTTCCTCTACAAAAATTTTTTAAACCACAATATAGGACTTTAGAATTAATGATATAAAACAAACAAACAAAAAAATAAAAATAATTTAAAAAAAAAAAAAAAAAAAAAACATAGGCACCACTTCTGAAGGCCCTGCATAAAGTACCGAAAAACAATAAAGGAGATTTTAAATTGTTAGAATTGGGTTAAGAACTGTCAAAACCATTATTATACACTGTAGGAGCTGTGCTGAACCATCAACGTCTTCAGAAAAAGAAAAGTTACTGAATGGAGCTTATAAAATGAAACGGTTAGTAAAGCTGCTGACGGTAGGAATGTTTAAAGAATCAAAAATGTTTAATAGTGAAAGTAAAAGCATGTCCACACAAACTATGTGATCAGAAATCACAGAACTGAGACTAAACAGCTTAAAAACAACCATTAGAACACCACTTCTTAGTAAGACTAATCTCCAAAAAAAAAAAAAAAAATTAAACACTTAAATTTGAGCACAATTTAAATTTGACATGGTGCCAATCCATCGCAGGAGACACACACACACCGGACAATTTGGGAACTAATCTGCATGTCTTTGGACTGTGGGAGGAAACCGGAGATCCTGGAGGAAATCCAACAAGCACGGGGAGAACTCCATACACACAGAGGCGGGAATCGAACCCGGACCCCGGAGGTGCAAGGGCTAACCACTAAGACACAGCGGCACAGGAATATTCCATTCAATTCAATTCAACTAAACTTTATTTATATAGTGCTTTTAACAATGGTCATTGTCGCAAAACAGCTTTACAAAATCTTAAAATGTGTACGAGTTAAAATCAGATTGTCCCCGATGAGCAAGCAGAGGGACGACAGTGGCAAGGAAAAACTCCCTGAGATGGCAACAGGAAGAAACCTTGAGAAGAACAGACTCGACAGGGAACCCGTCCTCATTCGGGTGATAACCGATTGCAAGGATTATAGTGCAGTTATATTGTGTGTTAGGCAGCTTGAAGTTCAACGTTCCAGGATTCAAATCGTGAAAATGTGTTTCTGGAGAAGCATGAGATCAAAGCTCAATCTTAAAGCGCGTAACTTTATTCGTTGACCAGGCAGTGTCAATTCAAACCCCCCCCAAAAAAAATTATGACAAAATATTTGGTCTCTTAATGGCTGCGGTCTGACTGGTTCTCCACCCTTTTGTGTATGTGTGTTCACAGTGCAAGACTGAGGATTAAAAAACTTCAAGAACCTGTCTCAAGGGATACTAAAGAGTTTTGCTTGATGCAGTTGTTTAGTGGTGTGAAAGAAATGATATCACTGATCGCTGATGGGTTACAGTAAATAATCTGGAGTTGATCATGTCAGCTTAACGCCCATGCTCTTGATGTTCTTATGGTAACAGATAATAACGTCTCATTAGGAGTTTGAGAACACAGAAGTCTTTGTACTGTACTGTAGGTTACTGGTTAGAGATTTGTGACTGGATGCTGATGTTTCTCCTGAGAAGACGGAGATCTATCATCACTGGGAATCTCTTTCAAACAAACGGTGCCTGATTCCAGAAATTCAACAGCACCATAATCTGCATTTACTCTACACGAAATACATTCCATCAACCAGATAATCTCTGTTGACCTTTTAAAATGAAAACTAAATATTTTTCAACGTCGTGTTTGATATCTGATTTCCATAAGCCACCTGCATGTTGTCGGCTGAAAGGCAGCTGGAGCTGATAAAGCCGGGAGGAGAATTCCATCAGCTGCCTACACAGAAAAGTCCCGTCCAGACGCTTTTATCAAACCATAAACAGCTTTCTGAAGCATCCTCTCAAACTAAACCGTGTTTGTTTCCATAAATTCCTCTTTCTGAAGAAGGAACGGTGTCATCAAAAGACCGCCAGCTGATCATACGCAGCCGTACCAAACCGGGAACGCGCATTCCCTAAGCACAGGCTATTCTAAAAATGCGCTATTTATATTCTCTCTCTCGTTTCTTCACAGCTTTCTCATGTTGGTCCAAAATCTCCATGGAAAACAGGTGGATAGAAACAACACTTCTTTTTCAACAGGCGCACACAATCTGTGCTGAATTTATGATTAACTACTTTACTACTGCATAGTTAATGACTACAACAGGACTGGCGGAGGCAACTGTGATCACATCTCGGTCGCCATCGCTTTCTCTCCGTCTTCGCATAGAATAATAAACAGCCTTAATGATGATAAAAGCGATTCAGACCTTCGAGAAGGACGAAATTTAAAACCTTGTGAAAAACACTACGCCTAATGCATATTTTTTCTGAAGTTGACAGAACCGTTGTCGCTAATCCATGCTGGAATGCCACCTTAAGTCACCTGCAGGTTATGGGTTCACATCTACAGTACTCTAATTAGCGACTCTACTATAGTCAAAGATGCCCTGAAACAAGTGCTCGCCCTATTATCTGATGATCGCTGGTTCAATTCCCGGGTGGCCGAGCTGTTTCAGCATGGTGGGATTGGAGGCACTTTAATCACGTCCTAACATTAATCTCAGCTCTACAGCCAATCACAGGTGTGTGAGGCGCATAACGCTGTCCTCCGAGTGTGTTACGCCGTCCACAACGGTGCGTGAATGAGCAGTTTAGAAAAGATGCGGTCGGCTGGTGTCGGAGGAAACATATGATGGTCTTCGGGCCTCCATGACTGACTGGTAGTAGTAGCAGCCTTATTGTGGGAGCCCCCTAGTGACGGGGAGGAGTTGGACACGTCTAAATTAGAAAGAAAATCAGGGAAAATTTCCCAAAAATAAGGTAAAAAACAAAACAAAAACAAAAAAAAAAAAAAGATGGTCTGAAACCAACAATCCGAGGACAATGTGCGACATAACAGGGGCACGGCAAGATATTCTGGGGTCCTTGAAAGTCCAATATACTGATACCCCAAGCTTTTTTCAATTCCATAAAATTTTTAAGAGTCCCTTTAAATCATCTTTACTTAACCCGCTTTTAAGTCACACCTGCACGTTATCTTAGTGTCTGTTGTCACTTTAATTAATAGTTTACTCAAAATGGTGGTGTAAAGGAAATAGGTTCCCCCCCCCCCCACCATCATTCGGGACTCTAGAGCAGATTAGCAGTGCTCTCTTCTGATGGAGGGACAGCATATTCAAACTCTCCATCAACCGTAGCGACACTAGACAATCATGTGACCTCACACAAGAATTTACATTACCATTTATGGCATTTAGCAGACGCTCTTATCCAGAGTGACTCACATAAGTGCTTTGAAGTTTCCACCATTAAATATATCCTTACACTGGTTCGAGAGGCAACAAACCAGAAGTACCATCAAACAAACACTTTTTTTTTTGGGGGGGGGGGGGGGGGGGGGCCCCCCCCCCCCCCCCCCCCACGGGGGTGGGGGATGGTGAGATAACCCAAATACCAAATAAGAAACAGACAGGCCTTTATTCTTTAGGCTTAAAGATTACCATTGAATCAGCAACACGGAAATCTAGTGGAAGTCCATTCCACCATGTAGGTGCCAGGACACAAAATAGTTTAGATGAACGTCTTCCTCAATTCCTGAGAGATGGTTGAACCAGTCGAGCAGTGCTGCAGGAATGGTGGTAACATAGCGCAGTGCGGTGTGCAAACGGATAATCTGTACAAGCGGAAGGGGTGGATAGCGCTTGAAATGTGTGGCGCTGTCCCACTGATGGTTTGCCACCATGTGTCTACCCTCTGCTAGGGCGCACTCTCATCAAGGTGAGAACTACCAGAGAGGGACGGGTGGAAATGTTCTTATAATTAAATTAGAAGGGACCACCTCGGAAAAAGAAAAAAAGACTTATCTATATACAGTACAGGTAGTCCCCGAGCACAAACGTAAATCTGATTTGTTCTCAAGTCCAACAAAGTGTGTCTTATACGCCTTTGAAACATACAATGTAAAGCATACCAATCCACTTAACTAAATCTTGTCCCCTTTCCCCACACTGTCAAAAACCAGTAATTTCTCCCGCACCCCCACACACATACAATATATCGGACTTTTTTTTAAAGATACCTTTTACACATTCACTTACACACTGAAAATATTGTATATAATTGTAAATATTGGTATCAGGTGCACTGCAGTGTCTATTTTTTGTACAATACAATGTGAGCTACTCCTGTGATTGAACAGGAAGTAGAACCGCAGTCCATTCGTATCTGCGGAAATTCGTAACTCAAATGTTTGTAAGTCAGGGACTACCTGTATTGTCCCATCAATTACAGCAATGAAACAGTGGTGACGTGTCCATATGTTTCACATATGTGGTGACATGTCCATACATATAAACTATACTACTTACTGGCCAACACATTTTAAACTAGCACCATTCAACAGATATAAGATGATGTTTTGTTCATTTGCTCATTTTTCTATATGTAGTAACATTTATCTCAGTAGTTATTATTGCCCCTCTGTCCTAGGTGTACCCTGCCTCGTGCCCTAAGTCTCCTGGGATAGGCTCCAGGTCTCCGCGAACCTGAATACAGGATAAAGCTGTATAGACGATGAGTGAGTGAGTTATTATTATACCAAGTGGCCAAAATATGAACTGCAACAAGATCAAATAGAGGCTTTAATGGGGCAGGCATTATGCTGCCCCATGCTCCAGGGGGAAGCAGATGACAGAGCAGGCATAAACACAGGGTTAGGGCTGCCAAATTTGCACAAGATTATTAAATAATCTTGTTTTATAGCAAATAATCATGTTCAAGTCTAACATATCCGCAACCAAAAATTAACTATGCATAGTACGTTTATAAAACCACTTCTATTCTAATGTATATTTGACTTGTAGATTTGGAGAGCGCAAGAGGGACTAGGTAGCAGGTCATGGCAAAAGATGAGTCTTGTTTCTCTTAGAAGAAAAAAAAAAAAAAAAGAAAGTGTCTCCAGGCCTTTTTCCAGCACTGGAATTGTTTGGGCTTGTTTCTGGTCTTTCCAGAAGGCAGTTTCGAGCTTGAGATTACAATCACAACATGCCGTTGATCGTTCTACTGCCAGATGCTCGTACAGAAACTCAACCGAAGCACAGAAAGCATTATAGTTGTATAATGGATTACCGGAAACATGCATTAGTAAAAAAAAAAATAATAATAATAAAATACATATATCAGTGCATATTTTCAGAATACAAATAATTAGAGTTAACCTTTGTGTGACCTGTGACAGCAGCACTTCAAAAGCAATAACCTTTCACTGGAAAAGAACAAAAATACAACATGAAGATGAAAAAAAAAAAAAAGATCGCTGGAATCACCAAGCATGCCACAAATACTTCATTATAATCGTATTTTATCTGACTGCCTTCAACCATGGATTGCTCAGCTCTGTGTTTATGCTGAATTCTGAGTAACTTTGTATTAATAAAACACATGGATGGCAAAAGACACAAGAAATCAGGTTTAACTCGAGTACATTTAACCCTTAGGAGCCCCGTTCGATTTTGGTTTGGCTTTCCCTGATAGTCTTCTACCTACGTAACTCAAAAGCAGCCATATACAGCTTGTTTTTCTTTAAGAAATATCCTAACCTACGTGTATATGCTGATCTACCAAAATTGTGATCTCTTGATCCAAGTGATAATGATTTCTTCCGGTGTTGAAAGACATTTTCACTCTCACATCACTTTAAACGCTACAGGGGACACATGTGAGTTAGCTAGTCCACCAGGCAAGTACAAATACTTGTCTAATCCTATGTACTGTAAAGCAATCTTTGGTGCGAGAACGGCGCTATATACAGTAAGTGAAACACATAACTATTAGACCATCACCATCATCATGTTGTATCATCAGCCAGGATGTGGTGTGGGTTGTGGATGTGTGCAGAGGTACAAGAGGAACGATACAAAGCAGGCATACAAAATTAAAAAGAAAAGTAGGAGGTCTTTCTTTCTAGCTGGATTGTGAACCCACTTGTCCACTGAGCTGATTCAAGCAGATTCGTGAGTCCACTAGTCAGTGATAAAGGAACAGATGAATATTTGTCACTTAGTCAAATTTTGCTGACTGCGACAAGCAACATTTATCCTTTTTAGAACGTTTATCACACTTTGAGAAACCGAAGTACCTGAAGGAAATCAACCGATCACGGGGAGAACATGCAAACTCTCATACACACCGACCCGATGCGATCTCTTCTTTCATTCTTTCAAATCTCCTAAAAACATTCTTTCTATATCCAAGCTTTGACACATATTTGGAGAGAACTGTAGAGAAAACATAGACTTTACACATATTTGATCTACTGGAATACTCGGACTCTTTGCTTGACAAGTTCCTTAAGGCTGTGTTCATCCCTGTTTCTTGTGAACCTTTCCCTAACACACATTCTCCCTTCCAGTCAACTTTCCACCAATGTGCCACGCTGCACACAGCCGGCACTTTCACTGATGACCTTCTGTGGATTGTGACATGTTAATTGAGCAGTCTGTCCCATGATTGAGGTTGCATGTACTGAACTAGTCTGAGAGATAGTCTGTTTATACTGTATGAATAGTAATTTAATCCAACACAAAATGAAATGGTGTAATATTTTGAGATAGTGGATTTCTCGTTCTCATGAACTGTAAGTTGTAATCATCGAATTAAAAAATAAAAGGCTTGAACTATATTATTTTACATCTAATGAATCTAGAAAATATGAACGGTTCACTTTTTGAAACAAACTACAAAGAAAAAAGTTCACTATATTCTATTTTTAAGATACACCGTTATATGAAATATAGAGGATCCGGACATACGAGTTACATTTTTGTTTTTAAATGTGCACAACTTCGCAGCATTTACATAAACTCGACACAATTAATTTATGTGAAATAATCATATAATCACAAACTTTCACACTGGTGTTCTATGAGAACTTGTAAATCTTCTAAAAAATCTTCTATATCGGGGGCCTGGACCCTATCCCAGCTGACTCTGGGCATGGCACACCCTGGACAGGGAGCCAATCCATCGCAGGGCACACACACAAACACGCACGTACTACGGGCAATTTGGGAAGGCCAACCTGCATGTGTTAGAACTGTAGGAGAAAACCTGAGCACCCGGAAGAAACCCATCAAGCACGGGGAGAACATGCAAACTCCATGCACACAGACTCAAGGCAGGAATCGAACTCGGACCATGGAGGTGCAAGGCGACAGGGGTAACCACTAAGCCACTCCATGTTCACTTTAATTTGTATAAAAAGTGTTCGGTGCCACTTTAGGTCTCTTCTTTGCAGAATCTATTTCTGTTCATCTCCATGTCAGTCATGCTTCCTCCTCAAATATTCACAAACATTCAAATAAGCCCTGGTCACATGAATAGGCACATTTTGCATGGCATTGCGAAATTACATAATTTTGTTTAGCATGTTTATTACAGTATAAGGAGAATAGTTGTTGTAACTAAATTAATATTTTAATTATGACCTAAAAATCCAGCCATTACAATGATTATCTATTTAAATCCATGTATAGTATGGGGCACCTCAGGTGATATTCGGGGAAGAATATTCTGTGGCCAATGTGGAGACTTACTAAGGCATGGGGGACAAAATAATTTGTGGCCACGATTTACTAAGGCGTGGGAACAAGATACGTTGGGTCTATGTTTGACTTACTGAAGTAAGTCAAAATTTAGTCGTGGCCACAACATAAAATATAGTTCGTCCGCCAAAACATAATATCTCGTTCACAGGCCACGACATAGTATCTCGTTCGAAAGCCTTAATAATTCCACAGAATATTCCCACACCCCACCAATGTCACAAGAGGGGCTTTGTAGCGTAGTGCTTATTTGAAGTTAAACTATAATATGCGTTTAGAGGCGACAACATAGTAAGTATTCTCACAACTTAGTAAGTCACGGCCATTTGATGTTAAATCCAAAACTCCAGCATGGTGGACTGACCTGAGAATGCTAAAAACAAGGCTCTGTTTAGTGTTCTCAGGTCAGTCCACCATGCTGGAGTTTTCATCAGTGGTGATGAGATACCCTGTTGTGGCCGCAACACACAAAATAATTATATACAAAGTAGCTCGTCCGCACGCCACAGTAAGTAAGTCGCGAGCACGACATACAACTATCTCGTCCGCACGCGACTGTAAGTAAGTCGCGAGCACGACATACTACTCTCTCGTCCGCACGCGACTGTAAGTAAGTCACGAGCACAACATACTATCTCGTCCGCACGGAATACGTCTCCTCGGTAATATAGTGCTGATTTGAGGTAAAGTATAATGTGCGTGTAGAAGTGAAGAGCTTTAAGGTGAGGTGAGGTTTAAACGGCGCTGATCCTCTTACCGTGCGTGTTCGGCTGGAGCTGCGGCAGGGCGTTGAGCTCCTCCGAGCAGCTGAGGCTCCGAAAGCGGGACGAAGAGCTGGGAGATTTCCGAAGCTTCTGCGCCTTCTTCACGGATTTCCGCGTGAAGCCGTCCACTTTCTCGGTGGCAGACACCGCCGACATGTTCTCCCAGGTCTCTGAGAGCTAACCTCAAGTATACACACTAACCTACTAACTAACTAACTAACCAACAGCGACACGCGCACATCGGAGTAAGCAGCTCACCAGCCGCGCGCGCAGCGTTCACACTCTCCCAAAGGGGGGTGAAAACTTTTCGCACCATACAGATACACTTCTCCAAGTAATCCACAGGTTCCCGAACACGTTTACTGCTCCCATGAACCGCTATTTATATAAATAAACTCCAGGGTCTGTTCACGCACACCAGTTCAGAGACATTCTGCGGTAAATATTACAGATTGTCACATTAAATCGACTCGAGAGCAGTCCATAGAGGCGGATCCGACCGGATGTCAGCGCGCCATGCAGCGCGGCTTACCCGAGTAACGACCTTTAAAGTGAATCTACAGGACGAAAACTCTGCACATTATAACTGACAGCTACAGGCATTTTAACTCGCTGCTTCTTGGTGTTTGATTGACAGCGCGCTCATCCAATTAGATTCAAGGCTTGGAATACCATCGACCAATCAGATTCTTACTCGGTCGCGTTCCACAAACTAGAGGCTGGGTAACAAATGTTTGAAGTAGTGTGAACTGTAAAGCCGTTAAGATCAAATAGGGCACTTCAGTAGGGGGCAGGCGATGATTGGGGTTACGACCACGTCCACGAGTGTGTGTGAGATAGGGTCGAAAAATTAGCAGACTCTCATTTAAGTTAAAATTTTATAAAAAATAAAAATAAAATAAAAAGATTTAGCATAATGGTTAGCACTGTGGCCGTGCACAGTCCAGGTTCGATTCCCAGTGTGTGTGTGCAGAGTTTGCATATTCTTCTCGTGTTTCCTCCGGGTACTCCGGTTTCCTCCCACAGTCCAAATCCAGGCGGATTAGGTTAATTGGCTTTCCCAACTTGTCCTGTAGAGTGTGTGTATGTGTATGTGTATGTGTGTTTCCCCATGATGGATTCGCACCCCATACAAGGTGTACCCCGCCTCGTGCCCTCAGTCTCCTAGGATAGTCTTCAGGGCCCCCGTGATAAAGCGGAATAGACGATGAGTGAGTGAGGGTCAGCTGTAAAACCTTAAAGGGTTATATATAATAGGGCACTTTAGTAGGGGGGTAGGCAATAATTTGGGATACGACCACATCCACAAGTATGTGAGATGACGTCGAAAAACTAGCAGACTAAAACTGTGGCATAGTGGTTAGCACCGTTGCCTCGCACCTCTAGGGTCCGTGTTTAATTCCCACTGGTCTGTGTGTGTGTGTGTGTGTGTGTGTGTGTGTGTGTGTGTGTGTGTGTGTGTGTGTGTGAACCCGAGAG
>JAQQZT010000020.1:11295071-11308841 GCA_030068275.1 Clarias platycephalus | reverse complement strand
ACCATGATGACAGCCACTATGCCAATCACATGTCACTCCTCACCTGGTGTCGTTTTTAATCCACCGACATCGAACATGTAAATGTTGTCATCTGTGCAGTTGCAGAACAGCCTGGAGCTCGTCGAGTCTAACGTCAGGCCTGAATAACCTGGATGTAACACAGATTAAACAGACGATGAGAACGAGTCAGGACGAAAACATGGAACAAACATGCAGTGCTGTGATTTGATTCCAAACAAATTGGACACAAAGATAACCAGAGTAAATAGTTTTTAAATGATGCTTTCATTTATTAAAGAAAAAAAAAAAAAAAAAAAAAAGCTATCCAAACCTGCCCGGCCCTGTGTGATAAAGTAATTGCCCCTAAACCTCATAACTGCTTGTGCCACCCTTGGCGACAACAAATGTAATCAAAGGTTTGCGAGAACTGGCACCGAGTCTTTCACATCACTGTGGAGTCATTTCGGCCCACTCTTCTTTGCGGAATTGGGTCGATTCAGACACTTTGGAGGGTCAAGATGATTTTAGGCACTACTCGCCAAAAAGAACTCTTGCCATTCACCTTGGACCTCTGCCCAGCCTCTTCCTTATTGTTCAATCATCAACACTGACCTTAACTGAAGCAAGTGAGCTTGTTTCCAAGTTTTCTCCATTTGTGAATAACATCTCTTCATGGCTCAGTAGAGATCCAAAGCCTTAGAAATGGCTTTGTTTCTCATCTGTTCTTGAATTTCTGTAGAGGTCGAGATCTTTTAGAGTGCTTCAGATTGTCAGACTGGTTCTATTTAGGTGATTTCTTGATTCGACCTGTCTGGCAGTAATTAGGCCTACGGTAGATGTGGCGAGGAAAGTTACCTCAGCTTTCCAAAAATAAAAAATGATGAAGTCATCATTTTAGAAACTGCGACGAATATGCAATGGAAAAAAAAATTATAATAAAAAAAAATAAATAAAAAAAAAAAGAGTAGGGGGGTCAAATACTTTCACAGCACAGAAACGGAATACTGCTGAGACAAGCACTGTTGTACGTCACTGATATTACTGCAGTACTGATAGAAGCACTAAAACATCTGCTACTAAAACAATGAAAATAAATTTCTATTTTCATTATCAAGCCAAAAAGTTTTAACCCACATTTTATGACGAATGTGAACGCCAGAAGACGTTTCTGTACCTAGTTTGCGTGTGGAGGATCCTGGGTACTGATAGCTCTGGAGTGGAGTGGGGTTCTGCTGGAACGCCGTGTAACTTTTCCTCAGATCCCACATCTTAATCACCCTGTAGAGAGACCAGGCGTCTACTGAATATCACTCATATAATGAAAGGATTTGGTTTCTTAAACCGTTTCTAATTCAGCACGTACCCGTCTACAGCTCCTGACGAGATGAGCGTGTTCTCGTCGCGGAAAATAACGGCCGTCACACCTCTCTGAGAGTCCTGCGCAACGATAGAGATAAAGAAATATTATAATTTATAGGGGGGAAAAAATTCCTAGTTTTGGGAAACACTTTGGAGGATATCAGCATCCATTACATGTTATAAAGAGACGAGAGAGGAAACACCGAGTTATTGTATTTGTATTATTTTTGTTTTATATTAATAGCATATACAATATATAAATAATTATATATTCATAAACTGTTTTTACTGTATCTACAGAGAAGGAAATTAACTGCTCTTGTTCTACTTGTCTTAAAAATGCTATGAAACACTCATCCAGGACATGTACACTTATTTATAAAGTAGATATATCAGGCAAATGTGGAATTTTAATGGTCTTTAACTAAACTGAAAATAACGCTGCATTTATAAAACGGTTATAAAGCGGCACCATTTGCCATCTACAGTATATCGGCTCGAACAAGATCACATGACTGAATGAAGTGATGTAGTGTCTGCTACCGTATGCTTTTTGACAAACTCGTTAATGAAATGAGTCGATTTACATTTATATATATTATGACAGTTTATCATCACATGATTCCCGAGTGTCCATGAGCACTCTAGCGCTAGAAACCCGTCTCACCACAGAAGGAGCCATGCCTCTGGACGTCGCTCGTTTTTTCTTCGTTTGTGGTGTGTTTCGTTCCACCTTCATGTGAGCTCCACTGATCTGTTTCACCTGCCTGTAGAAGCCGTCTGCATGAAAAAGGACAGGGATCATTTAGGTCAGAAGCTGAGAGACGGAGACAAAGATAGACACAGACATCAAAGAGACAGACAGAGGTAGCAACAGGAATACAACCGGGGCAGACAGACACGGACAGGGAGGGGCAGACAGACACGGACAGGGAGGGGCAGACAGACACGGACAGGGAGGGGCAGACAGAAAGACGGGCATAGGAAGACAAAAAAAAGACAGAAGAGCACAGAAGGACAGAAAGACGGAGGAGGACAGGCAGAGAAAGACAGAAAGGAAGAGAAGGACAGAGGGACCCAGATAGACACAAAGAGAGAGACACAAAAAAAAGAGAGACAGCCAGGAGATAGACAAAAACAGACAGAGATGGAAAGAACTAATGAGGACAGACAACTAATGGGGGGGGCAGAGTGTAAGATTAAGAGACTGACAAACAGACAAAAGACAGACATGCTTGTATAAGACTTGTACAAGCATTGTAACCTGATCAAGCAACCATTCTTCAAGCTGCCACTCTTACCTTTCTTACTACACCTCATGTCCCACAGCATGATGTTCCCGTCCCTGCCTCCAGTGCAGAAAACAGCTGAGAAACATAACAGGGTTGACATGAAACATCCCCAGAACCAATAAAAGTAACCAAAAAAACCTTCTTGAGATAATAAATCAAGGCACTATTACCCAAACATAACAGGAACCAAGACCATTACTCCAAGAGGACAGAAATTACCTTTCTCTCGCTTGGGAAAGGCCACGCTCTTCAGGCTGCACTGATGCCCTTTAAAGCTTCCCAGCAGCTCCCCGGAGATCACGTCCCACAGCCGGGCCGTCTGATCCCCCGACGCCGTCACCTTCGCACCAGAACATCACTTACTCTTAATACGAGTCGGCTTAAAGTACACGAAACATTAATCCGAGCTGCCGAAGCACTCACCAGGCTGTTCGCTCCTGGGACCCAGGCGATGTCAAACACAGCGTTATCGTGCGCCAGCCATTCTGAGGATGAGAAACAGCATCGCTTAGACCTCGGGGATAAAGAAATCCACTCTGCATTTCTATTTTATATCTTCGCACCGATTTCCTGGGTTTAATGCACCATCTTACTCTTAATCTGCTCAGGACACTACACCATGCATGATTTATTGGAGACGAAGACAAATGTCCTGAAATATTCTTACAGGATAACACAGATTGTGGTGGGAAAGAACAAACCACAAAGTTCTAACTTAAAACATTTTCTAAACATTTCAAGCTTCTAATGAAGGAGTACTCACCTTTCAGTACAGTGCTGCGTGTCTCAGTGTTGTAAAGACTCACAATCCCTTCTTCATTCGCTACGGCCAGGGTGCTGCCTTGTCCAGGAGCTGGACACCACACACAGAGACAAACAAACAAACACACACACACACACACACACACAAATAGATTTTACACAATTGAAGATATATATTTTTTAAATGCTACTTTTATTCATGACTCAACTGAAAGTGGTTAAAATATATTTAACAGATACCACCACTGGCCAGTTTACTAGGTATAGCACTGCATGCCTAATACGAAACACTCGACTTACTGCTGCAACCCTAACAGTAGGTTACAGTTCACAGCCCATGTCCCATAGAGCTGTGGATCCTAGGTAGACTGGTGATTCGATGCAATATAGACGTTGTGATTTTTAATTCGATTTGATTTTATTCAATAGCCTGATTTGTCTCAGGCAGCTTTTTTTCTTTTTTACAAGTTTTAGGGAATTAAAAACTACAAAAAATATCTAATATGCATTGAAATGCTTGTGTTTAAACTTAGAAAAAGAATCAATAATCATGCAAAACGCAGAAAATGGAGGTGGTTTGCTTTTTCTGCAGACGCGGTGGTACATCTGAAGCAATTCGTCAAATTTTTGAGAATCTAACATCCGAAAGTTGACTTAAATAGTCCAAAACATGTGACTCGATTCTGGACCACAAGCTGATCTGTCGGTTCGGCCAACTGAACCGATCAAGATCTGCTTTTCTGCGCCTGTACTCTCTTGCACTTGTCTCACACTATTGGGTAATAGCACTTTATTTTGACTTGTGTACTGTTCTCTACACCACTTGAACATCTACATGTCCATGATACCCTCCATGCAGCTGATAACGTAGCAGCAGTGTCATGCAGATGCAGTGTACTATAAAAGAGAGTCATTTTTTTATTTGCACGAATCTTGTATCTGAGTGAGCTTCACCTGTGGAGAACGTGCATCCGAACGGAGGAACTGCGACACCCGAGTCTCCGTACGACACGTGTTCATCATGCCGGGTGCACTGGAAACACTCCAGCAGGGAGGACAACGGGTAATCCACATGCTTATCTACGATAGGAACGAACACAAGGAGTTATTCAATGCAGAAGGCATCATTTTTTTTTTTTTATACGGCTCCAATCGTGATAACACATAATACAGTGCAGAACATAGATTTAACTTGTATCCAGTACTGTGCAAGAGTCTCAGGCAACATATTATCTGTTGTTATACATGTTATGTTAATCATTAACTTTCACACTTTCTCCTTCCTATTTTCATGCGAAACCCAGGAGCCTATATTTTTTTTCATTTGAAAACTGATCTGTTATGTAATATATTGCTTTTTTTTTTTTAACAGGCATGCAAATATTCTTCTGTAATTTTATTTATTTATCAGTTTTTAAGTTATGTTCAATACCAGTGAATGGTTTTGTACATCACAATGCAGACATTATAAACATCCATTCATCGTCTATATCGCTTTTCTTGTATACAGGGTCGCAGGGAGCCTGGAGCCCATCCCAGGAGACTCTGGGCACAAGGCAGGGTACACCATAGACAGGATACCAATACAATTTGGGAACGTCACTGCATGGCTTTGGACTGTGGGAGGAAACCGGACTACCGGGATGAAAACCACCAAGCACGGGGAGAACATGCACACAGACCCAAGGTGGGAATCAAACCCAGATTCTAGAGGTGCAAGGTCACAGTGCTAACCACTAAGCCATATGATACACAAATGTTGTACTTAAGATAACATGGTGCCCAATACTACTGTGTATTTACATTGTAAGATGTAGATCATAAATCAAAAGCTCCTAGTCACTTTATACAGACTAATCTAACACATGCTTCAGCTTAAAAACCCTCAATAAAAACTGAACTATAAATATTTTACCTCGGTTTAATTACTTTATTACTGAAGCCGTGTTGCAAGGTTTGTATTAGGAAAGAAATCATGAATGGAAATGACTTAAATTCTTAGTAAAGATGTCAAATCTCTGATTAATGAAAGCAGTTTCCTGAGACACAGAGAGGATGAGGCCAAATCCCGATCGCCATCAAACACAATATTAAGTCCCCTAGTCGTGCCGTAGTCCTCCATCACCCTCGAGCCCTACGTAGTGCGACAGTGTAGGCACTAGGTGGACGTTAGGGATCCTGCCCCTGAGCACCCAGCCTTGTGTAAGGGAAAACTCTTCCGCCACAAGTATTGATAAAAGTAAATCTGCTCACCGTTGCTTCTTCTTTTACCCACTCCTCGATCGACAACATAACGAAACAACATCCTAAACATCACAGTTTGTTTTAAACCAAAAATAAAATCCTATCGAAACGCTATAAACATGCACTGAAGAAGGATCCCGCCTGCTCTGAAGTTCCCGCGAAACTGATCATCACGAGAGAGGAGACAAAAATCCCGCTAAGATTACGTTCTTCTCTCTCATTGGTGCAGACTATAAGGCACGCCTTTTTTTTTTAAAACAACGTCACATCCGGTGACATGGCAGGCAGCCAAAAAAAATGCGTTTCCTGTAAATTAATTATTTGTTTTCCCACCCACATTGTAACAAATCATATTTCACTTTATATGATTGGTTGGCATCATTCAGTCTTCTGTGCCATGATTGGCCCGCTGTTGACACCCTCGAGCAGTCAGCCAATCACAGTTCTGGTTATCTGGACGCCGTTATTTCAGAATACTGGTGTGAATGTTACACCAAACTGTGTTCATGTTGCTAGTTTTTAAATAAATTTACTAAGTGCCCGAGAGAAAGAAAAAAAAAAATCTGCTTTTGTGAAGAAAATGTCTCTTTCGACAGCGCGCTCTTTCTTGTCGGAGGCCGGATATGGGGAACAGGAGTTAGATGCTAATTCGGCTCTCATGGAGCTAGACAAAGGTGTGCTGTTTCCATGCTAACAACTGACCAAAGCTAGCTTACATCGTTAACATAACTTTTAGCTTTTAAAACACGCGTTATGTTCTAAATCTTCAATACTTCATAATATAGCAAGTTTTATTTGTTAGATGTTATATAACACTATTAAATAACTGTGTTACCAGCTGCAATAGTTTAATTTCTACTGTAACTTGTTAGTTTTCACATTAGGAAAGAAAACAAAAACATAATAAAATAGCTTTATGACAACATGGTATATCACTAATACATGCCGGGATAAGAAATGTATTGTGGTGTGATGTTGCTCTGTGCCTTTTGTCACATTTCAGGGGAAACTACTGTAGGTAGTTAACGCACCCTCAAAAAAAGTCACCAGATGACGTCATAGGCTCGGTTGAAATCATGAAACATTTTAAATGTGGACCCTTAGGGGTCCTGAATTTGATCCTGAACTGGTTATGATCTAAAATCCTCATCCGAGCCCAGAAATCTACAGAATTCCTACAGTTGCTACTAGTTATGAGGTGGTATCAAAAAGTTTCGTGACTAGTTTTGTAACAACTACACAAGGCACAAGGCGCAGTCACAAGGTGCACCGACCTTCATAAGTCAGTGTGCCAAAAGACATCGTGTATGGGTACGACCCAAAGATGGCAAAGGCGATCAGATTTGTCGCATGGAAATCTCTAACCTTTTTCATACCCCTTGTACCTAAGAACTCATGATCGGTCAAGAATTGCCACGGTTCTATCAAAAACCACTGCGGTCCTGCCACAAACTTCACGTGTGCCCTCCCAATCACGTGGCAACACCAGGCGTACAGGATTACAGAGCATTTCCCACACAATACAGCTAGATAATTGGGTGGCTGCAATTCCGATTGAAGTGTCATCATTTATTTTACACCAGCAATGTAGAGTGCATAAATAGAAAGTGATTTGAGGGTGGGCTCGGGACTGTTTGTCTAAGTGTTTATTTTTTGGCTAGACGTGAAATTTTGCACCATCTGGATTTAAATGTTAATAAGAGAGAGGTTAATATGTAGGGATGTGACCCTACATCAGTGACCAGCCAATGGAAATCACATGATTTTGTTAAAAATTGTAAGACGTTGTACATTAAAAAATAAAATTTAGTCATAACTTGAAAGATTTATACCTTGGCCAAATTCAACAGCTTTACAACTGAATTTATCATGAGTAATTAAATGTAGCCCATTCCATATAACATTTTTCTCACTTAAAAACCTATTGCATCATTTAAACCATACAAAATAACTTAAAGTACAAAAGTTTAACATTTAACTACAGAACATTTTCTTCACTGAGCCAAAGGACTGAGTTACGTGCTAAGGAAATGTGATGATATCCAGTGATGTTTATGTTAACAGACCTTCACACATTTTATGTAGGAGCTGATCAACTTAACACTGAAGTACAGTTGTCACACAAACAAATGCTAAAGCCTCAGTCTTTTTCTTCTTGATATAATGAGAGAAGAGCCAGTAGATGTGTGAATCTGGAAGGATTTTTGAATTGTGTTTAGTTCTGGGTGTTATAAATATTTCTCCACTTATATATCCAGGACCTGCGGTGATGCTGGAGAGACATATAGAATGCGCGACACACGCTAGATTTGCTGTTAGACTTTTAATAGGTTTACTATAATCCAAAAGTACTGCCGAAATACTGTATCTATCTCACCAGCACTTTATTTTTGAATGAATTACACATATGGATGTGCTGTACCTCACTGTGTGTCATTCTTGTTTAACAACAATGCAGAAGAAACACACTTACAGATGGAGTGCCCAGCTGCTTGCTAATTATGTTTCTTGTTTCCCAACACAGGCCTGCGATCGTGCAAACTGGGGGAACAGTGTGAAGCTGTGGTGCTCTTTCCCAAGCTCTTTGAGAAATATCCCTTCCCCATCCTGATCAACTCCGCCTTCCTGAAACTGGCTGATATTTTCAGACTCGGGTGCGTAGTCATCAGGACATGTTGTGATTTTACAGTCACATTTGTTTTTTGTTTCTTTTTTATCTGTCTAGTCCTTTTTTAAATACATGACAACATTTTCACCTTTCACTGCACTAGCAGCAGCGCTGTTTATTAATGTTTCAAAATTTACTATGGAGTAAAATTTATTAAACAAATTAACACATTCTAAGATTTCAGGTGTAGCTTTGATTAAAAACACAAAGAAATGATTCCTCATGTTCCCAGAGCAACTCTTTCACAGTTTGACGTCTGTAATATGTCTGTGCCATCAGTAATGAAAAACTCAATTCATGTGATAATCTGGTCATTCGGTACATTCAGGTCGTCAGCTGACTTCATTTTATTGCCTCATAATGTTGCTGAGTCTAGCTAGACCTGACCAACTGAAGCGACCCCAGATCATAACACTGCCTCCAGAGGCTTGTACAGTGGACACTACACATGATAGGTGCATCGCTTCATGCGCTTTACTTCTTCCTACCCTGATGCTTTGGAACAATGTCAGTCTAGACTCATCAGACCACATGACCTTTTTCCATTGCTCCAAAGTCCAGTCTTTATGTTCCCTAGCAAATTCAAGGCTTTTAACTGATTATTTCATTTTTTTTTTTTTAAACCGCATTTTCCCCACAAATTTGACTTTTCAGCACTATCCTTCCAGGTTTTAATAATGTTTTGAAGGGTTTTTAACACAGTTCCAGTAATTTCAAATACCTTCTGGACCCTTCTGAAATTGAAATTTGTTTGGTCAGGTTGTGTATACTATAATGAGATCTTCAGTTGTTATAGAAATAACTGCAAGAAATAAAATTGTCTGATAATCTGAGGTATGGTTACGTATCATTCACTAATTTTTCAGGACCTTTACTTTAATACCGGTTCCTGAAAGATACTTTTGTTTTTCGATACCAGTTTTGTAAGACATCCATTTTAGATGTAAAAAATCTAAGTATTCATAGAGAAATACAGTACATTACACATTATGGTACATATCTTTTAGTTTTATGTTTCAGCCACTTGACATTTTTTCCAGCAGTTCACAAGACAAAGTTCACACACAATAAAATAAACCAGTTCACATTCGTATTTCACATTACTACTGTAACTAGGTCTACTGTCTCAAATAGTGTGGCATATCACTGAAGGATCCTGAACTTTCTGCTCTTTAAACTCTTGAACTCCTGACCTTTAATTCATTAAAGTATTGACATTCAGTACCCATCCCTAGGTATGATCAAATTTGTGTTTGAAGAGAAGCTTACGTTCTTTACAATTTTTTTTTTTTTTTTACAGGAACAACTTTCTCCGGCTGTGCGTGTTGAAAGTGACCCAGCAGAGCGAGAAGCACCTGGAGAAGATCCTGAACGTGGACGAGTTTGTTAAAAGAGTCTTTTCTGTCATCCACAGTAACGATCCTGTAGCCAGAGCCATCACACTCAGGTACACTCACCGGTCTGCAGGTGGCGTTAGACATGCAATCACGACTCTGTTAAGCAGCATGGCTCAGAAGTCGTGTTGCCATCTTCCACAGTGACTCGTTTAATCAATGTGGTTAATTCTAATAAGAACGGAAACATGGCTGTATTTTAAACAGTAATTTATCTATATTCGACGCAGAATGCTGGGCAGCCTGGCGTCCATTATCCCCGAACGGAAAAACGCCCATCACAGCATCCGCCAGAGCCTAGACTCACATGACAATGTGGAAGTGGAGGCCGCCATCTTTGCGGCAGCCAGTTTTTCGTCACACTCAAAGTAAGAGCCGTAAGATTCACACGCTTAAAAGTGTTAAAGTGATGCACACTAATCCATCTACATTTTTTTTTATTGTTGAAATGATTATTAAAACAAATAGTGATCAAGCAGTAATATGTGAGGAGCTGTGTGTGTGTGTAATGTTTTTGACTGCTTCAACCATAAAGTCGTAATTTTCATTTCTTTTTTTTTTTCCAGAGACTTTGCAGCGGGGGTTTGCAACAAGATCAGTGAGATGATTCAAGGTGAAAATCTTTCATATATTTATCAGGGTGTGTGTGTGTGTGTGTGTGTGTGTGTATATGTCACACACTATTCCCAAATCCCCCCCTGTCTGATAGAAGAGCTCTTACTAACGTCCATTCTAACTGTGTGTGCGCTTCTGTATGCTTGTGTGTGTTCATGCATGTTTACGTGTGTTGTTTTTTGTTTTTTTGTCGTCAGGCCTGGCCACTCCGGTAGAGCTGAAGCTGAAGCTGATCCCCATGCTCCAGTACATGCACCACGATGCGGCGTTGGCCTCTCGGAGCAGGGAGCTGCTGCAGGAGCTGTTATCCTCGTACCCGTCCACACCCATGGTGATCGTTACTCTGCACACCTTCACGCAGCTTTCCTTCTCTGCTCTCATCCACATCCCCAAACAGGTGTGTTTTTTAAAACTTCCTGTCTTACTTTAAATTAACACACAGTTACACACCGCTGAATTTGAAGCACAGATTCAGAAGCAGTACAGATGTGGCGTACTGTACGTAATCTGGCAGACTTTTACGGAAGGTTTTTGCTGGACATTTAGAGACACCCAGCTTAAATTTGTCTCTCCAAATTAGTTTTTATCTGCCTATAATATTTTGCTGTTCTAGATTATTTAAAATATTTTCTCGTGTTCTATGCCTATTATAAAATAATATATATATATTTTTTTTTAATGATTGCCATATATCGCAACTGTTTATACAAGACATTTACATACTGTAATCTACGAGGTGTGTTCATGTCAAACCAGGGACTCATAGAAATATTTAATCAATTAAGGAAAAGGTAGGTATAGTTTGCGAATGAAATTCTTACCGCTGATTGGACGAGACATCTGTCACTCAAGATATACAGGAAGTACTGTAGTAGTGGTAGATTTGTGTGTGTGTATGAATGTGCAAACATGTACTGTCCTTATTGTGGTTTCAAATATGGCGTTCTTCCGGTGGCCCTGAAGTCAGTTTTGTTAATTAATTTTGCATTTCACGGCCACCGTAGTTTAAAGTGTAGCAGAACACACAAGAAACAGAGCTAGAGAAACAAGTTCCTACTTCCTGTATATCTTGAGTGACAGATGTCTCGTCCAATCAGCAGTAAGAATTTCATTCGCAAACTATACCTACCTTTTCCGGTTTGTATCTGATTGGCCGAGAAGTGCAATACAAATTAACAAAACGGAAAACAAAATAACAAATTCAAAACCAAATTAACAAATCCGAAAACAAAACAACAAAACCCAAAATAAAATAACAAATTAGTTTTGGGTTTTGTTATTTTGTTTTTGTTATTTTGTTTTGGGTCTTGTTGTTTTGTTTTCAGATTTGTTAATTTGGTTTTTTTAATTTATTTTGATTTCAGTTTTGTTAATTTTTTTTGCACTTCACGGCCACCGTAGTAATTCAATCCAACAAGTAAATCCAAATGAAATTTTTAAAGAAAAACTTAATCTTGCCACATACCCTGTACAATCCTTGCCACATACCTTGTACAGTCCTGACATTTCCACGTGGAGAGTGTTCCTGGGAGGCCAGCGTTTTAGTCGTGAAGCAGGGAGTCCGATCATGGCTCCGCCGTACTGAAAAAAACGTCTACTGAGAGTACCTTGATGGTATGCAAGCACTAGTGAAACGCTGGGATAAGTGCATTAGTGTAGCAGGGGATCATAACTGCATTCTGTTATTCTGCACAGTTCAATTAAATTTTATTTGTATAGCGTCTTTAACAACTGTCATTGTTAAAGCATGAATCAGAGCATGAATCAGTATAAAAGCGGTATGAATCAAAATTATAAGATTGTCCCTGATGAGCAAGCCGAGGGCGACAGTGGCAAGGAAAAACCTTGAGAGGAACCAGATATAAAGTCTATATTATATTATTATTATATTATTAAATTATATGTTAATATGAAGTCCAGTTTGTAGTTAGAGGCTTGTAGAAAATTCCAGTCCTGAGCTATCGAGCGACTGTAGTTACAAGTCCTCAGAGAACAGCTGTCTGCATCAGCCGTGGCCAGGACCGTCTTCATGGGAAAGTGAAACCAAAAGTCACTTTCAAAGTGAAAAACTTGAAAATTAAGCAAAATAGATTGTTTTAGATTGGAATGCTAATGTTTATAATAATGCAATAATAACGCAAAGCAAGGCACGGATGACTTTAATACTCAAACGATTATTGGTTGAAAAATGAGTCCAATATAGTGAGCTGGCCAATCACGAATCTCCTTATATGCAGTCGCATATGGCCGAGTTAGCAATGTTTAAAGAATAGATGGCTTTTAAAAAATATATATATATAAACTGAACATATGAGGAAATATAAATATCAGTTTATTTGTATAAACAAATATTTGCTGTCAGTCATATAGCTTTTTTTTACTGGACTTGCCCAGCTGGCCGGCGTATCTCATCTATAATCACAGAGAATGAGCTTGTGGCTTCTATTATAGGGGTTTTATGTATCGCTGTCTTCTTATCAGGTGTATTTACTCCACCATGATTTTGATTATTCAGTGTGCCTGATCACATGTTTTATTTGCAGGTTGATTTGCTTCTGCAGTATCTAAAGGAAGACTCGAGAAAAGCGGTGAAGAAACTTGCCATTCAGGACCTGAAACTCCTGGCTAAGAAAGCTCCTCACATGTGGAACAGAAAGAACATACAGGTCAGAACATCCACACTTTCACAGAAGTGAGGATCATAAAGGCTGGATTATACTTGTTTTTTTTTTTTATCTAATCGTTTGTGCAGGTTCGCCAGATTACAGCCGTGTGTATCCAGAGTTTATTTTTTTCTCGTCTTGTCACTTCCTCAGAAATGAACACTGTGTTTGTGTGTGCTGCAGTTACAACATAAATCTTAAACTCTTCTCTTCAGCTCACAGCACTGACTCAACAATATAATAATAATATAATAAAATAATTCTATATGTTAGATTCAGCTTGTGTGTGTTTGTGTGTATTTAGATGTTTTGTGAGAGTGCCCTCAGCACCCCTTATGATGGTCTAAAACTCGGCATGGCCTCGGTCCTCTCCACGCTCTCTGGAACCATCGCCATCAAGCAGTACTTCAGCCCTACCTCAGGTAGCACACACACACACACACACACACACACACACACACACACACACACACACTACATGAACAGAGCTGGCACAAAGCTGATGTCCACATTTTCAGAACATAAAGCTGTTACAGGTGTCATTGTGGACTGAAGTACAGTTAGACATTCAGAGTGCACGTTGCAAATCTCAAAGGTCTCGTCTTCTCGTATTCTGACAATGACTGTACAGTATACATCAATCAAAAGCTCTCAGTTTAAGTGGTAAAGTGCTCGCCCTATCATCCGGAGATCGCTAGTTCGATTCCCGGGTGATGCTGTAACCTCTCGCAGCCGGAGGTCTAGAGAGAGCTGATTGGTCGAGCTCTCTCAGA
>JAQQZT010000020.1:11244403-11268814 GCA_030068275.1 Clarias platycephalus | reverse complement strand
AAAATAAAAAAACACACTCCTTTTTTTTTTTTTTTTTTTTTTTTTTTTGGATAATAGTTCTTGTTTTATTTTATACATATCATTGAATTTTCCTTTAAAAGTTACAAACTTGTGTTTCGTATGCTGTCAATTAAATTTAGAAATAAAGACCGTCAGAATCGGCCATTATTAGTGTCAGCAGGTCAGCAAAACTTTTTGAGAGCCGTATCGGTTAACACTTAGGCAGCCTCCTTTTCCTATAGACCACAAGAGAACCCTATAATTAGTACTGTATTGTACGATGGTGTTATTGGCCTAATTGCCGGTCCTTCCCTTAACTGTGCCTTCTTCTTCACGTCGTGCAGTGTGCTCGTAGCAGAATGGCCCCGCTGGTTGAAGAGCTACGCAGACTGAGCTGGATCCTCATCGTAGCTCTGCTGCGCTTCACCTTCATGTTCATCAACAACTGCGTGGCGATCCCATCCTACTGCTTGTACCTGATCGTCTTGCAGCCGCTCAGGGTGGTGCACAGCTCCGCTTTCTGGCACGTCGAGGGCGTCATGTTCCGGTGGCTGCTGGCCATGGTGGCGTCATGGGGCTGGTGCGCAGGATACACAGGTAATCACATCTTAGCATGCTTTATCTTTTATCTTTTAAAAGAACGAGGCCTTACAGCATGTGCATATAGACCCGATCTCGGGAAAACTTCATTAAGACGTAGCGGCGTCGACATTCCTTTCTCTCGTTATAGTTTAAATCAGTTTCCTCTGCAGATACATGTTTATAAGAGCAGTCGAACTTCACTGTTTACATTTGAAATTGAGCTGCTGATAAACCCGAGCCACTAACTAAAGGAAGGGACAGAAAATAAATATTTGCACGTCGTAGTTGGAATGAAACGTGCTACAGGTATCGACTTGTTCACCACGACCGCCTGAAGGTGGTCACGGTCAAAAGTACAGGAGCAAAGGAGCAAAGTACAGGTCACAAGTGTGATGAAAAAAAATAATGATAATGGCCCCGCATCTGCAGGGCCAACGGTTTGAGTCGCATTCGGGTCTGCGTGTGTGAGGATGGAGTTTCCATGCAAGTTCTCCCCGTGTCGTACCATGGGACAGGCTCCAGGCTGCCTGTGACCCTGTACAGGTTAAGTGGTATAGACAGTGAGTGAGTCAGTGATTAATGATTTATATATCCTCAATCTGCTCCTCTTTTATCACGTCACTGCATCGAGACACAGCGACTCTACCACAGATCATTTACACTTTTTATTGTTTTTTTTAATTAATTATTTTTATTGTTTTTATTATTGCGGCCATACGCAGTTATTTTTTAGTAACCGAGAGCATGTATTTATTTGTTACCCATCATGCACTGGAAGAGCGTGTCAGATCGAACACTGAAAAATGAGTAGGGTACAAGTGTAGCAGTCAAACGATTGTGTAATAAATCATCCGTGTTAGGTTCTTGCTAAGCATCACTGTGTCTTATGTCAGGCTTCGGGTACCCTAAAGATTAATTAGCCTATTAGCTAACTGCTGTATAGTGTGACGTTATTTCATTCATATATATTTATACAGTACTGTGTGAACGTCTTAGGCACCATATTATATGCTGTACCAATTCTGTTATATATGTTTATCATGTCTGCATAATTATGTACAAAATCATTCAGTATTTACATATATAACTATAAATTCATAAATCAATAACATTACAGGATGGAATAGATATGCATGGCTGTAAAGAAAAAAAACTATAGTACAAGACAGACCAGGTTTCAGATGGAAACAAAAAAAACTAATGTACGCTCCTGGGATTTACATAAAAATAGAAAGGAGTTGAAAACAGTAGAAAACAGCTGTTTTACTTATAGTTCTGTGCAAAAGTCTTGGGCATATACAAAAATATGGCATAAGCAAAAAGATGCTTTTGAAAACATTTCTGCATAAAAGAAACTTCTATAAAGAGCAACAAAGAGTAATTAAATAAACAGACAATATTTGGAGTGAAAACTCATTGCTTAAAATCAGCAGTTTTAGACACAGATTTGTGCAGTTTTATAAGAAAACAGCTGTTAGGTTTTACTGAGCTTGCTGGATAATATGAGTTCTTCTGGTAACTTTGTCACACTCGCTATAAAAAGTTATATATGGAAAATACTGAATGATTTTTACATAATTATGCAGACATGATAATCATATATAACAGAATTGGTACAGCATATAATATGGTGCCTAAGACTTTTGCACAGTACTGTATATAATGTTCCTTTCTAATTCCTTCTTTGTAATGGTATCCATTGACACCTTGCTGAGCTGCGCTGATTCAGCTGTCCATTACGTTTTCACCTCATTGACCCTTACTCCCTAATTGAGTATTTACTCTATGTAAAAGTCTGATTTACACAGTGTTCAGTAGTCAGGCAGCCACGTTTTGTTTGAGGGTTTTGCATCATTAGCAACCTGTTCTGCATATACTCACTTAACCACGGTGCAAATAAACCCTCAGCGATCGTCTCATTCGTAGCTTTCACACATTATTCTTCTCACTTCCAGATTTCTGGTAGTTTTAAACTTAAAACATTTTACTTATTTATAGATTACAGTAGATTGTCTTTTGGTTTGGGCATAGAATTGTTTTTAGTGATGGAGAGAAAAGAAATGGCCTTTTCACTTTGTGTAGGTGGACTTTTCTTTTCATGGAAAATTGACTCTTTGCCTGGGTGAGGTATGATGGAATATGCTTTTAGGTATAGATGGACGTTTGTTTTTGCAAGATTGACTTATATTTGAGGTAGATGAGATCAGAAGTTTCTTTTGGGTAAGATTTAGGTTTGATAGTTGACTTAACTTTTATGGAAAATTTATTGAGATGAACTTTACCTTTTAGGTCAGATGGACCTTATTTATTTATATATATTTTTTTGATGCGACTGATGTTTAGGGGAAATTAAGGGTGAGAATCTTTTCTTTATTTTGGTAAACATGCTTTATGTGTTTTATTTGGAAATGAGATGAACGTTTCTTTTAGAGGAGATGAATATTTTTTACTTTGTCTCCTATACCATTTTATACTGCACTTTAATAATATAATTTTATCGCTTGCTTTATATTTTTTTTTGCAGTTTGAAGTAGAGTGCAGTATTTATTAGAGAATCGTACGGTTTACAGCGTGATCATGCGGATCCCCTGATCAGCCGTGGACGTAACTCTGTGCTGAGAAAGAAAAGTATGTATGTGCCAGAGTGGCGCAACAGAAAGGCATTCGCCCTATCACCTGGAGATCGCAAGTTTGAATCTCGGGACGGCCCACGCTTAGCCGGCTGCTCTCAGGGAGAACGTGTACGCACTCGCATCTACTACCTGATCACGTGCATTTGACGGGAAGGTTCAAGAAGCTCAGGTCTCAGAGGGAGCATGTGATCATAGCCTTCACTCTCCCTGTTGAGTCTTCATTGTCAGTGGGATTTATTTCTAAAGGTCCTGTAACCTTGTGCAGTTTTGGAGAAAATATAAAAGTTATGTTTTAAATATATACATACAATTGAATTTTTCATTAAAGCGCACACAAACATTTTTGTAGAAGATCAGTATCAGCAGTTCAGACTTAAAAAAAATAAAAATAAATTAGAAATCCGTATCTGCCAGGGAAATTGGTGCAATCGGTGCATCTCTAGTATTTATGCCTCTTTTTAAGCCGTTTATAATGTAAAGTGTGGGAAATGCTTGAAGTAGAGTGGTTATTGAACAGCTTTTTGAAAATGTGTGAGCCTGAACTGGAATCCCATTGGTGGTGTGCGGAGGATCTGAGCAGATTGAACGCCAGGTCCGTCAACCGAGAAAAACCATCCATTTCAAAACATGAGTTTTGGAATTTAGGATTGTGCAAATCGCTCTTTTATCGAGCGTATTCGAGCGCCTGAAGAAATCAGAGGTTTATGTGGACGCATGTTTAACAGACTGCAGAGGCTCCTGTGTCACTTTTCATGATGAAATATGGAGGGTTCGTTTGCAAAAACAGATATCGCATTTAAAACATTTTTTTTTTAATCGATTTCTCACAGATCATTTTTCATTATACATCCCAGGAAATATCAATCGGATGGTCTTTTTATTAGTAGAACACAAAGTTGGGTATAATTCCTGGGAAGTGTTTGATCTGCAGCGTAAAAAGACGACCCTTTTCGTCTAAGTTGTCGTTGTTTTTGAATGTGAGTTATCTTACAACATATCTTTGTTTGCAGATCACCATTTAATACTTAACAGGCAGACCTTAGTGCTTTGACACCACTCCTCGAGGTCATTAAAGGTGAGGCAAGATAGATAAATATAGCAATGTGTGTATGTATACATAATATGTTTGTATATTATGGTACATCGTGAGCCAGTAGAACAGCTTTAACGTGTTTGTGTATAGATTATATAAGTCTGTATAACTGTACAGGAGAGATAAACAGCATTCTTACGAAAAAGAAAGTGCCCCAGTTGCAGTTTTGATAATGGTTTCAAAAAGCTCTGTTTTAATATGTCACTCCAAACTCTCCCACATAGACGAAGAAGAAAAAGAAGTAGTTTTCACTTGATGTGAGGTGGGCGTGAAGGTCCTAACATCTATTATGTTTTTTTTTCATATATTTTTTCAATCCTTATCGAACCGTCAGCTCTCACATCCTGTGAATGTGCGAGTGTTGTCACCCTGGAAGAGAGACCAGTTCTGTTAGGGTAGAAGGGCAACTTTTTGTTTATATTTTATTCATATTTGTGTTTATGTATGTATGTACAGGGTGTCCCAAAACACAAATTTTTTAACATCATTTAAAATATGAATATCTGAGTAACTATACCAGGGGTCGGCAACCCGCGGCTCCGAAACCACTCTTTTATCCGTTTAGCTGCGGCTCCCTGTGGCTTTGGAAAATAAATAATTTCAATTTATTTTAGGTCTGTAAATGTTTTTTAAATGTAATAGTGATCTCGTAACATTAAAATAAAACGTGTTTAATTTTTTGTCGCTAAAAATACGTTCGACACCCGCCAGCACGCGGTTTATTGGGCTTTTATTTGGATTGATCGCTGACCGCACGTTCCAGTACACAAGATAAAACGATGACGACATACAGAAGCAGACGGCGTTTTCGGTTTGCTGCAGATGGATGATTTAAGCTCAGCTCTTTATTTCATAAAACTCAGGACGACTCAAATACACATTGGATATTTTATTTGAAAGTGACTTTCAACTCGGCGTTCAAAATTTTTTTGTTTCATGCAGAAATAAAATTTTGTTTTCTCTGTAGCAGTTCATTGATTTCATAAATGCAAATTTTTTATACGTATCATAAAGGTACAAAACGGTTTTGTGTCTCCCGGTCTTTTCTTTTTCCTGTGGGAAACGGGTCCAAAAGTCACTTTAAGTGTTTTAAGGCTGCCGACCCCTGACCCTAGGCAAACGAAATTAAAAAAGCATCATATTGAAAAATAAAAGATTTATTTCTCAAAATTCCAGCGACATTTTCAAATGAATATAGATTTTATAACCGATTTCACAAAGCCTCACAAATGTTCAATATACGACACACGTCAAGTCGGTAACTCAGATTCAACACACAAACATTTGGTGTGTCCCTCATGTGCTTAACTGTAGCATGGGGATTTTTTTTCTTCCCCCAAATGCGAACATTATGCCTATTGTTCATTATCCACTGTTTGTATGAAATGGGGCCTCATCACTGAAAATTTGACACTTTTTGAACTCCTCATCTCCAAATCAACACAGAATTAAATGTAAAACATTAAACTTTTTTTTTTTATTTTTATTTTTTTACACATCTCGTTAAAATTTGAGCGAGAATTGGCTATAGTGTTAGACTATGGAATTATGTCATTTTTTTGGGACATCCTGTATTTTCCTATAAGCAGTAAAGTCAAAAGCATAATTTAGTTGTGGATGCAAATAAAACACGATAAACTGTTCTTTTAATTTTAAATCTTATTCTATGGATTGTTCGAACACCCTGGACTGCACACTAAGTGTTTTGACAGCCCTCTGAGGTCAATACAGGAGAGAAAACACGGCACGTGCTGATTTGTTTTTAGGTTGCCCTTTTGCACGGGGATGCTGATGACTAAAACCCCTGAGCTGACTGACCGTTCCCGGGCCGGGAGGGGAAAAAAATGACCGAGTAACCTTGCCTAAAAGTGTTTTCGAGACGAAAACATGGGGGATGTCAGAACAAATTGCAGTCTTGCTACCAAAGAGAGAACATGAGAAAATATATACAAAATATATAAATATTCAAGAATAAAAAAATCTAATCTAATAGTTTGAATCTAAAGGTTAAGATAAAAAAATGGACAAAGAAATATGTTACAAGGCTGTGGGACACAGCTCTATTTTCCTTCCTCTTTATACATCTCGCTCACTGTGACGATGTTCGCTTTGTCACAGCTTGAAATCCGTCCGTCTGCCAGCGACACAGGAAACGTCTTGAGAGAGAAATTTGCAAAACGTCGGCTTATGTCTAGGGACGTCACACGGGTCATCCTAATTAGCCCAGATTGGACAGATAAGCAGGGATAGCACAGATTCACGTTTCTGTCCCTTCAAAACATAGTGAGCTTATGTACACTGGAATAATGCACACAATCATGAATGAATTTAGTAATAGTAATAATAATTCTGCAATGCATGATGATAAAACTGTGTGATGATGGGGTATACACTAATACTAAAACTAACTGTTCACTTTAAGCTGTAGTAAACATGCTACAAGAGCATATAAAAACAAAAGCCTTTTGCATTACAGTGAGCAATATTGGAACGATTAACCCTAACACGACCATTTATTTATTTTATTTATTAAAAAAAAAAAACACTAGGGCTTTTTATCTTATTACTTACTCCTGCAAGACAAAAATGTTGCAGCATCATGACTAAAACAAATGGCTCTGATATCACTCCACCATTTCAACTTCATACAAGTCAATAATTATCAGATTTCAAATGCCAAGGATCATCTCCTGGAGAATCGTTCACGTAGACATGACGGGAAGACACACCACATTAAGTCAGGAGGAATCACTCCGTGATTCACAGAAATATGCAAAGTTGTATCCTTGCGTATTTTATTATTATTATTTTAAAAATATATATGTCATATTCAGATTAAAACAAACAGCTGGTTAATTTCAATTCTTGTACTTGGGATTTTCTCCCATTCTTCCTTGCAAAAGGCTTCTAGTTCTGTAATATTCTTTGGTAGTCTTGCATGCACAGGTCTTTTAAGATCTACCCACAGATTTTCAAAGATGTTTAAATCGGGGGACTGTGATGGCCGTTCAAAAACTACTTTTAACATAGAAGTGAAGGATATAATACCAACATGACAAAAAAAACAGAATCACTGAGTTGTAAAAGGATTTCTCCCTTGTGTCAGTATTTTGTTGAACCACCTTTTGCTTTAATTACGCCCTCAGTCCGTTGGGATGTGTTTCTAACTTTTAGTAGACTACAACATCTGCGAACTCTTCTTTGCAGAACTGACTCAATCAATTTGAGTTAAATTTGATTGTGATTAACAAGTCCATATAAGGACATTCAC
Source organism: Clarias platycephalus (assembly GCA_030068275.1). Taxonomy (NCBI): domain Eukaryota; kingdom Metazoa; phylum Chordata; class Actinopteri; order Siluriformes; family Clariidae; genus Clarias; species Clarias platycephalus. The sequence continues at coordinate 11,261,235 of JAQQZT010000020.1, read as the reverse complement.
ATTTTTCTTCTTCGGTTTGGGTCTTTGGGTCATTGTCATGTTGGAAGGTAAACCTGCTTCCTATCGACAATTTTCTGGCAGAGGGCAGCAGAAAAAAGAAAAAAAAAAAAAGAAAAATTTACCTCAAGAATTTGACGTTATTTTGCTCCGTCCATTTTTCCTTCTGTCCTGACAAGTGCTTCAGTCCCAGTTGTAGTGAAACGCCCTCATAACAGGATATTATCACCTCCATGCTGTACAGTAGGAAAGGTGTTATTTTGATGGTATTGGATTTCTACCGGACATATCGTTTGCAGCTGTGGCAAAAAAAATCTATTTCTGTCTCATGTGGCCTCAGAATCTTCAAGGTGCTTTTGTTTTTTGCAAAGCTCAGTCGTGACTGCATGTGGCCTTTCCTGAGGGGGGTACTGTGTGATACTGTTGTCGCATGCACACAATGACTACTGTTAAATTCCTGCAACTGCTTCAGAGTTGCTGTAGGCCCCTTGTTGGGTCTTGAACCAGCACGTGAATCTACACATTCCTGCATATTTGCACACATTTCTTTTTAAATTATATTTCAATTCAGTTCTCTTTTTTCATTGTACATAGAGTAAATCTACAACATTTACAACTAAAGTTTTCTAGATTTGCATAACTAAGTCTTTTTATATTTTATATTTTGTTCTTATTTTCTATATCTAAATTTGTTCTTTATTTTATTTCTTATTTTATTCCATAATTTATTCACGGCCGGTCATATAAGCATTTCGCTGCATATCGTACTGTGTATGTGACAAATTGAATTTGAACGCCCAACCTTATGATCAGTTACCCAGAGTTTTAACTGTTTGAACCACCACTTCCACTACACAAGCACAGGACACGGTAGTGCAGTACGTAAAAGGCGTTTTATCTTAGTTATTCTTTTTGGACGCATGCTTCTTATTCACTGACTGCTTTATGATGTTGTTCCGGATAAGGGCGTCTCCCAAAAGGTATAAATCTATAATTAAACTTTTACTAAAAATAAACTGTGCTTGTAAACAATGAACAGGTTCAATCAGGTGGTTTGGCAGTTTCTTGTTGTTCATGGTTTTGTAAATTAATCCCTGAGGAATTCTTCAAGCAAGTTTTTTTTTCTTTTTTTTTTCGTTAAAGCGCAATTGCTGTTTTGCAACAGAACTGGAAAAATGATTGCAAAATCTTTATTAAGAAGATCTCCTCTAAACGGCTTAGAATAAATACTTTTGTCTACATGATTTGAAATGATTTCTACTTATAAGCCCTTTTGGTTTTTTAAAGTTCAACACTCATGGACAAGTAACAAAGTAAGCTATGATTGACGATTTGCATGTGTTGATTGCTGCTCCGTGCCATTCTGTGTCCAGCTGGTTTAAACAGCTAAACTGATTAGCATCATATTGTTGCGCATTTAGTGCCTTTGCATGTTAAACGAGCTTTACCACCTACTCTCACGCTACCTGCGGCTCTGCTGGCAGAGTTTAATTATCCTCAAGGCTACCTTTTACAGCACCAGGCTTAAATGTGTAGGGAACATTTCAGCAGCATTAATTCTCTTTACATTCATTGTGAACTTCACTTAATGGTTGTGACCTCTTGTTTATAGTTGTTCGTGCATATGGTACGTTCGTTGAACTTGATGGAAAGTTTGCTATATAATGAGTAACAAGGTATGTACAATACAAATATCATGCTTTCAATTTGGTTGGTTGAACAAACTGTGTAATATGGCGTATGTAATAGTGCTTATATGATGTAACTTAAGGAATATCACACTTGAGGTCGTGCTGGATATTGGATACAGTACCTGACCATGAAGATGGTCTTGGATTTGGTTAATGCAGGCTGTTGTTATCAGATGGCTCGCGACTGCCGTTACTCAATAGTTTAGAAACTGAAGTTCCCACAAACCGTGTTGCATCAAAAGTGGTCTCCATATTAACTTCCTCCTCAGTTATTTTGAACTTCCACCCTCTAAAAACACAGTGTGACTGCAGATCAATCCCTGCTGTCGGTTATTCGTCCTTTATCACCCAAATGAGTATGGGTTCCCTGTTGAGTCTGGTTCCTCTCAAGTTTTTTTTTCTATTGTCACCTCAGGGGGGGGTTTTCTTTATCCCCATTGCCCCCGGCTTTCTCATCAGGGACAGTCAGGGACCAACTGATTCATCATGATTTATACATACTTTCTTACACATTTCATACTCATTTCCATAATGTTTTGATTCTGTAAAGCTTCTTTGTGACAGTGACCAGTGTTAAAAGCTCTATATAAATAAATTGAATTGAATTGAACTGAATTGATATCAGCACGACGGCATATGACCACATCATAGCCGATCCGATATTCAGCACAACAGCACGACCTCGAGTGTTAAATTGCTTTTATACAATAGTTCCACAAAACAAATGACTATCAAAAGAATATGGTTTGTTTGTTTATTTAATCAATGTTATTAACAGCGATAAGAGTAGATAAATTTTTTTTACTGGTAGAGAAAGGCGAGGAGAATAAAACATGAAGGTGATGGACAGTCCCGTAAATCTCACAAGTTCCTCTCAATTAAATAGGAAGGGAATCAAACTATTAATGTATATGAAAAAAGCAAAGGAAGGGCCCCCACACCTGTTGAAATTTCAAGTCTGTATAACGGATTGAGTAGTGAATCTTGTCCAGGGACAAACAGGACATAATATCTCTGAGCCACTGGGCGTGAGTGGGTGATCATCCTTCCACTTGAGTAAAAGAGAACGCCTGGCCAGGAGTTTCGCAAAAGGTAATAAATTCTATTTAGCTGGAGTTAGACGCTGCCCGTCTTTCTTGTGGCGTTCCTCAAGGGTCCATATTGGGCCCTATGTTGTTTTCTTTGTATATGCTCCCTTTGGGGGATATTTTTAAGAAGCACAACATCTCCTTTCATTTTTATGCGGATGATGTACAAATTTATTTCCCTGTCAAAACAAATGACAAAGCTTCATTTTTGTTATTACATAATTGCCTGAGAGATTTAAAAAATATGGTTGGATCAGAACTTTCTTTGTCTTAACGAAAATAAGACTGAGATTGTTATGTTTGGTCGTCCTGGTTATCTGGGTGCTTGTGTGGATGCACTTGATGATTTAGGAATGTATATTCATCCATTTACCAGGAATCTCAGTGTGATTTTTGATGGTGCTTTTAAATTTGATAAACAGATTAGTTCTGTTATAAAAGCCAGTTTTTTTTCAACTGAGACTGTTGGTGAAAGTCAAGCCCTACCTTCCATGTAAGGAGTTTGAAAGTGTAATTCATGCTTTTATAACGTCTAGGCTGGACTATTGTAACTCTCTATATGTTGGATTGGATCAGTCATGTCTTCAGCGTTTGCAGTTGGTTCAGAATGCAGCAGCTCGGCTCTTAACTAGGACTAGAAAGCGTGAGCACATTACCCCGGTCTTAGCTTCACTACACTCAGTCCATTTCAGGATTGAGTTTAAGGTTGTATTGTTTGTTTTTAAGATTTTAAATGGGTTGGTGCCTGTATATTTATCAGAGCTTTTACATATCCGCACTCCCGTTAGAGAACTGAGGTTGTCTAATCAGTTGCTCCTGGATGTTCCTAGAGCCAGATTGAAATATAAAGGTGAGCGAGCTTTTTCAGTGGTGGGACCGAAGTTGTGGAATGATTTACCTGCTCACATAAGGTCTGCTCAGAGTGTTGAAATTTTTAAGTCATTACTTAAGACACACTTATATTCTTTGGCTTTTATTTTTTTATTGAGTTGAGTTTTTGAGACATTTTGACAACTTTTAATGTATTGATTGATTGTGTGTGATCTTTTTTGGCATTGTGAAGCACTTTGGTCAACCATAGTTGTTTTTTAAATGTGCTATAAAAATAAAATAAAATAAACTAACATCCAATTCTTAATCAATATGGTTTAATATGATGTTGGCTCCGCCTCTTTGCAGCTATACCAGCTTCAACTCGTCTGGGAAGGCTTTCCACAACGTTTAGACTTGTGTTTATGTTAATTTTTGACCATTCCTCCAGAAACGCATTTGTGAGGTCAGACACTGACATCGGACGAGAAGGTCTGGCTCGGAGTCTCCTCTCTAATACATCCCAAAGGTGTTCTGTCGGGTTGTGGTGCAGGCCAGTCAAGTTGTTCCACAACAAACTCGCTCATCCATGTCTTTATGAACCTTGTTTGTGCACTGGTGCGCAGTCATGTTTGAACTGGTGTGAGGTTGTTTTTTCATCAGTTACTTCCACTTCTTCAGCATACCAAGACATTTTGGACAATTACATGCTCCCAACTTTGTGGGGACAGTTTGAGGACGGCCCCTTCCTATTCCATCATGACTAAGAATACTTCTGGCTGTATTGTGTACGTGTTTTTTTTTTTTTTTGTTGTGGTTCTCTGACTGGGTTTAAATGTGGCAGTTGTAGTTAATAATATACTTTCATCAAACCCATACTCTGTCCTCTCAAAAAATAGCGTTCTAATAATTTCAAATGTCAAAAAAAAAAAAAAAAAGTGTTTTTCATATTAGTGCGCGTTGGTAATACCCCTATCTCACCTATGCGGTTTGACTCACGGTGAGATGCGGTGTCAGGCACCGTGAGTCGCCGCGATAGCCCGCCGACGTTCCGCTGTCGCTCTGCGAAGTTCTGTAAGGACTGAAAACTTCCGCGAGGACCGGCAAAAAAATTAAACGTTTAATTTTTCGCGCGGAAAGATGGAAACGTACTCTCAGCGCCAAAAACTCGGGGGGGGGAATCATAATGAACCGTACTTAAGGCCACCGCGCAAAACCGCATAGGTGAGATAGGGGTATAAGGTGTGAGTGCTTTTTGTTCTAGGTATGTTACAATGCTGCCCAGCGAGTAATGGATAAAACATTACAATGTTCATACAGTCGTGCTAATTCTATCAAAATGTTCAAGGTGTCCCTTTTATGTTGGTTTTTATTATACAGGTACGCTAGGACATTTCTTAGATGATTTGTAAGTAGTGTTTTTTTTTGTAAATGTATTTTACAATTATAATGTTGGACGTTTTAGTCAAGTGGAAACAGAGACCTCAGATTCGTATTGAGGCTATTCTTATTGTCACTATATTGAATTATTTATCGTATCATATATCTTTAACTACACAGCTAACAGCGTTGTCAAAACCAGTCACTGTGAGCCACACCAGACTGTAAATCAGTACTGATGGATGCATTCTAATCTACTTAGCCACTTCACATAGTGAACATGGCAGTCTGAGGAGAGTCTTTTGTAGTCCCATGCTGTCTGACAGGCGAGCATCGATCTCGAACATCTGTACGAGTCGACACCAGTGCTCTGCGGGTCATGTTTCACCTTGCTCGTAAATGCTCAAGACATGAGAGAGAGGACAGTGCAGATGAGAGGAAGTAATTCTTAAATTATGAGGGGGGAAAAAACATCATAAAATGGTACCAAAAATAATAGTTGACATGTCAGTATAAATACTTTACAGAAGAGAGAGAGATTAAAACTTTTTAATAAAAAGAGAACTTCCATACAATTTGAACAAGGTTTTATCAATTAATATCCTATCAGTTATTGTAAAGTCATTGATTATTGCATGCTAAGCCTTACACTAATCTAGGTTTGTTTTTTATTTCCTAGTTTTACTGGGACATTCTCCCTGTGATTTTTTTATTTTTTTTTTCTCTCTCCAGATGCCTACTATTTTATTGATATTCTTGCATTGTAAACAGTAAAATGTGACTTTCTCTGAACTTCATTTGTCTTATCTCGCACACATTTTTAATTTCTTTTCTCTTTCCTTCCTCAGTGACAGAATGGGGTGATGACGTCAGGCCGATATCTGAAGATGAAGCCATGGTCATCGTCAACCATCAGGCCACCGGGGACGTCTGCACTCTAATGATGTGCCTGCAGGATAAAGGAACGGTACGAGATGGTGTCAGGCTGAATTATCTCCATTTAGCTGTTGTTCGACATATAGGGCATCGCATTAGATTAAAACATTTTTAGTTAAATCTATTTAATTTACATGATACCATAAGCTAATCGGCATATCACAAACGTTACTCGTCTGCTTTGGAATTACACATACTGATATCAACTTGTTACTGCCAGACTAGAATATCCACTCTATGGAAGAAACTTTTTATTTATTTTTGATTCTTAATGAGTATTGGGAAAAGACGCTTCTAGTGTTGTTGATAGAGATGGGGGAAAAATCTATCGAGATACATACCGTAATGTGATTCATGTGTGTGACAGGTCCGGTATCATTTTATTATTTTTTAAAGTATATATATATATATAGTTGCATTTTTGGGGGTGAAATGGTGGCATTTCTGCATAATCCTGCGGTAGTTGGTTGTTGAAGTTGTTTTTGTTTTGCGTAGTCCACTTTCGTTGGTGTGATGTCGTCATCATCTCATTAAATTCTCAAGATTGAATGTTTGGAACTTTGGTTATGAAGTGACTAGATTTTTTGGAATTGATCCAAGCAGGGCCAAGGTTACACCAAGGTCCAGTGTCTTAAATATATATTTTTTTCTTCAATAACCCCCTTAAAGAAAGAAAGCCTCCTTAAAGAACATTTATGGCTATTTCTTCTATAGACATAATAACAACAAGGACCTGATTGTTTGTCTCTGTCGATGTTCTTCTAGCACAAAGTCACTCTTTATGAGCTTTCACATTACGTACTGTCAAGAACTTGATGATGTGTTGAGCAGTATTGCTCAACAAATCCACCACAAAACAGAAAATACATTAGTGTGCAGTACCATAAGTGACTGAGGTGAGGGAATCACAGCCTGACACATTGCCCTCTTTCAGCATTCTCATTTATGTGAGAAGAACATCTATTTAAAAATGCCTCTCGGGCATAGTTTTTTGGCAAATTATCCAATATTACCAGTGCACAAAACTCTTACCAAAACGTCTCACTAAAGATCACAGTTTGATATTTGCAGTCACCAGAAAAAATGACCGAATACTGTAATTAATGTTGTATAACTGATTATTAACACCCCTTCCTCATTTTTTTTTCATAGACCAATAGAGAGATTCCATCCCTTCCTTTTTCGATAGTCTATGATGATATGAAACGATGCAGTGGCAGAAATATGAAACCCTCCTGTCTCCTATCAGCACAGGAACTGCTGTCAGTGAGGATTCATATCATTCTCCTGCTTTAGCATATTTACTCAGCCGCGTGTGTGATCAGCGTTCTGTCGGTGAGGTGTGTTCAACTGTTCACCTTGTCGTCCCTGTGATCATTTTAGCAGAACATAAAGTTACAGACGACTCCCTGAGCACCGGAAGGAAAGTCGCACACACCGTTCAAAAAGACTTGAGTGTTCCCCCCGAAAAAGACATTTTTATTCCATCACTTATTATTCAGGGAACATGGTGTTCTATTGTTATATTCTTATCTAAATACAGTTCTCTTCATTTTTGTTATGTTAATTAACACGCACATGTATACACTTCTAAGACAGGGTTTGTTGTAATCGTTGTAGTTCCTTTAATGTTGTAGCAAATGTTCTTAACCATTGCAAATAATAGCACAGCACAATAACACACACACACACACACACACACACACACACAGCAGCAGCAGCAGCAGCACCCAAGTCAATCTCAGGTCTCGGTTTTGGAGAATGAGTAAGTAGCCAGGACTGCTTAGAGGCAGCTAGGACAAATGAAGGGACGCTGACCTTAATCACTATGCCACTAAAGACAAATACTATGGCACTAAAGACAGATCCCAAGCCTCTGTAGAGTAGAGTTAAGAGAATATATATTACTTCCTGATTATTTTACTGTGGTACATAGCTTTAAAAGTGTTTTATTATCTGTACGCAGTAGAGCTTTAAAACGCTCCTGTTTTTTCATGTCATACTTAACACAGTGACTTTATACAGATTTAACACACGTTTTCCAGACTGCTGACTAGCTAGCAGCGTAGAATAACGACGTCTCTGAGGGGATAAACCATGTAAGGAATCGTCCACCATTTTGTTTTGAATCTGATTGCAGAAGCGTCTTCTCTGAAAGTCCTGTATTATCTGTGCAAGGAATTTGTTTTCCACATTATAGCTGTAAAGTCTCAGATTGCATTTCTTGTTACAGTTCAACTTGTTGCATAATGCTACAGGATTAATGCAGGCAGTTCATTACATAACCACTTAAACAGCTTAGGGAAAAGCATGAGGGAAAAAAGGTATAAAACATGATGGGTTCAAGCCAAACTGGGACTTTTGATTATGTAGAATAAAAGGACACAGTTATGATAGTATAAGAAAAAAAAAGTTGTTTTTTTTAATTAAAAGTTTAAGCAATATTTTTATTTCTCCATATTATCCCCTCCTACGCTAATGCATTTATCAAGGTGTTTTTTCACTAGTGCATTGATGACATCAAGTTTCCCCTCAAACATGTTGAAATGGCTTAGAGCAAGGTGAGGGCTGTACGGGGGTAATTCAGTAATTCCCAGTCGAGTTCCTGCAAAATCTGGTTTTTGATTAGCTCGAAGGTGTCCGTCTGTCCGTCTGTCTGTCTGTCTGTCACACAAGTTCTGTTTGTAGCATTGTGCGTTTGCGCTGCGCCATCATCAGCTTTACATCACACTCTGATGCGTATCGTTACGTTCGGCGAGAAACGCCTGTGCCGGTGCCAGTGTGAAACAGTCAGTAGAACCATCGAATGCAACAGTAGACGGCGTCATCTGAGAGCCGCGGGTAAATTTCCCTCTGGGATTAATAAAGTTCTTTGAATCTTGAATCTTGAATCTTGAAACTCTGGTGCTCTTATATTGAGGGTTCTCTCACTTTGATCTGTCCAAAAACACATTGAATCTTAAATCAGTTCTCTTGACACTATTCAAGGACAGTTACTCACCATGACGGTACGCATAAATAACTGTTAGGACTTGACTGATTTTTTTTTTAACACTGTGCTAGCACAATTAAACTAATTCTTTCAATTAGGCAGAAAGGACAGATAGGAATGCTTATTAAACTGCAGCATGCGGAAATGTTGTAATTTATCCCCTTCGATCTGGCAGCAGAAACCCTTCACTGTCTCTCCTAATGGTGACAAGGATTAATCCCCAACAAAACACTATACTCTCTTTATTTCACTGTTAAATTTCACTTATTAAAAATTTAAAAAAAGGTCAGATTTTTCTTATATCGTGTGAAGGTTCCCAGCAAAAGCAGGGGGAAAAGTTGGATGGCAAACGTAAACTAAATATCAAATGCTGTTGCTACCATACAAATGGTGATTTTTCAATAAAATTGTATTCGTTTCATCGGGCAGAAGATGATTATTTATTGGCAGCAATATATGAAAAATAATTGTATTAAAAAGTGACTGCCACAGAGACATTACCATAGAAATACATGGAAAGGAAGTTAAGCATAAACTAGACGGCAGCATCTTTTGACCTGATGTCTGAGCGTACTTTTAGGTATTGTGGTTTTTCTGAACACTTTAATCAACATTTGTTTACTTATACAAGTAGTCCCCGACTTACGTGCTAACGGGACGGAACTCGTTCGTAAGTCCAATTTGTTCTTAAGTCCGACAAAGTCTTGTACGCCTTTAACACGAATATATATACGATGTAAAGCAGACCAATCCACTTCACTAAATCTTTTGTTTCCTTTCCCCTCTCTGCGCCTTTAAATCACGAGGGGAATTTTGTCTCAGAGCTGTTTTCCAATGTATTGGACTGTGAACCCTGTTACTCAAAATTAGGACTATTCACCATCATATTCACCAGCTTTATAGGACAGGCATTTTCTATCATTGTACTTCCAGACTGATTCATTGAAATCGGTGAGGCAGACTAATTTCTCCCGCCCCCCCAACACACTGGTCATTTTTTAATAGACATTTTATACATTCACTTACACACTGAAAATATTGTATATAATTGTAAATATTTCTATTTTTTTTGTACAATACACGTGAGCTTCTTCCATGATTTGTTCAAACCGCGGTCAATTCGTATCTGCCGGAAATTTGTAACTCAAATGTTCATAAGTCGGAGACTACCTGTATATTGGCTGATATTATTATATATGTTCTAAATAAATCAGGCACATACTGTGTAGCGTTTAAAAATTATACAGACATTATATTTACCAATAAATTAGTAACTTAAACTGCACTTTAAGTGCATTATTGTATTGTTTTGATGGTAAAAGCTTATTCAAGAAGATCTGTCAGATATTCCAAATTTTTAAAAAAGGATTTTTATAAAATCCTGTCTTTAATTAACAAGGAATAATGTATTTGTTCCTCTAGTGAAGTTTTCTGCAAGCGGAAATTTTATGTAGCTTATATTTCTAGAAAGAGTCTCCAGTGTTGGAGGTAAAGCCATTCTTTAAAATGTTCTGCCAAATCTTGTGGTTTTCTTATCGTCTTATTAAGTAGCACACCGTTAAGTGTAATTAGAAATAGATGAAGAGTACTATGTGGTGTTTTGCAATAAATTAAAACTTGTAATTGTTGACCAAATGCTGTGGTATAGCAGCAATAAAACTACTTCTCTTCGACTCCGCTTCTCTCCAGCGCCGCTCTGTTAATTATTTTCTCCCCATCGTGTTTTATTGACCAACTGAAAAATCACTCTGGGCTCATATTTTAGAAAAGTCCCAGTGCAATAATACAGTTATAAATAAGGCCCACACTGTTTGGTCACAAACACTGTTCTAGTGTGGAGCAGTGTAATAATATGTGTAATGTGTAATAGTGTGTGTAATGAGGTCCACTGTGTGTGTTTGTGCAGTTTGAGAGAGATTAAAGGTTATCAGTTACAGTCCATTAACCGTGAGCAGGTGTGTAAGGTACTCGATTCAGGTTGCTTGTGTGAGGCAAAGAGACCGATTCTTACATTTACATATTTACAAGGAAGTCCAAGGCATGCAAAACCGGTGCAGGGCGAAACCGGTTCGATAAACAAATCTCTATGATGATTCTGTGGTACAGGGATGTGGCAACCCGCGTCACGCTGTCACGTCCCTGCACCATAGAATCATCATAGAGATGTGGCAACACATGTCACACTGTTACAGTTTCTTTTCTGGCAGTGTCAGCAGGAAGTATTAGAATAAAAGACTATAAGGTTTAAAAGTGCCATATTATACTGCTATATAGAGTGTGTGCTAATATTCAAATACCGTTTAGATCATGCATTCGAGAATAATGGAAAGCCTGTATAAACCTGTACTTCTGCTCCAAAATCACAGTTTCAATGTCTGTAGCTTTCAATGCAAATGAGCTACCGTGCACTTTTCTAGCCAGTTAAGCTGCGTTCCTTTCCGAAGTGACCTTGACTCCGGTTGCAGGGAATGTCGGTGAAGGGAACTTCCCTCAACAAAACTCTGTAGTGTCACCAGTGCAGGGGTCACCAGTGCAGAGGTCACTTCCTCCCTGCGTTACCATGGTAACATAAGCACCTCAGATACTGCTGCTGTGGGTATTTTAAACTACGGACATTAAATATTGAATATTTTTTTTTTTTTAAATGTATACCCTTATAAAACATATGCGAATGAAACATGTATAACTTGTAAATAAATTATTGCATAATAATAATTGATTAAAGATGTACGCATTACTATCCTATGTAATACTACAAATTTCTTGGTTGAAATAAAATGTAAATGACTGTCGTCCTCGATAATAAAGATAAATATACAAATCCTTTTTCGAGCTCCATTTTATTTATTTTATTTTATTTTTTTCCGAGGTTCACGTTCCAGCAAGACACAATGATTGATGGGACATTTTTCATTCCCTTCTCCGGTGAAGTGAAGACCCATTGTTCACTTGTTCCCTACATCGTTTGCAGTTCCCTTTGAACTGAACATTTTCGCTCCCTGCGGTTTGGAATCACACTTAACGTGGCTGAACATCCTGTAACGCATGAGTCGCAGGGGCCCACAGGGCGATCGGAACGCACCATTAGAACCCAGGAAACAGGACATCCCTGAAAATGACGGACTCGTGGGTAACTCCTGGAGAAGGGGCTATCCGTTACTTTATTTGCTTTTTTTTTGTGTGTGTGTGTGTGTGTGTGTGTGTGTGTGTGTGTGTGTGTGTGTGTGTAATTATACATTCAAATTTTTTTTCTATCCTGGAACGACATTATACATTCTAATTTTTTTTCTATCCTGGAACGACATTATACCAAGTGGGGAAATTAACAACGTGTTCAAACACATTCATGAACAACAAATGTAAAAAGGAAAAAGTGAGAATATTATGTTTGCCTGTTTACCCATGTGAATGTCCAAAAATGATCAAAAAGTGAATTTTTGCTTAATATGTTCCCATTAATAGAAAGGTGGATTTTGCAGAACATGTTACATTTAAACAAACTACGACTTCATTGAAATCCTTCCCTTGTACGTGGTTGAACTCGTATGTGAGTAAACCCGATTGCCCTTTATACTGGTGCTCTATGTCTAGTGATGTCACTGAATCAATTTCCTGCAGGGCAGATTGATTTGTGTAGTGAGATTATAGACAAACATTGTTTAGGTGTAAATGATTCTGTATTGAAGGGAAAGTTATTTTACATGTAAATATTATCAGTGTATATAACTGTAGGTGTGGCATAACACCACTCGCTCTCAATCCATACGGATACTGAAATATTGAGTATCAACTCATAATGATGTTTATTCTTGAGTCCTTGTGTTCAGTCTTTTCTTGCCCCTGAGATCTCGCTCACTGTTTTAGCTTTTGTCAACCCAAGAACGATCCTGGGTATTGCTTTGTCTCTAGGGTGTATGTTTACATGACCCTATGACCATATGATCCATGATCTCTGTTTAAAAAAAAAAATCTGTTTGGTTTAATCCCAAGTGCCGTCTTATATTCTACACCTGTTCACTTGTGTTTGTGTGTGCGTGTTTGCGCGCGTTTGTTTGTTTGTGTGTGCGTATATGTGTGCGTGTATGTGCGTGCGTGCATGTGTGTAAATTTGGAATGTATTTTGGTGCCACACTTGTGTAGTGGTTTCCACCGTGTCCCCGCGCCTCCGGGGGTCGAGAGTTCAATTCCTGCGTCAGGTCTGTGTGTGTGTGGAGTTTCCATGTTCTTCTCTTGAGTCTTTTAGGCTGAATGGCATTTCCAAATTCCTTGTAGTGTGCCTGTGAGTGTGTGTGTGTTTACTGTAAATACCCTGCAATGGACTGGCACCTCGTTAAGGTTCGTACCCAACCTCGTACCCGGAGTCCCCAGGGATAGCCAACAAGCTTCCCGCGACCCTGTACATGATAAGCCGTATAGAGAATGAGAGAGAGAGAGAGTAAAATGTACTCTCTTTTACTTTTTCATTTTTCATTATTAATTTATTACATTTTTATCTCATTATCCTGACTCCTTTTCCTCAGTGTCCACCTACTAGACATTGTAGGTCTCCTCCTTTCTCAGGAAGCCACCAACACGTTTCCATCACATCAGTGGAAACGCTATTGAGTTAATAAGAGACATTTTCGCAATAATAGTTAGTTAATTTAACAGCAAACTTACACTAGAACAGTGTTTTTTATTTTATTTATTTATTTTAAAGTTTCTCATGTTTCATTGACATCATTGTCTTTCCTAGGTGGTGCGGAAGATGATGTGGTTAATGGACCATGTGTTTAAATACACTAACTTTGGCCTGGTGTCTCTGATCCATGGAGATTTCTTCATCAGACAGGTGGGCCAACAAAATCCAGACTACAGATGAGAAACTTAAAAAAACAAACAAAAAAAAAACTAGAGTTAGTAAAACTAGTGTGTCGTGCATCATTCACAGGGCAAAGCACATCGGGACAAGCAGCTTATTTACCTGAAGAGTCACCTGGACAAGTATTACTACAGCCGAGACAGGAAGTGGATCGTTCTGTTTCCTGAGGGCGGCTTCTTGAGGAAAAGGCGAGAGACGAGTCAGTCGTTTGCCAAGAAGAACGATTTACCCCACTTAACACATGTCACGCTGCCGCGTCTCGGGGCCACTCAGGTAATCCTGAAGACACTTGGACCACAGCAAGAGAATGGCATGCTGGGAAACGACACCGGCTCGTCAGTACAGAAAGGTAAGAACATATGAGGTTAGGGATTTATCGGGCTGCTCATGTATCGGCCCAGATATCAGGCTCTTCGCCGAGATTTTATATGAGACGCGTTTTTACAGAAGGATACCACAAGCACTTTTTTCAAGCATTTCAAATTCTCAAAACAAACGGAAAAAATGGATGATGGACGGGTTCATAGTCTCTGAAATATACTCGCAGTGGTAGCACTCGGACAGGGCCGGCATAACCTGTCAGCACAAAAGTGGTCTACGACCAACGACAAATTAATATGTTTTAATAAATGTATATAGGGGGTCAGGATTGTGCAGAATAGAGTGACATGCTTTTTTCAGCACAATCTATTCATTTATTGCACATAGGCAAAGTAATAGCACAGCTTCTGTTTTTATAGTTGTTTTTGGTTGTTTCTGCGACCTAAAATAATAATAATAGTAGTAGTACTAATAATTATAATAGTAATAATTGCACATTTCAGGAGGTCATTGCCATATTCTTGTTGCAGTAAAACTTATGCATTTTAAAAGATGTCGTAAGCCTCCCCTGTTTTTACTTATTTATTTATTTTTTACTGTGTTGCCTAACTGTGTTTCTCTGCAAAGTATGTGTGACCGTCAGTTCGCCCATCTTATTTTTATTATTTTTTACGGCAGATGGAATCTGCTGCATTTACTGCCTCTTAGTACCCTGCTTTTGCGGTCCCTCTCCCGTATCTGTTTATTCTGCTAGCTAATTGCTCGCTACTGGTTAATCGATTGTGGATTGTAGGGAAGTTTAGAATATGAAGGATACTCGGATGAAAAGAGACCGCCATCAGGCAGACGACCACCAGCAGACTATGCAGGATACTCTGGAAAGGATTCCTCTTTCCTAATTCGAGGTACAGAAGAGCACAGAATATTCTAAACAGGATCAGATACCCATTTTCCACCGAAGTGCTTCCGGGGCTAGTTTGGAGTCGCAAATTTTTTTTAAACCAGTTCTTTTCAGACAACAGCCCTCAAACAGAAAAAAAAAAAAAAACGTTCCATGGTGGCACCAACACTTTGCTGGGCTAGAACAAAGAACCACTTACATCAGGGTCTGGGAGCAGGATTATTACAACCTACAAAATGTTTTTGACCACCATTTCAAAAAAACGGACTCGATATGTAACGGGCAGCTCTTTCTAGTATTGATAAAGTCGAGAGAACTGTTCACAAAGCCATGTTGAAGTTCGCCATTGTTGTTGTGCTTGCTGCGTTTTTTTTGGCGCCGCTAGGATTTCTGGGAAAGTAGAGACGTACAAGGACATATACAGTGCAGTCATGACGTAACTCTTCAGCCCATGGACACAACAAAGGCAGTTCTTATGAGGTTTGCTATTGAACCGGCACTAGCACCAGACATGAACTGGCACCTCTCGCATTTTGGTGGAAAAGGGAGAGAAATCCAGCAGAAACTATTCATCAACTACAAGGATAAGAAATTTGCATAAGAACATGTCTGTGTTCATTTATATCATGGACTATATCATGAATATACCCCATCCACTTTGCTTTATTGCCAAAAACGAAAATGGAAGTTTAGGAGCCCTCTCAGAGCCCTGGTCTCACCCTATAAAGATTCTATGGGACAAAATAAGGTTGAATTAGCAGATTGTTGATGTATGTTGATGATGAAGTCTGTTTTGGGGTAAAGTGTGCTCATGATATCCTTCTTAAAAATAAATGCCCCTTTTTTTTTTTCTTTTTTTTTCCCCCTCTCCACTTCTAACACTTCTCATGTCTCAAGTGTCTCCTGGTTTCATACCGACATGGTCCAACAGCATCACTGATGTAAAAGTGTCATCATACTTTTGACCAGAACCAAAGCTGATCAGAGTTGATGAATTCGATGTACAGGCGTATCTTGTATAACAATCATGTTGCTTACTTTTAATGCACGTCGAAGCAATTTTTAAAATGTATTATTCATTTATTTTTTTAAAAACTTGTTCATCCTTGATTATAAAAAATCTAAATCCTCCGGATTGAAAAATAACTGAGGTTAATGCATTTTATGTGGGAGGAGTAAAGAGGAAACGTTTGTTTAAAAAAATGAATCCAGGCAGATACTGATTTCAAGTCCAATGACCTTTTGGTTCTAAAGTGTAATGTCATTTGTGAAAGGCATGTGATTGCACACTGCCGGGTAAGCAGCATTTTTGGCCGCTGATTGGTGTGTCAGGATAATTGGAGGATGTACATCTGTCTAAAAGCTGATATATTAGTTACTTAATAAAAAGCTATGAATAAATGTATGGCTGCTTAATTTTCACTCGATAAACTATACAGTTATTGCAATCAAGCAAAGTATTTGCCCTAGCGGCGTTCTGTTGGGGCGTATAATTTTACATTAAGGCATTTGGCAGACGCCCTTATCCGGGGTGACTTAAATATTCATCTTATTATACATCCGAGTAGTCTTTAGTGGCGCAAAAAAGTATTTAGTCTGCCACCAATTGTGCAAGTTCTCCCACTTAAGATGAGAGAGGCCTGTAATTTTCATCATAGGTATACCTCAAGTTGAGAGACAAAATAAGAAGAAAAAAATCCAGAAAATCACATTGTAGGATATTTAATGAATTAATTGGTTAATTCCTTTGTTCACCTACAAACAAGCAAGATTTCTGACTCTCACAGACCTGTAACTTCTTCTTTAAGAGGCTCCTCTGTCCTCCACTCGTTACCTGTATTAATGGCATCTGTTT
>JAQQZT010000020.1:11223820-11238406 GCA_030068275.1 Clarias platycephalus | reverse complement strand
GTAGAAAATAAATCACTAAACAAAAACAAAGAAATTTGCAAGTGACCCCAAACTTTTGAACGGTAGTGTATATAAGAATATAAGATATTCTTATATACATATATATAAGAACTTCAATATATAAAACCCTCAATAACATAGTGAACGGATTATGTAATACTGTTGTAGCATATTATTATTATTATTATTACTATTATTGGGAATTCAGATTAAATGCATTATAAATTGGCGCTAAGGGAAAACCGTGGTCAGGAGCCAAAGCAGTCCGGGAGGGAGGGATGGATGGATGGAATACTCTCTCTTCCCTGTCAATCACAATGATACCAACCAATCATGGGTGCCTGTTAGCAGTTCATGTACTTGGCTGGCTGCATGTGTCTTGGGGGAAAGACATGCCAGACATCATGCTCCCAACTTGAGTATTTAGCTAATGCCATTATGCATTTGGGATGGGAATCACCAGGGGCCGTCTGACGATCTGTGAATAGTTTAAAGTGCACATCGAGGAACTGCAACATTTTACCACCTCAAATGAAAACATATATAAATTCAAAAACTGTTTAAAAAAACAACAACTCGATTTTGAAATCATTGTGGAGATGCATGGACGTAAAAGAAAAGAATCACGATATATCACTGAATAAATTTTTTTTCCACTTATCTATTATTTATTGACTACACACTAATTGAGACAAGTTGTGTGATTATGTGATGAAGGATTACACTTAACTCGTATCTGCAAGCGGAAAAAAATAAAGATTGCAAGATGCAGTTTGAAAGAACAGCACTTTCACACAACACTGAAGTCCTGTTTTTTTTTTTGTGTGTGTAGAGGATTGTCTCATAGTTCTTCCTCCCGATCAATCTGCTGATTGGTCCAGTGAGAAGCCAGGCTGTGGATAATGAAGTGGGGTGTATAGCACAATCGATTTGTCAGAATATGCGAGAGACAAACAAACCCAGTTTCGCTTTTTAGCAGTGATTATTAAAGGGACTTGAATGATGTACGATATTAATAGAGTCTTTATTTTTGTATCTGCATATTGCAGCATCTTTTCTGCAGAGAATCTGAGAAATCCGGTCAGGACTCGAAGGTTAAGAGGATTTGAACCCACCACCTTCTAGTCATCTCTGCTGCTGTGTTGCTGTTTTCTGTGGTCTTGTTTTAAAGGATGGGGCTGGTAGGTTTCAGGTGAGCAGGTGAGAGAGTTCTCGAGTCTGGCTCTCTGCGCTCGGTTGATTGGAACAGGGCTGTATGAATGATTTAACGACACGTGGCCATCAGTCAGTGTGTGTGTTTGTGTGTGTGTTTGTATGTTTGGAATCCTAGCTTTTCCTCGGTTTTTTTTTTATGATTTATTCATTTAATCACAGGAAATAATTTGTTGCAGGGTTCATCTGTTGCCCAGACTTGTTTGTCTATTGCTGTCCATCTGCTTTGTCTATCTATATACATATCAAGCTGTCTGTCTGTCTGTCTGTCTGTCTCTCCTTCTTGGTGTGTTCACATAGCTTTATTATTCCCTGTCTGTCGATATATCTAGTTATTTATCTTTCCTTTTATCTGTCTGTCTGTCTTTTGCTGCCTGTGCCTGTCTACACATCTGGCTGCATGTCTTTAAATCTGTATATCTGTCTATTCCAGCCTGTCTGTCTGTCAATTTCAGTCTGTCTCGACATCTGCCATTATATCTTTGGATCTTTCTCTGTCTGTCTCTGTCTATCAATTCTACTCTGTCTACACATCCGACTGTATGTCTTTCTGTCTATTCCAGTCTGTCTACACATCTGGCTATATGTTTTTAAATCTGTATATCTGTCTATTCCAGTCTGTCTGTCGGTCGGTCAGTCAGTCAATTTCAGTCTGTCTCGACATCTGCCGTTATGTCTTTGGATCTTTCTCTGTCTGTGTCTCTGTCTATCTATTCCAGTCTGTCTAATCATCTTGCTGTATGTCTTTGTATCCGTCTGTCTGTCTGACTATTCCAGCCTGTCTAAGCATGTGTATGCTTGGACCAGGAAAAGATCTTTCTATCTATCCCAGTCTTGTCTGCGCATTTGCCGATATGCCTTTCTATTTCTATCCATCTGTCTACATTTTTTTACCGACACTGTATTTATCAATCTGTTTTCTTGTCTGTCATTAAGTCTGAGTCCTTTTATTCTGTGTTTTTCATAATAACTAAATGAAACCAAGCTACCTCCTCTTTATTACTAGAATGGATTTTCTTTGTCTGGTCTTCAGCATAAATAACCGAACAGAGAGGTCAGGACAGAGTGTCTGTAAGCTCACGAGCAGGTTCGATTGTTAAGAAAGTGCAGGAACGGTCAAGCAGATGGCGGCTGAGCTCAGCAAAGCCAGTTAAAGTGAACAAAGGACCCAAACGCAGCTGACCAGTTGGGAAAGACGTAACAGTGTTAAGAGATGTGCGTAAGCTCGCAGTGTATCAGCTGATTCGTCCTATACAGTCTTTAAGCTCTGTAAGGTTGCAGCCATCCTACATCAGACTCCAGTGTGAAATTTTGGGATAAGTTTAGCACGCGATGATGCCGCAAAGGGGATGCAGCTGTGCAAATGTTGCCATGGTGACAGCCACACGGATTACACCTCAAGTCATAGCTTGAAAAAAAAAAAAAAAATTGTCATGAGCATCACTGTAGATGATCTTGTTTTGCATAGCAAATTATCTTATCAACTTTTTTTTATTACTTGGTTTGTTTTTAAACCCAGCACCAAAGAATAAACCAAATCAGGTTTAAACAAGGTCCGTGTAAACACAGGCTTCTGCTTTTGAAACGTCTGAAAATTTCATTTCACATTCACATGCTGTTTTTTTCTCTCTCTCTCTCTCTCTCTCTCTCTCTGCTGTCTCTGAGCATTTGTCATACAACTGCTTATATACCGCAAAATTACTATCTGCCAGTACGCTGTGTTATTAATATCACGTACGTGATCATTAAGATTTCAGAGATGCTTACAGACTCCCCGACTACACTGTGTTTTATTTTAAATGGAGATCACTAGGTAGGCATCGTTCATGGGCCACTGGCTCTTCTTACCCTGACGTGCTCATCGCCCTGGAATAGGGTCAGTCTGGACTCGTCAGACCACATGACCTTTTTATTCCTAGCAAATTTATACTTTATTTCTAATCAGTCTCACTTACAAGTGATTTTCTTATGGACACACAGCTGTTTAGTCGCAATCACATTGTGTGTATGGAAATGCTCCTACTTTCACTGTTAAACATGGCTATGGTTTATTTTTTCCTTTTTTTTTTTTTTCATTTACACTGGACAGTGTGATTAGAAATCATGTTAAAAGGATACAGAATGTTCTGTGTGATCGAAATGTGAGTAGGAGTTTTGGAATTAGCATAGAAGGTATCGTCGTGAGTCTATAGTATCCAGGTGAGATTATCCACATCCACAGCAGCTTAAGTCAGAAAGCTCCAAAGCATGAACCCGACAGATCCGGAGAGCGAGGCGAGAGCCGCCGAAGCAGAAGTGTGTCTTGATGTAGAACTGCAGCTGACTGTGTAGATCTCAAATAATAATGTTTTGAGTAAAAGTAAAAGGTTTTTATAAATTACCTCATCATTACAATTCCTCAAAACTTAAAATGGAAATGAATTATTCCTGCACAATCAGTTTTATATTACAATTTGAATTTTTTATGTAGCTATGTATTATTTAATCGTAAAAGGCTATAATTTATTACAGGTAATATAATAGTCAGAAATTTCTGTAAGTGGGAGGAAAATTAAAGTATTAGATTAGATTTTCTTTTTTAAAACTTTCGAGGTGACTAATATTGTTAAACATCCTTAATCCATAATAAGATTATTTGTAATGTTATTTGCTGTAGATAAATACGTTTGATAAACAAAATGCTACATTTAATCGATACATATGGTAGTTTAAATCACAGTATGTGTCAAAATATTCGCAAAGTGATTTATTTTATTTTTTTCTTTTTATCACAGAGTAGAAAGCTTCGATTAGTTTGTTTAATCATCCACCCAGCATACATGAAGGAATCTAATTTATCAGTATGATTGTACAGATCAGAGTGTAATTGTATTTAGTAAAATAAATTGAATTTGCCAGTAACTATAAATTTAGCTGGAATTCATCGTAATAAATAACAGTGATGTTATACAGTAGCTCAGGTAGGAAAGGGATAAATAGCCTTCACAATGTTTGCACTTATACTTATTTATGTCGTTTATTTACAGTCGCCTGTAGAATTACTGGCATCATCCATTACTTTATTTTAACAATACAGCAAATACAATTAATAGCCCACGCAGTGAGCAATAGTCAAACATCCACGATACGACCGAGGGGTTGTGGAAACCTGACGTCTCATCAATATGTGGCTCTGTTCATACAAAGTAGGAAGCACACATTTGTTATAAGATGATGATGTATACTGTCGATTTCTGATTTCCTTTCACTGGATGTTTTGGGATCCAAACCTGTTCCAGGATGACAAGGGTTCCTGTGTATTAAGGGAGCTCCATGAGGACATGGTTTCTCCAAGGTCGGAGTGAAATGGTTAATATAAGAGTAAAAAAGCGGACTACAGTCGGAAAAGGACATTCAAAAAGCACATGTGGGTGTGATGTTCAGGTGTCCAAATACTTACGGTCATATAGTGTATGTGGACTCTAACAGTGGATTTTCAGAAAGGTAAGAAACTTTGACGTGAGATAATGGGGACTGTTATTGTCTCACCTTTCTGTCCACGATGCACAATTCTAGTCGTCGTTCTCAGCAAAGGAAATGAATCAAATGTTATAAGAATGAATCAGTACTTCATGAAAAGCCCCATGTTGGTAAAGGTGCTAGCTTAGATTTGCTAGGCTAAGATGCTACCTGTGTATTCTGGGCACAAGTGTGAGACTGTGAAGCTGTCTGAGAGCTGTTTTTAGCCCAGACATGCTGTTGAGGGCCACACACACACACACACACAATTTCAGATAACTCAAGTGTCACTTTCTGATTTAAAAAAAAAAAAAAGAATAAGTGGCTTAATTTCAGTGACTGGAACTACAACCCCCAAGTCCTCAGTCACAGCTGTGCTTGGACAGATTTATTCTAGATGTTAACTATCAGTGCATATGTAAAATTGTTATCAGTAAAAAAAAACAAAAAAAAACATCCTGGTTGTACAGTACAAGGTCGAATAGATCCACTTAAATGTGTTGCTGTATTATACTGTGTCTGATTCCATGCTAATGAATGCTAAGATGCTTCCACTAGCATTACCAGGCTGCAGCCTTTTTTTTAAATAACTTTTCCTCTTCATTTCCCCCTCGGTTGAACCTCCTTATGGGCTGAAGGAGATGTAGACTTCAGGAACACAGCTCGCTCAAGACATTGTGGTCTGACACAATTTCCTTTTTTAAACCAAATACCACCACACTGTTCAGAGAAAGGGAGTGCCAATAAATTGCAAAAGTCCATAGCAACATTGGTCTGATATTTTTGCACACTCAACTCAACAAGCTTTGGAAACGGTTCAATCAGGAAAAGCAAATAATTTATAGAACTTTATTCGTTATTAAACTGTTACGATTACTAATTTATTATTTCTGTTAATAATCTATCACTTTATTTAACTCTTCAAGCAAGAACTATAGTCAACTTGAAGAACAAGGAACAAAGCTTAGTACATTTTGTCTTGTGTAAATGTTATTCAGTAAACATGATGCCTGTGAAACGGCGTCTTCCAGAGAAGACCAGCTCAGATGATTGATTTGCGATCATCCCCATTATCGCATGTTCCTACTACCATGGTATTGTGGTGGACTATAGTGATGGGTCGTTCATGAACGATTCGTTCTTTTTGAACGAGTCTTTAACGTGACTCAGAAGAACGAGTAGTCTCGGAGAGAATTCGTTCATTTTCTACATGTGCAAATCATCGCAAAACCTCTGTAGGTTATGTACAGGAAACAGAAATGAGTAGTTACCTTTGAGTCTTCTAGTCCGAGTCGTTTGTTCTTTTGTCACGTGACTCCCATAGACGCTATGCAGTGCGCAATAGATTCAAAATAACGAACGACTCGGACTAGAAGACTTATTTCCTGTGTAATGCACAGCATAGCGTCTATGAGTGTCGCATCACAAAATAACGAACGACTCGGACTAGAAGATGTGAGCTGCTCATTCTGTTCATCATAATATGTCCTTAGCTGCATAGTAATATTTTCGTTACAGAACTATAGACAAAATGTGTGTATGTAGACGCGTTGGGGGCGGGGGGGGTCTGTTTATTAAAATTGTAACATTTTATTTTATTTCTGATCAAAAGAACGAAACGACTTCTCATCACTAGTGTACTTTAAAGGCCTTTCTGAATTTAGTTCCCCTTGTTCATGTGCACTCCGGGCTTTTTCATATTAGGCATGATTGATTTGTACCGTGCCCAGGTACATGATTGGTATTGGGTATACTAGCATTTTTTTTAACCCTCCGATTCAACAGGTGGCAGTATTCACCTACTTGGTTTGTGGAAGGAACTTTTTTGATATTTTGGGGAAAAATGTCAAGAGTAACGTTCTCATGTGCATTCCTACTTTAATCAGCTGTGGCTGTGTTGGTTTGAGGAGATTTGCCATGTAAGGCGATGCAGGCACAGAGATTTCAGAGGAGACTGATGGCATTGATGACGTTGCGTCTAAATAGCGATCTACTCTCAGTTACGTATCGTGATTCTTTCTTACTCCACAATCGATTAAAAATTTTTTTTTTTTTATTATATAGGTTTGTATTTGAGGTCATAAAATGGCAGCATTCCTCTATAATCCTACAGGTGGGGCATTTTAAACTATTCACACATTGGTGGGCCTGTGTGGTTGGAGCAAATTATTTGCCGAGTTGTAACAGGGCCATACTGTGTAAAATGTATTGAGACAGGATATTTATAAACTCATGATTACAGAATCTCATGATAACGTTTCAGCTGGACCCTGGTGATTCCCATCCCTTATGTGCGCTGAGCGTATGCATAGGGATCTTGCGAAAAATAGTGCAGACAACAGATCGATCAAACACAGTTGCACAGATGTCCATCTTTCCCAAAACAAAAGTTTTTTTTATTACTCCTCTTGTTCTTTTTCTCAAATGTAATGGGCAAGCAATCATTTTTTTAGTCAAGTTTTTTTTGTAATAATCTTTGAGATTTTTAAAAAATAATCTTTAGTACGAATCACTCCATTTCAAAATCATGGCTTGCAGTGTCTCTGACATCTTTAACCAACTTTTAGCAACGAAGTCAAAATATGGTGGCGCTTCATAAAGACACAGAAAAGCTGGCCATTTGTTAATCATGTAGACTATAGTTTTTTCTTGAATAGTTAAATAGAACGGGGCTATACAAATCCAGACAATTACTTACAAATACCTCTACCGTCCTGACACTTAAAACTACTCGTTGTCACCTGACGTAGTCCCTCCCCATCACATAATGCAGTGACTTTCCATCATGTGATACAGCACCACTACTGCTGCCTTTAATTGACTGCGGATGTCACAAATAGTACAGTATTGCCGGTATAGGTTTACAGAAACATACAATAGACCTACAGAAGACTAATGGATCATAATAAGCCTCCACTCCACTGTGAATGTTTCCCTTGTGGGAAAGCTTTAAATCACTCGGGTCACCACATCATACACCAATCAGGCGCAGCGTTACCTGTGGGTACAAAAATTATAAAGGTGTCAGGGTCACAATGGGAGTTGTCACAATGTCACAAAAGGTCAGGGTCACAATGGGACTGGGATGGGAGCATAGGATGGGACGGCAGTCTATTGCCAGCCACAGTGCGCGCATGCGACCATTCTCTCTCTCTCACACACACACACACACACACACACACACACACACACCACACACACCACACACACCACACACACCACACACCACACACACACCACACACACACCACACACACACACACACACACACACTCATGCACCTAGGGACAATTTAAAGCAGTTTGAAGAACTTGGAGGAAGCCCATGCAGGTACAGGGAGAAACTCCACACAGACTGTAACTCGAGCTCAGAATGAAACCATGAACCTTAGAGCTGTGAAACAGCAACGCTAACTTATTTACAGTACCTAGAGAAACCTTTTTACTGCTTGTTCCTCCATGTGGTCCAAATACTTTCTTCTAGTTGCACTAAGAGAAACAAATTAACTTCTAAAGACATGATAGACATGATTTTTTGCATTTTTTTTTTTATTCTTTGATTGGTTGGTTGACTGATCATGGCTTTGTCTTTCATTGCACATAGACAGTATTAGCTTCTACATATCATGTATTATTATTGTTACTGTATTCTAACAACCTCTAGTAAAAAAAAAAAAAAAGGACCAACAACAATTCCTAGAACAATTTCGAACCAATTGGATAAAAGTGAAATAAGACCCAGTAAACAGCGCAGGCTAATCTGAGCTATCAGGCAGTACAGAGCGAGCGTCGACTCGGTTCACTCCATCATCTCCGCTCATCGATTCAGCCTATAAGGAATAATCTGATTAAATATGAGTGTGAAATGTGCTGTGTGCTTCCAAATCGAGTTTAGCTGGTTAAGGTCTGCTTCTCTGAACAGCGTCTGAATAGCGAGGTCACTTCAGGACACGGGAGGCGCGGACAGGGAGGTTCACACTGCACATCCTTCACCATCACACACCGTATTCATGGTTATATGGTTATGGTGTGATCAGATGATTTTAAAAAACATTCTCGGTTTAATAACTGAATCTTCATACAAACAAAATTTGGACCAATACTTTAAGGAAGGTGAAACTTTCTTAAAGAGAATCGTTACTGCTGACGAGACTTAAATCATCTTTTAAGTCTCTTTCCTTTTGAGAGGAACGAAAAAACATCGCCAATCCCCTGACCAAAAAAAAAATTTTAAAGTCAACCATCAGCTGGAAAATTGATGCTTGTAGTTTTCTGGGATTCTCAAGGGCCAGTATTGGAACATTATCAGGAAAAAGTTCAACAATCAACAGTGCTCGTTACAGTGTGATGCTTATTGAAGAGCAGAAGTCTAAACTTCAGATTAAACGGAGAGGACCGCTATCCAAGGGCATCATGATGTCCGCACTTTTCTGCCCACACTGTCGACACTCTGCAAACACTTGGTTTTAAGGTGTTAAAGTTTCCTCCCTATAGTCCTGATCTCGCTCTATCGGACTTTCACCTGTTTGGTTTCCTAAAAGCAGCCCTATGAAGACGAAGATTCACTTCTGATGAAGAAGTGAAGACAGTGGTGCATCCGTGGCTCGCAGCTCAGCCTAAAACATTTTACATAAGGAATACGAAAGCTTGTTGACCGACAAGTGTAAAGCTTGAGGACAAAGTGTATTGAAAAGCAAGGAGATTATGTTAAAAACATATGTCAAATACATAATTTTTGATTCAGCTGCGTGGATTAAGGTGATGAAAGTAACGAGAACAAATGTTTTACTTTAACAAGCTGCTTAAAGGTACAAATAAAAAAATTGGTTGTTTTATGTATTAGATGTCAGCAGCAACCTCATTTCCCCTCTTGTCTGTTCCAACCATTCAGCTTCACCGATCTGATCATCTGCACCTGTTTCTCACTGGTTAGATTTTTTTTAAATGCTTGAATGATTCATAGGTCAAAAAACATTCCTCTGAAATCGATCAGGTACAGGGACAGGACTGAAAATGAGAGCCAAAATGTCCTCCAGGAAGCCTAGAGAACTGTTCCTCAAGACTACATAAAAAATACAAGAAAATCTGAAATCTGAGGGATGGCTCAAGACATTTGCACATTACTGTATATCTAAAAATAAAATAAGAAAAACTGTAAATGAACAGCAAATTATTTGTAAAGAATTGACTTTAGATATTGTGTGTGTGTGTGTGTGTGCGTGCATGTGTGAGCATGTGTGTAAGAGAGAAAATAACAGTGTTTGTATCTGTTTCCCAACACATTCTGCCTGATATTTTTTTTTTCTTTAGGCTGTGAAAGCAGCTGTGATATTTTTCGCTCAACAGGAACAGCGTCGTCAGCGGGCAGTAAACATCCATTAGAGAGCTCGCTCAACTGATTAGACTCATGCAGAGGCTGTTTTGCCGAAAAATCCAGCACAAATTTTCAGCTTTTATCAATTATTAAGAACAATATTCTGTGCTTGGATCTCATTCATCTCAACATTTGAGTCTCTACCACTGATGGATTTAAAAAAAAATAAAAATTTTTTTAAGTGAGTCAAAAACCAGAAATCATTTACATAACGTTTGGAATTATTTTCGTTTATCTTTAATTTCAGTATGAGCTCGAGCTTATAAAACCTGATCATCCATGTGAGATGAAATCCATCCAAATCTGAGCACGATACAAATTTACAAAGGATATTGCATAATAAAAACTACTTTTTTGTAGTTTTCTACATATAAATTAAAAAATGCTGCGTCAGGTAAAATATTTTTCTTAATTTTTTTTATTATAATAA
Source organism: Clarias platycephalus (assembly GCA_030068275.1). NCBI lineage: Eukaryota > Metazoa > Chordata > Actinopteri > Siluriformes > Clariidae > Clarias > Clarias platycephalus. Next base: position 11,227,893 of record JAQQZT010000020.1, on the reverse strand, counting down.
TTATAATTAATTAATTAATTAATTAAATATTGTATTATATTTTACTAAAAAGATCTGTGTGTGTGTGTTTTAATGCTCCAGCTGAATTATCCCTCAGATAATGCAATTGTTCATACCATAAACTCTCTTCATTTCATTCCCCTTCAAAATGCACCATTTCAGTGTCTGCAAGCGAGCTACTGCTGAGCTACACGTCCCACTACAAAGCATCAGAGCTGAATTGATGAACAATTGGAATGACGGACTCCTCTTATATGAGGACACATTAGGGAGGGGGGTGTAATTGGCTTGTTTAAGCTCTGGCCAATAGAAATCTGTGAACATGACACAAAGCAGGGATTTTTTTTTGTTTTGTTTTTGTTTTATTTTTGGCTGTTTTGCTGAATGACTAAAAAAGTGAATTTTGCGTAATAGGTCTGCTTTAAATGGAAACATAATTCCCAGATTCTTAATGCGGTCTTAGATGTTTTTTTTGTAGCAGTTGCGGATGAAACATACCATTTTAAAGAAGTTTTTAAAAAACATTTTTTGACACATACAAGCATTCTAATGTTTTTGTTTGGACAAATCTTTAGTTTTTTTTGTTGTCCAAATGTTGAAGGTATATTTTATACACGTGCTTGTGTTCATATACGTAAAGGGAGCGAGTATATCTAGATGGCACAGTGTACGACTCCGATATTAATCCTGTTTTTTTTTTTTTGCTCTAAAATTCTATGTATTCATTGAAGCAGTATGTATTAACCTTATCAGATGTTCATAAGGTTCTTCCTCAGCCTCGCTCTGTTTTGTCCACATGGCACGCACGGTGTGTTGTTTTCGTTGTGTTTTGCTGCGTGTGTATTGTTTTTCAAACTGCCCGTGAATAATTGATGACGTCGGTGGATTTGGTCGCCGGTTGTGTTTCGTTCTCAGCGTTTCTCGCAGTGCCACGGCTGCATTCCGCCAAGCTGTTCACGCACGCACACGCGCAAACCCTTCATCAGCGGAAATAGTCCGAAAGCTGCACATCTGCGTGGTGCTTTTTTTGAAACACTGACGAGCGCTTTTTCAGAAACCTGCTAATCACACACAGTTTGGTCGGATTCAATCACAGATTGTCCATTTGTAATTTGTCTTCTGTGGCACTGTCGGTGTACAGACGATGACGACGTCTGGAATTTTGTCTGAAGTTGCGGAAAGGATAAAGAAAGGATGTGGTCAAGGCATTATTATTATTATTTAATAAATGATGGTTTGGGATAGATAATGTATAGCACTGAAGAGTTTAATAGTTAGAGGTTTGGGACACCACGCTTATATGTAGATGACCTGCTGGAATTGATTACAGGTTTCCAATTCAGAAAATTATTTGCATCTGAAACTGTAATTTTCACTAATCAACATTTCAAATACTGCTTTACGTATATTGTTCTTCCTAGGTTTTTGAATCACCAACGTTTCAACTAAAATGTCTCACTTTTGTAATGTATACGAATTTTAAATAGCCGAAAGAGTGGAACCAGCTGGTTGGGGTAGTGGAGGCAGGTAGAAGGCCCTGGAAACAGAAGGGGCATACCCAGGTGGATGGTGTCTGAGAAGTGAGCCAGGCAGATGGTCCAGGACCTGTAGCTAAGCTGAGGAGGATGGAGCCACCTGGGTAGCTCAGCAACTGAAGACTGCGAACGCATGAACTGAAAGGATTTGACTTTAGAAATGGAGGGGTATTCTCAGGTTAATGGTTTCCCTGAGAACCTATTTGAAGCAACAAGTGCTTTAACACACAAGGTTAAGATATGAAACATGATAAACCTTCCGTGTTTTACTTCATGGCTTTACACATAAACATTTAACAAGCAGAAATAAAACACCCTTCAGGTTGGTGTTTCCAGGCTTATGCGGAGCACGGCCACATGCACAACCAGCTTCAGGCATTCAGGGCAGGTGAGGTCGATGGAACCAGAGAAGCCTGGTGGAAACCATCAGCTTCAGGATGTCTCTAGGCAACAGAGGACTAGAGCCGGGTAGACTCCTTCAGGAAGTGAGGCGGTGTGGTTGGGTAGGATGCTTCCTGAGAGGTGGATCGCTACAAAGAGTTGATGAAATGTAATAAAAAGTTGTACAAGTAATAAACTGCTTGTGTACGTGTAAAGTAAAAAAGGGGAACATGCTACATCGTGTTCACTAGCTAACAGGTTGTGCTAAAGTTTGTGTAGTCGTGGTAACACACTGTTTATATATATATATATATAATTTTTATTTATTTGGTTAGTTTTTTTGAGGTGGCATGAGACGGTATGTGTGCTGGGTTTGATTGTATGATTTTATGATATCGTCTTGTCCAACAGAACAAATGTACTGTATAACCACAAACAGTTACTTTACTAATTAAAACGTGTGTGTTTGTGTGTCAGGATCTATCCGGTAAGAGAGGTGCCAGTCGAGACGGAAGCTCTCACATCCTGGCTCTATCAGAGGTTCGTGGAGAAGGAAGAACTTCTCAATCACTTCTATCAGACAGGTAAGGACGCACACCAGCTCACACGTCTTCTGTTCATCTCACACCTTCCTGACTGCGTGTAATGTCTCCCTAAAACACATCTAATAATAATTAATCATTTTAACATTATGTGTAAGGGAGTTATATGTCTGATATATCTTTGCCCATATATCTGACTATATGTATGTTTACTCTATACAGCCCAAAGTATGCGGACACCTGATCATCACTTCCACATGTGCTTTTTAATATCGACAGTCGGCACTTGTGTTCAGTCAGGGCTCTTTTTTTTTTTTTTTTTTTTTTGCCTTTTAGTTTCAGTGAAATGAACAAAGACACCACAGTGTTTCCTAATTCAGGGCAGAAAACCACAAACAGGTGTGAATGGCAGGTGTCCGCATACTTTTGACCACATAGTGAATTTATGCGCCAACATTTCTGGTTGTCAGATATCACTGCTTTCTATCTAGCTGTGTATATGTGTGTGTGCGTGTCTCTTTCTATAAGGCTGTGCGCCTAGGTTTAGTCAATTAATCTGTCTGTCCAATATTACTTCTGTCAGATCCTATTATTTATCTATAACATATTTCTGTCTAGCTGCTTGTGTATATATATTTATATATATATTACCAGTCAAAAGTTTAGACACACCCTCAAATTCTGTGATATTTCCAGATTTTTCTTTCTACATTTTGTAAACCAATGCGGAAGGCATCCAAAATATGCAATTCTTTAAACAGTTGATTATGAAATGTGTTTGCTCATTATCCTCTGTAAATCCTTTATAACGGCTCTAATCTGAGGTGATGTCAGTTGGTGTTTTCTGAGGCTGCTAACTCTAAGAGCATTTTCACATGATTGCCCCGGGATGGTTTCCGAGAACACTTGACCCAAAAGTCTGGTTTATTTTGATCAGTGAGAACATAATTGTTCCATGCTCAGTAACCGTGGAAAAGGGGGTCTCTGGAATAACACACCATACTCGGGCACGGATCGAATCAGATATGGAAGCCAGTCGTACCACGAAACAGAAATGGGTGCCGTCTGTCTCTTCCAAAATCGTAGCACGTGCCAGTCTCATCTTCTAACCCACACAACCATAGTCAATAAAGTAGGAAGGCTCGTGAAGGAGTTCCTCTTGATGTTTTTTCTTTTCAGAATATCAATTATATTAGGCGTAGGTTAACTTCCTCGTTTTCTTCTCTTTGTTTTTAGTAGGGGCTCGCAAACCAACTAGGTGCGTACTGCCACCTTCAGTATCGGAGGGTGAAAATGCACTTGTGTATTCGAGTACAGAGATAAATAATAATGTGAACGCTGGCCAGTAGAGAGGGGGGAGCAATCGTTTATGGGCACGGTACGAATCATTCGCGCCCAGCTTGAATGTCTTATAAATTAACTTCTCCTTTGCAGCAGAGGTAAGTTTTGGTCTTGCTTTCCTGGGAAGGTCTTTATGAACAAACTTTTTTTAGCTGTGAACAAACTTTTGACTGGCTACACTTGACAGTCTTTATATATGTCTGTCTGATATTTATGTCCGTCAGTCCTCCTGTCCTAATAATAATAATAATAAAATCTATACTAATATTTGTCA
>JAQQZT010000020.1:11177698-11192113 GCA_030068275.1 Clarias platycephalus | reverse complement strand
ACTGTGTCTGAGTCCCGAACACTATTTGGAAGACTATTCCATAATTTTGGGGCTTTGTAAGAAAAAGCTCCGCCCCCTGCTGTAGTTTTCATAATACGCGGTACTGACAAGCAGCCTGCATGCTTCGATCGATTAAAGGCATTTGTTTCCCCTACTGCTTGGTATTAATAAATCACTCTGGTATCTTTCATTATAGCTACTGTTGTCTTGTGACATATGAGAACAGGAAGCTTTTTTAGCTTTAGTACTGTACATATAACCTCTAAATGTTCTCATTGAATTCATATTGTAGTCCAGGGGAAATGGGTACTACATACTTAAAAGAAATATATAATGGTTTCTCACTTTATATTCTTGTACACAGTGCTTTATTCACGTGCCCTCGTGAGTGATACTGATCATGTTTGTGTCTTGATTTGCAGATCAAGTCCTTTTTGCAGGCGGCAGCCAAGAGAGTGTGTGGCCTGAGCAGAGAGTCGACACCAGCGCTCAGGAGTGTGTGCTCAGAAAAAAATCTGCAGGCTGTTAATATAGGAGAAGTGGAGAGGAATTATCAGCCAAGGTGTCGGCTCATGCAGGGTATTCGCTAAGACTGGTCTGTACTAAAGTTTTCCATGAATGTGGGCATTGTTTTAGGACACAAAATCAACCTCATCTGAATCACTTGGACTTATTTTAAGTTTTGACTTTTCGTGCAGCTTAATATAAAGGATTTCAAGAAGTGTTATTTATTGTGTTTTAGAATTTATATTTTGGCCAAAGGTCTAACACTGGTTACTTGTATTTGTAAATAGATTTTATATTAATAGTCTTTATTTTTAGTGTAAATAGTCTTTATTTTTCAATCATTTTATTTTTATGTTGTGTTGTAAAATAAATTCCTTGTACATTTGTGTAGATCAAAAGAAATAAATCTTGTCTATTTTCTTTATAGTTTTTGGGTTGCAGCTTTTTTTTTTTTTTTTTCAAGCATATTTTTCAGATATTAAATTTATCCAAAATGAGCAAGCAAGAGGCCATGGTGTCAAGGAGCAACTACTTGAGGCAACAAGACTCAAAAGGGAACCTATCCTCATCTACATAACATCAGAGTTTGATTCTGACATCTTCCACTTATATAAGTGATTATATATACACTATATAGACAATATGAGCTGTTAGGGATTTGAGTATGCGCATTGTTATATTTTTAATGGTGCAGTGATGGAGAATTGAAAGTAAACATTTCTCAACAATTGCAGTCCTAAGGCTGTTCAAAAATAATTCCCAGTATTAGTGTTGTTTCTGTGTAATATTATCTTCAGTAGTCTCATTGTGATATTTAGGTGGAGCCATCCTTAGCTGCAGTGAGGTTGTCATGTGACGAAAGTTGAAGCAAAAAGGGGATCATGATTAGGAGTCAGTCCACGGTCAACAATCCTGAGTGCATATGTGAATAGGCTAAACCATCTAGATCTAAAGAAAAAATGTAAATATATTTTTACCCTGGGCTTGAACTTTGAGAATGTTTTAATGTTTAACAAGAGTGTGAGTTTAAACACTAATTGGAAGGTTGTTTCCTAACTGTGAGCTATGCAAGAGATTTTTTAGTTGAGATTTTAGTTGAAATAGGACTGGCGGGTCATAAAAGACAACAAGAGAAGATTATAGTTTGCTTATGTACTCTGGCACAAAATAGTGTAGCTTTCTAAATAAATAGTAGCATTTTATAATAAATGGAAAATTCTGGTGTTAGGGCTTTGGCTGCTGGATTTTGGGTCAACTGGATTTTGTCTGCACCTTTTGTAACATCAGAGCATTAGCAGAGCATTGACTTAAAGGGAACAACAGCATTTTTTACCCCATTATATTTCTTATCTTAAATATTTCCGAGATGAAGGAAGTGATATATCTACATAAGGATGTGAGATTCGAGCCAACAATCACACTAAAGGCTTTTACTGCTGCACATGATGTAACTTAAAGGCCATCCAGAGTGAATATGTAATCAGAAAGCTCACTTCTAGCTGCATGTGGTCCAAGAACAAGTACTTCGCATTAGAATTAAGTAGAATGAGTATGTGTACGAGAGAGAGACAGAGATCCCTTGACTATATATTTTTTATTTAGCTGTTTTCTTATTTGGCTTTACTGAAACCTATAATCCTATAATTCTATATAATTCATCAGTATAAAAGTGGATACCATGTCTATGAATAAAAGAAAAAGCAGTGGGCCTAAAACCTTTAACATTTTTATGCATGGAACCCACCGTTACAGTACATCTAGATACTGATATGAATCAGCCAACTCAGACCTGAGTCAGAAGAGGGCAGTTCCCTTAAGTTCAGCAAGCTTTCTTAGCTCATCTAGGAGAAAATGCTCAATGGTGTCAAAAGCTGCACTAAGGTAACGCAACCCTGATCAGAGGTCAGATATAGAAGTATTCATTGTTAGAGGCCAACAACAATTGCTGAAGTAGTTGGAAGCATCATATACAATACTAAAATATGCACCTCTGTCATTAAGGGACATCTATATTATGATCTATTTTATGTCAAAAAGTGGGTTTTATTGTCATTTTAACCATATAAGGCCAAAAACAGTACACAGTGAATTTAGTGAATGTCCCCTGGTCCATGGTACTACATAAAACAACATAAAACTACATGAGAATACACATTGTCTACGATAGACTACAGCACATATGTGCGGAAATAGGGACCCTGAAGATCTTCTCAGCTGTCCCCACCATCCTCTACAGAATCGTGTGATCTAAGACAATGCAATTCCCAAACTAGAGAGGGATACAGCTGTCCAGGATGGTTTCCATAGTTGCTTTGTAAAATGTGCCAAGTTTGGCGGTGAGAGCTTTTGCAGACAGTAGATATGCTACCGGGTTTTAATTCCTGAATGAGGTTGTTGAACCGGAAACACAAATATTTAAATTCAAATTCTATTTGTCACATCCACAGTCATACACAGTACGATATGCAGTGAAATGCTTATACGACCGCCCGTGACCTAAAAATTTCAAAACAAGGATTTTTGATGCTCTTGATCATCCTTCTCTGTGGATGTTCAGAAGAGAGTGGTCATTCCATGGTTTTATGAGGTCTACAAACATTTCTCTAGTTTGGTCCATGTTAAGAGACAGGTGTTGTAGGTGTTGTAAGTAGGTGTTGTAAGTAGGTGTTGATGCCCAGCAGGCTCAACTTTCCAATCAGGTATGATTGGGTTGAATGCTGACCTAAAGTCTATGAACGGCATTCAAATGTGTGTCCATTTTGTCCAGGTGAGTGAGTGGCAGATGGACGGTGGTGGCCACTGTGTTGTCTGTTGAGCAGCTGGGATGATGTGTGAATTGATGTTGTTGGTCTTGGTCTTTTGGCTGCTCCCATCGAGGGGTTGCCACAATGGATCATCCAATCTGCATACAAGTTGGCATAGATTTTATACTGGATGACCTTCCGGATGCAACCCTCCCATTTTATTGGATGATTATGGTGGCCTTGAAGCATGTGGTTAAGATGTCAACTAGAACATCTGAAAGCTGGTCTACACTTTGTCTGAGCCGTCTGTTTGGAATGTATCAGCTCCAGCATCCTTCTGTGAGTTAACTCAGTGTATGAGTTTTGCTCACATCAGCTGAGGTAAGACACGGCACTCGCTCATTGAAGGTACGGGTGGTTTTCCTCATGACTAAGCAATTTTGATGGGAAGGCCGATATGTGTGCTATGAGTTTCTACTATCCTGGAACTCGCTGTGGATTCTCTGGTTATGTGTGCATCTTTTCTTATGTCTGAGTATAGTTTGGCCCTCCCTTTTTTAGGGGCACGTTGTCACCTGCTTTGAAATCGGAATCTCTGGTCTTCCTCAGAGCATCTCTACAGTCATCCACAACTTGTGGGTGCAGCATGTAGGTGCATGTAGTCACTGATTTCATGTACTCATCCAAGTTACTGAAGTTGCCACTGCTTGAAGCCTCCCTGAACATGTGCCAGCCAGTATGATTAAACAGTCCTGAAGCGTAGTGATGGCTCCTGTTGACCAGGTTTTCACCTGTTTCTGAGCCAGGTTTTCACCCCTACTCCAATGGCACTGTTAAAAAAAAGTCTGACACAAGATTACAGGTGATCATCAGCCTTTTGAATGAGTGTTCTCTTGTTGGATTCAACCAAAATTTACCTGTTTGACCATAATGATTAACACTGTGTCTGTGGTTCAAGCTGATACAAAAGAAACTGTCACTGAATTTCTAATTCAAATCATAACATGTATCTTTAAGCTGTGCACACGCTCTTGATTGTGCCATATCCATTGTGCCACTTGCAAAAAAAAACAGGCGCGTGTAAAAAGCAGTGAGAGCAAAGCAGCGTGGATTACTGGGCTTACTCACGCTGTAGAGTTTAGGGACTGTGTGTAAATTCCTATACTATTAAAAAAATGCCAAAAAGGGTGAGAATAAATGCTTTTGGACTGCTGTTGTAAAACATTAAATAAGAGTTTACTAACAGTCTAGTCACAATTACAGAATTTTATATGAATTGGTAAATTAGTAGTGTATTTTAATAGGACATTTTTGGTTCTCAACCCTGGTTCTGCACATTTTAGTGTTTTCCCTTCAATTCAAAACTTCAATTCAGAAAAAGTACTTAATTAACTAAAATTATTTTAACCAGTGATAACACTAAAATGTAAAGGTCAGGACCAGGGTTAACAAGTCACACACATTACACACCCATGATAAAAAAAAATTGCAGGGTTTAGTGATGTACAAAAAAAAAAAAAATTAAACTGAGATAAATCATGTCAGATCATTCATTTGTCTTCTATACTGCTTAACTTGTATACAAGGTCCCAGGAGACTTAGAGCATGTGGCGGTGTACACACTGGATGGGGTGCCAGTCAATTGCTGGGCACACACACACACAGAAAACACACTCACATGCTCATTCACACCCTATGGGAAATTTGGGAAACCCAATCAGCCTAATCTGCATGTTTTAAATAGATAGATAGATAGATAGATAGATAGATAGATAGATAGATAGATAGATAGATAGATAGATAGATAGATAGGAGCAAGAAAATAAAGAAGAATATTAAGGCTATGTTAAAATAAAATAAATCACAATTAGAAAATGTTAAATTAAATATAATACAACCCTTTACAACCTCACATTTGTACACATTGTACCTAATGTGTACAAATGTGCAGTCAGGTGGGCATCTAAAACTGCACATTGAGGTGCATTAATAAAAATGTTGTAAAATAATAAGAATATATGGTTTCTATGTGCATAATGATTGCACATATAAGGTTGGGAAATATAACTATTAAACTATTTCTGGTAAGTGAACATAAGGTGCAGAATTTTATTATTTTTTTTCTCTTATGTTTTTTATGGACTGTGGAGGCCTACAGTGACCATTGCATGTACTCCCATTTTTATGACCGTGGTAGGACCTCCAGTCAACATTCATATACTACGAACTAATTTGTGAACGGCAAATATAATTTAAAAAGCTCTTCTTAAAAAGCTTTTTAAATTACATTAATGTGAAATTTCGTTAGCAATACAGCTGCAGGGGTTGGCGGATTAAAAAATTTTTTTTTTAGCGGATTGTAATTTACACTCGGTCCCTAACCGCTGGCTATGACGCGTTATTCAGTGGGCGTGGACACTGGATTCTGGTTTGTTCCGTGTGGAAACTTTGCCGGTCCGGGTGCAAAGTTTGAACTCCGTCTGCAAAACGCCGCTCGGTGATTTTTTCCGTTCTGTCACGATTTGCGCACGAATGAGGTTTATCACACGGACCATGTTCGTTTTCGCCCATTATTAGGTAGAAACGCCTAACTGAGCACGGAGTCTCGTTTGACTGGGGGTGAAACAGCTAGTGCCGCCTAGCATTGTTTTGTTTTCTATGTTGCGTTAGCTGTGAGTGTTTTCTAGCTGAGTAGGTCTCGCGCGCGGAGGAAACCATGGCTTGTGAACCGAACCGCGCCCGTTTGCTCTGCATGCTCTCGCTAACGTTCGGGTTTTTCGTGGTCGAGGTGGTGGTGAGCCGGGTCACGGCGTCCCTCGCGATGCTCTCGGACTCATTTCACATGCTGTCGGACGTGATGGCGCTGATCGTGGCACTGGTGGCGGTGCGTTTCGCCGAGCGCACCCAGTCCACCAACAAGAACACGTTCGGCTGGATCCGCGCCGAGGTGATGGGCGCCCTGGTCAACGCCGTGTTCCTCACCGCGCTCTGCTTCACCATTGTGCTCGAGGCCATCGAGCGCTTCACCGAGCCGCACGAGATCGAGAACCCGATCATGGTGATCGCGGTCGGGGCCGGGGGGCTCATCGTCAACCTGCTCGGGCTGTGTCTCTTCCACGGGCACGCTCACTCGCACAGCCACGGCAAGAAGAAGCACGCCAGGGCGAACGCGATCAAGAGCGACGCGCTCACTGACTGCGGATCCGCCGGAGAGGAGACCAACAACCTGGTCGGAGGTCCGGGGAGGAACAGCCCAAACGGCGTGAACACGGACACCAGGGGAGCAGCCGGTGAGATTGGCCTTATAGTCCACCAGCTCTGTTACTTTTCATTCATTAGCTTCTTAATTTTTGACCTGCGTACAGTTAAAAAAAAAAAAAAGTTATTTTAAATCTGAGTAATTCAAACCAGATGATTTTAACATGTCATCTTCTCGCCTGTAATACCTGCGCAGGTGTGATAGGAGCTGGCAGTGAAGGGGGTTACTGTTGAATTAACCAGAGCGTGGTTGCTAAGCAACCGGGTACATGGACTTTTGCTAGCTAACGACTTTCGCTAATCATTTAGCTGAATGGCCTTTAAGTCGTTTGTACTAACAGTAATCAAGAAGAAAAAAACATCCTCAAGTCCCTCAGTGCGAAAATAATTGTATTTAACAGGCTCTTTAATCACCATGTCTCTTTAATATATAAAATGTTACATTCCTATTTATTAACCCTATGTCACAAATATCAGTGTTATTCAAAAGAAATGTTAAAACAAAATCTTAAAATTAGCCTCCATACAGGTTATAAAATTCTAGTTGGTAAGGATTTAATGATCATGAAACTGAAAAAGGTTTTCTGTTTGTTTAAAAAGAAAAAAAACACAATAACCGTGTGACCTAAAACAAAGATGGCCTCATTTAAAGTTTCTCATCAGGCGGCAACTCCAGGGTCGAGGGTTCGATTCTCGCCTCGGGTCTGTGCGCGTGGAGTTTGCATGTTCTCCTTGTGCTTGGTGGGTTTCCTCCCACAGTCCAAAAACATGCAGATTACGCTAACTGGTGTTCAAAAATTGCCTGTAGTACGTGAATGAGTGTGTTGTGTGTGTGTGTGTGTGTGTGTGTGTGTGCGCGCGCGCCCTGTGATCGATTGGCACCCTGTCCAAAGGGGCCCTAAGTTTCCTGGGACAGACTCCAGGCTTCCTGCGACACCGTATAGGAAAAGTGGTATATCAGATGAATTGTCTTTTTAAAAGTTCTTACACAACACCTATCTGAACAGTCAGTTTGTTTTTAAAGTTTTCCACTTGTAGTTTGCAGAGTGCGAATATTCAAAAAGGTGAAAAAAAAAAAGAAGACATGAACTATGACTTCACTATCTGTGTTGTGAAATCATGGGAAAAGAAGAAGAAAAAAAACATGTAAAATAGGAGCACAATGCCTGACAGCCAAGCTAACTGTTGATTACAAGACTTAGCATGACTGACAGATGAGAAAATTAGGTCATGACTGCATTCCTGTTACTCATAGATTTGCTTGTGTTTCAGCTATTAAAGTTTAAAGTAAATCAAATAAGCTTAAGTGAGCAATCACTCATGCTAATTGTAAGAACTCAAAATTAAATACCACTTTAAAAAGAGTGGATTCGAATTTTCCAACACTGTAACAAAGAAATAGTCAAACATCCCGGTTCCACACGAGCCCATTTTCAGACCCACTGATTAATACTGTCTTAGATTATATGAACCTCAGGCATCCACACAATATTATGATATCTGGCACCACTAAGTCTGCTGTTATGATTTGATTAAGTTTAGTAGCATTCGATCGATTTATGAATGCTGACATTTAATAAAGGACCATTTTTGAGTTGTGTGCCTAGTATCCCACATGTTTAAAATATGACTTTTCACACAATAATTGATTTATGAATAAATTTATTCTAAATTATAATAATTTTTAAGTAAAGACAGTCTTTATTTCTCTCTAAAATCCCCGGCTACACAAATGCACTTATCTAGCGTTTCACTAGTGCTTGGATATCATCAAGGTAGAACGTTTCTCCTCAAACGTGGTAATGGCTTGGAGCAAGGTCAGGACTGTACGGGAGAGGTGGAAATATCTCCCAGCCGAGTTCCTGTAATGTGCAAGTGGTGTTGGTGAATGATTGTGTGTACAGACAGACGTGTCTCTTCCGCAAGTGCAGTGGGCTCTGAGCCATCTCAGCCATGATCATCATTTATGGATGTATAGCCTTCTTTAAAACGTTTGCACCATTCAAATGTTTTACCGTGTCTAAGAGTCTCATCACCATACTGTGCTTGAAATCTGTCAAAATTTCAATCGTTTTTTACACTCTCGTAAAATTAATTGAGAAAAGTCCTGGTTTGACTTGAACGCCCCTCGTCATTAAGTTGTTAGTGATAAGGGCCAACAGTTTTAATACTATAATGTGCTCTGAAGATTCACATTTTAACTCCGTCCCGGAAGGAGCATAGTATAATCCTAAGCACATGATGTCGTTCGGGAAAGTCAGTGTTAATTCTGTAACTTTAATGAAAAGAATCGGTTTTCGAGCCGTGTTAAACAGCACTGAGCTGCTGCGAGAACGAAATGATCTTGCGTCAAATTCGCCTGTTAAATCACACAGTGCTAGGACACTGAGTCATGCTGCGACACATTTACACCATAACTGCAAGCACAAGAAGAAGAATCATCACGCACACACCGACCAAGTCCGTTAACTCCTTCAGGGAACACGCTTATTAAAACAACCATCACATGATTCATTCTAGAGCATAAAGGAGAAGGTTTTCTGGATAATCAGTCAAGCTTCAAGCTTCACCCTACTGACAGTCACATGGGAGATTTCTAAAGTGACACATGACCAGGAAAAAGACAAATATATTTTTTTTCATCATGATTTTTACCTATAATAAGATAAAAGGAACAAAAGTAATTAACATTTTAATTATGACTAAACAAAGCAATCATGATGTAATGCACTATTAGTTGTTTGTCTTCCTTGTTGCACCATTGTTGAGGCAGCAGATTTACCCTGTAAACACTTTCATGTCAAAGTAACCACGTGGTTACCCATCAAATACCTTTGCGACAAATCTGTTTTTGGTAATACTTTATCCACTTTTTAATACTTTTTATCCACATCAGTAAAAAAAAAAAAACTAAACTGAAAAAGTTCTAGTGTTCACTGCTTTAGTCACAAGTATTTATTAGTTTTTTTTCCGCTCTGTGGTTGCTCGTTTTGTGGTTGTACGTTTGGAGCGTGTAGGTGCGTACGAGGCATCTGATTTCAGTTTCGTCTATTGTAATTGTGCAGACGTAGCAGAATAGTAAATACCAGATTAATGAAATCCAGTAACTAAGCAATGAGCAGGCAGATTGTTGGGTTTTAATCTGCTACGAGATGTTTTCAAAAGAGATTTAAATGAGTGTGTGAATAACAGGAATGTGGGTGCTTTCCTACAGTATGTGTATGAAGTGGAGCATGTGAAACTTTCAGTAACTTGAGAGATGATTGTAACAGTCACAGCTGTGCTTACATCAAAGTTAATAATCAGCTGTCGATTCCAGTGAATGGTCATTTTAACTCAAGTGCTTCTGTTTGTTCAGCATGCTTTACAGAACATTCCTTGGGAATGTTTGTGCGATTGTCATCTCCTCCTGCTTGTATTAACACCTCACACCCAGCGTTCCCGGAGTAGGCTTTGACTCTACCATGACCCAGATGATGACTGAAAATGAAATGGATGAATATTTCTTAAGGATTCCTGCAGCACAAACCGCACCAATGTAACACACTAGTCTAAACTATGTCTTCAGAATTAAACAGTTTTCTCCTATAAACAATACGTATATTTGTTAAGTCCTTATATTAGCTATGTTTTTGTAGCAGATCTTTGACAGCGTGTCTGTGTGCAGATTTACTGCTCATTTGTACTGCCCTAGCTTAACTCCTGACCAACTGTATTTTAGCACAACACTGTCATCGAAGTAGGGCTGCTGACAATTAATTTTGTTGTAAATAGTTAGTTGTTCTTGTTCTTTATGATAAATCTGGACTTTACGTACTACATTAGTGGTGAATAAAAAAAAAAAGTATTCTTTATTTTTAAAATCTCCATCAGAAAAGGAAAAGTAATCTTCCTTTTCCCTATAAATTCCTAGGAATTATTCAACTTTTTAGTTCCAATTGTACATACCCTAAATGTAAATCTAAAAGTCTGATATTCTTTATATTCAGCTTGAATATACGCTTACTCTCCACTTCAGTAGAAACCATCTGTACACTCTTACGCTTTCTAGACATTTCGTTTAGAAACTTCTACATTTAAAAGTTTATAAGAGAAAACAGTGATTTTAGTTATTTATTTAATTATCTAATCAGCAAATCATGTGGCTGCAGTGCATTAAATCAGATTATGTAATTACTTGATAGACTCTGTTTGAGCTGCTAGGAAGGATGTATACAGTTGAACCTTAATGTTATGCTGATTTATGCTTTTGCATCTTTTCTCGTTTCTGCGTTGCAGTAATTTCAGTAAAAATAACTGTTCTTCAACTCTGCTCACAAGATCTACACTCCAAAATTTTTTTTTTTTTAATTATAATTTGTGTGTACTGTATTTGTAAAATCTCTGTGTGATTAGAAAATTAAAATCCTGCTGAACGATATCATATGTCCAATAGAAACAACATTAACAAAAGGACAAAAAACTAATTATAAATAAAAATAAATAAAATACAAATCATTTTTAATTTAAAACCGGCATTATACTTTGGAAGAAAGAAATGCTGTTTAAATCTAGCTGCTACTGAATGGACATTTGATCGTTTGCTTGAACAGCTGTGGACATCGATTGTGGTCACCTCGAATAACTGTGTGCAGACAAATGTATGCAGGAAAAATGCCAAGCCTGTGGGACTCGCTCTAAAGCCTCTCGTGCTCACAGGTGAATCTATTCTCTGGGGTGTTTCAGCATGAGCTCTGAAACCCGAGCTCTTAATCCTAACCCACGTTCTTGGAAAAGCGCTTTCTTGTGTAACGCAATAATAAACTGAGTTGAGAGTAGGTGTTTGAAGTTCATCACTGCTGGACTTCTGTCGGCAAACCTGCAGAGTTGATAACTGTTATCATAATGTAGGCTTTCTATCAATAGCGTTCAAACAACACATGAGAGATGATCAGAAACATGTGTTGAAGTAGAATATGTTGTAATACGCCTCCTATCGCTCATCTATGCAATACAGTTGTAATTCTCGTTTACTTTATATCAAGAATAGGGGTGGAACAATCGCTAAGCACCAGGTGCCAGGACAAGCAGATTACGTATCTGAGCTTATCAGGTTTTACATATCGTTATATATCACCTTTTCATTCACAGTGAACAAGCAGGTTGATATAACCGTCACCGGCGTTTCTACCTCATTCTACCATCTAACAACCTGAGGCGAAGCTTTCAGTGGTAAAGGGCGCCTCAGTGCTACAGAGTACACTACTCCTTTTTAAAATCCTGCCTCCTACAATGTCTAGCTGTTGGTAGGAACTATTTTTATTAGGAATGTTAATTACTTTTGAAAACGTGCTGGACAGACCTGCATTTTGAAACTCCACATTTTCACACATGTTCTGAGGTGCGCCTGATTATTAGCCAAAAATATAACCAATACTCACAAAGCAGGAAGGACAGATGAGCCATGTGACATAAAAAAATTTCTTTCAAACTCTCTGATACTAAGCACTGCCATTTCCTCAGGTTTTATATTAATATCTTGTTTTGTCTTTATCGTCCCACCTGAAGATGAGTAGCATATCTGGTAACTGGAGAGTGTTTTGTGAAATAATGTACACCAGCAAGGAGTTGACTTGAACAAAAATATTCAAAATCAGTTAAGTACACTTATTAGGAATTCTTTTTTGTTTTTAGTTTAAAACAGAAAAACGATAGTAAACAAGTTGACAACAAAAAATAGTTTACTTTGACCCGCCAAAGCCCCTCGTGGTAAGATCAGGAGTGCGCCCATATAGAAGGTTGTACAGGCATCACCGGGGTGGAATAAGCGACTAATGTCCTGTTCACATGGGATTAGTATGACCTTGGGACCTTGTGTGATTTGTAATATTTGCGGAGGTTGTCTGTAATTTGTAAAGTAACAATTCCCCAGCAAATGACCTACCATATTTGGCGAACATGAGGTCCTGTGATTTGGCGGGGACCTTTTATCACTTTTTTTTTTTTTTCTCCAAGGTTTTTGTTTCCTGGGCGCCTTTTTATCCATCTTCCATGATGGAAGTATTTTGGGTGCTGGGTCACATCGCTATACAACAATACAGTCTGCAGAAAAAGAAAAATCGCAAATAGGGCTTTGTGTGAAATGTAATATTATTTGCAATATGTAATATGAATATAAATGTAATAATATTTATTTGTATGAAAAAAAAACATAATATCCGGGAGATTAGTCAGTAAACTCGAAGGCTTCGCTTATCCCGTGCAATTTGCGCCACACAAAACTCAGATGTGTGTGGGGGGGTAATTTCTAAATCGTACGAGTCCCCGGGTAATACTTATCCTGTGCGAATACGACAGAATTGTCTGTTTTTGTTAATATTTAGAACTGTAAAAACATTTATATTCACAGCTTTATGCAACATTTATCTTCACAGAGGTATGCAACATCTTAATAAAATAGGCACACTCTCTTTATTAATACACACACACATCTCTTGTCCTAGAGTTACTTAAAAAAAAATAAAAAATAAAAAAATATATATATATATTTTCCCTGCACTGAAAGGTTTCTAGACATCAAGTGAGTGAAACAGATGAGCTGGTGGTTATCATATAGAGCTGTTTGAACACACACTAGAGTTTCAACCAGAGATAAGAGACTTCTGGCAAAAAATCTGCTCAGTCATCTTAGCTGGTTTTCTTAGACAAAACGTTTGACACAACTGTTACACACTGACATGTTAACCAGGAACACTGAGGGGACACGCAGCACAGAGACAAAATGCTGCTGCTGTTTTTTGAACACACTGATCTATCACCACCAGAGATATGAAGGTGATCAATGTTGCTCCCTCAGCAATTCAACTACTTGAGTGTATTAATGCACATAATTAACTCTTCACACTACCAGGTTACATAAGCTGTGCTTTTTAAATTATTATTATTTTTTTTAAAGCATTGTTAAATACTACGCAAGCACATTAGGACATGCTGTTATAATAACACTTGTTTATAATAATAATAATAGATTATATAAAATATTAATAATCTGTCTATTAATAATAATAATTAATTCATTAATAATTAATAGATATTAATAATAGATTAATAAATGATCATAATTTATAATCTGTCCATCTCCTATTCCACACAGTTACCTCTGCATGCATTTCACTTATAACCAGGTCACATGGAAACATCAAGCGCCGTTTTGTTCGAATGCAGGTCATGTAGCGGCGCGATCACAGGCTGATAATCTGTTCGTGACATTCCAGTCAGTTCATAGATAATTAACAGTAACCGAGCTCAAAGACACAAAGAAACACATGTTTGAATGTGATATTGTCACACTGTGCACCTTAACAGCTACGTTCTGGACTAATATGTATGATTTCCATTTTAAAACATTTGCATTCTTTGTTCTTTGCAACTGTTTTTAAAGCAGTTCACACTGCAAATAGAAATCAATAAGTTTATATGTTCACAGGGATACATTGTCTTGTTTATGAATCCATTTAACGTCTAATGTTAGTCAGCAACGTAGACTTTATCCGGGATTTTTTATTTGTTCCCATTTACAATTTGTTTTAAAAGGTTATGGTTATGTTTTAAATTACATGATATGTCCAGAAACTAAAGGATCTTAACATGATTTTTATCTTGTTTCTTTCAGCTGCTGCTTTAAAGCTTAAATATATTTGATTTTGGTCACAAAACACTTATTCCTCTTTTTTTTTTTTTTTGTGTTCCACTGATGATCTGTTTGCAGTCTCCTCTGTAGTTTTTCATTAAAATGTTTGGCTGGGTCAGTTTTATTAATTTATTTATTAATTTATTTACTGGTATTTACTAATTAACTGCGGTGAAGCTTTTATCACAGTTTATATTTCCATGTAAACTTGCACACACACTGCCGGCTTTATATATA
>JAQQZT010000020.1:11157846-11177598 GCA_030068275.1 Clarias platycephalus | reverse complement strand
ATATACACACACACACATACACACACCGGACTTTACCAAATACTTAATTTGCACACTGTCTGTTTGTACAGTGTTTATATTTTGATATTTCATACTTTTGCATATTTTTCATATTCTGTCTTAATTCTATGTTAATATATATCCCTTTTTTATCTACCTATTATTTTGTATACCCATATTTATTTATTTAGTATTTTTATACAAATTTTATGCTTATTTTCTACTTTTTTAGTTGCATTCATTAGGGGGACAGCAAAGGAAGAATTTCATTGTACAGGGGGGTCATGTCTCTTTACTGTGCATATGACAATAAAACTTGAAACTAGAAACATATTAATATTAATCACATGGTTTGTGAGTATGTGGTAATGTTGGGATAAAATTGTATTCAGCAGTTTTGTAATCTTTTTACTGAATTATAAAATTCAACTCACAAGGTGTTGCTTAAATGGTTAACCATTCTCTTATTTTATTTATAATTTGTGGAATTATAATTTTTTATGTGTGCTTGTGAATGACTAATACTGCTTAATTTGTTAATGTTTGGCTTGTGCTTTGTCTAACTGTGTTTTTTCTTTTTTTGTGTGTTGGTGTGTTAGAGCTATCGGCTGTGCAGCTGAACGGCGAGCTGGATCACGACCACGACCTTGAGCACGAGCATGATTCATCCTCCCAGCTGAACATGCGTGGTGTTTTCCTCCATGTTATGGGTGACGCACTCGGCTCCGTCATTGTCGTGGTCAACGCCATCATCTTCAACTTCGTGTGGCGTCCGTGTGAGCCTGGCGTTCCCTGCTTCAACCCGTGCAGAGTCGACGCACACTGCAGTGACCACCAGCACCAAAACCAGACGATTGTGCCCATCGGCGAGGCCGAACACGGCAACGGGAACTCCACGGTCTACACGGCCGGTCCCTGCTGGGTGCTATACCTGGACCCGACTCTGTGTCTCATCATGGTCTGCATTCTTCTGTACACGACGTACCCGCTCCTGAAGGAGTCGGCGCTCATCCTGCTGCAGACTGTACCCAAGCAGATCGACGTAAGCCTCCTGAGCGCTCGCCTGCGCCAGATCGACGGCGTCCTGGCTGTGCACGAGCTCCACATCTGGCAGCTCGCCGGAAGTCGCATCATCGCCACGGCGCACATCAAATGCCGAGACCCCGCGACCTACATGAATGTGGCCAAGCGCCTCAAGGCCTTCTTCCACGATGAAGGCATCCACGCTACCACCATCCAGCCTGAGTTCGTCATGGTGAGCTCCGAGTCGCACGCCTCGCTCTGCGAACTCTCCTGCCGCACACAATGCGCCGCTAAACTCTGCTGTCAAAACGCCAAAGCCCCCGACAATAAAAACACCAGTACGGAGAGCTGCAGCGAAGCCGAACCTACCGTCTCCACTACTCTGGAGGTCATCAGCGAGTCTCTGGAAAGCGAGCCTAGAGTTCAAGTGGCTCCGAAGGACGTCACCAGAGAGGTGGAGTCATCTTTATAAGAAAGTATAAAGAATACAGAAAAAAAAAAAACACCAGACACCATACATGTATCCAAAAATAAAAGACCTGCAAACTTGATGAATTATAAAATCAGAGCCGTGTGAGACAACGAGGGATGTGATGATCCGATACTGAGCGCCGGGACGTTGGATCTGTTGCTGCATCAAGTGACATTAACCAGTCATGCATGTAAAAAAGAAACATAGGACACAAATAGTTTTTGCACACACTTCTGATCAGAAGTTACCTTAAGGACAGCTAGCTCACTGTGAAGACTCGTATTACTCGCCAGCCGACTGCGAAACCACGAGCAATGGCCGTTATTTCTATCCGACATCATGGTAACTTAAAAGAGAATAATGGCAAATGGGATAATGGTGATAATGGGACGATTTTGTGCTTTTGACACGGGAACATGCACAGCGGCAAAAAGGTGAAAGGATCATTGGACAAGGCTTCACTCACTCACTCACTCATCTTCTATACTGCTTTATCCTGTATTCAGTGTCGCGGGGGCCTGGAGCCTATCCCAGGAGGCTTAGGGCACGAGGCGGGGTACACCCTGGACAGGGTGCCAATTCATCGCAGGGCGCACACACACACACACACACTATGAGCAATTTGGGAACGCCAATCAGCCTAACCTGCATGTCTTTGGAATGTTGGAGGAAACCGGAGTACCCGGAGGAAACCCACCAAGGACAGGGAGAACATGCAAGCTCCATGCACACGGAGACGGGAATCGAGCCTGGCCGGGAATCGAACCCGGACCCTGGAGGTGCAAGGCGACAGTGCTAACCACTACACCGCCGTGCCGCCCACAAGGCTTCATATTATAATTTATTCATTCATGTGTTTGTGTTTGCAGTAACCTCTTCACCACTGGTCAGGGACGCAATGGACCCAGAAGATGAGACGAGGACTGTCTCTTAATTAGGACTTTAGACGTGAAGGGAATCAATTTGAAAAAGATTTGGAAGAGAAATCATCTGATTGCTGTTCTGACAAGTAATACTAATCTGCTCTGGGGTCCAAATACATTTGATATGATTCTTTCTCACACACACAAACACACACACACATCTCTGAACCTTGAGCAATCCCTGCCTGATGGCTGGCTGACCTCAGACCAGGCCTGCTGCTGCATGTGTGCGT
Source organism: Clarias platycephalus (assembly GCA_030068275.1). NCBI lineage: Eukaryota > Metazoa > Chordata > Actinopteri > Siluriformes > Clariidae > Clarias > Clarias platycephalus. The sequence goes on along the minus strand of JAQQZT010000020.1, from coordinate 11,174,947 downwards.
CGCGAGCACCTTGTTTGTACGTCGTCATTGTCGTCTAAGTCTAAGCATGTGTGTTTGCGTGTGTCTATGCAAAATGCTTCTCGCGTCCGAGAATCTGCTGTGTCATTGTCGTTACCTTGTGCAACACACGCATGCAAAATCCAGCTGCTGGCTCAAGTTTAAGGACTTTTTTGCAAATTAATATTATGATGATGATGATAAATCCATATTCTTTACCCCTTCTGGATATATCCATAAGCAATTTATCTCATGAACAAATAATAATTTATGTGTTTTAATTTATTAGTAATGATTTTGTTTTTAGAGTCTTTTTTTAAAATAATATTTAGATTTGGTAATGCGTCAAACAAGGACGTGAGCCTCTTTTTAAAAAGAAACTATGCTGTACGGCTGAATATTTTTACTAGTATTTTTAAAACTGTCCTGCTGAGATCGTCCAATTTCTGGCAGACAAACACAGTTTCAGCAAGCCTTTAATGCTGAAGACGCTTTTGTTTCCTCATTCATGGGGAAATGCTGATGCTTCACGAGTCCTGGTGTCTTTGTCACATGAGCGTGACTCACACGGCCGTGTTAAAGCGTTATCGGTGGTGTTGAACAATGCTGGAGGGGTCGGAACCGTGCCTAGGCACGCGTGGATCAGGTTTCATTAAAAACATCCGTTCCTACGGGTCTTGCGTCAGCAAACGCCGGTAGTTTAATTAGGAGTGACACTATAGCTGTGTGTTTGAAACTGGTTTTAAGCCGCCATCATCGATCTTCCCCTGGGTTGAATCCGAATCAAGTGCTGTTGCATCAGTCTGCAAAAGCTGAAGTGAAATTTAAGACAGTCGGCATCGCTGGAGTCGAGTCGAGTCATCGTCAATAAAAATAAAAAGCTGGGGTAACAATACGCTTAACAGTTTAAAACATTAAGTTGTTCAGATTCAGGTTTTATAACGCTGTGTCGTCCATGACACGCATGTTAGGATGTTAACAAGTGGATGTGAGAGATAACAAGGACATCGCTTTTAGCATCCTTTTTAAACCTGCTACCAGACTCTGAGGAAGTTCACTCCGTAGTTAAAATAATGCTCATTAGAAATGCTCCATTCCATTCCATTGTAAGTGCCTCTAAAGTTCATCTCAGTCTGAACTAACTGTGTGTCTTAAGTCAACCTAGAACCTGTTTCATCTAGCATGCAGCGTTTTGTCCATCTCGGTAGAAAACTCCAAGTTAAACTGCACAGGACAGTGTAGACTCCTGGCTGATTCGACTGCCAACAAAAAAAACATTATTTATTCATATCCAAGCACGACACGTTGGAGCTGTATCTCAGATCTGAAGTGATAACTATGCATCATTTCCAAATTGACATTTCAAATGAATATGATGAAGACGGACAGCTAATGGACACTGAAAACACACTCGCCCACACCAGTTCATCTCTGATAAAATGGTATTACACAGAAAAGAAAAAAAAAACATGATCGGGTTGTTGTTATGGGAAAATAATCGGTGCAGTGCAACACGGCTTGAGGCATGAAGGAGCTACGGTTTCCACCCAGAAATGGTTTCCTCTCATGCAAAAGCGATTTATTCTTCTCGTGCAGCAGCAACTTTTAACCGCCACCACTCTGTCTTGAAGACGGTCCTCGGGCAGCAAATGTACCGACTGTTACAAAGTACTGACACTGGAGACAACTTTTATAAATGTTCTAGAAAGGACCAACTCGTATCAATGAGTATACAATCTTCTTTGTTAAAAAAACAAACAAAAAACGATGATCTTTAAAAATCTGTTTATTAGTCTACTATTAGATTTTGTGGAGCGAGTAAATACTACTGCTAATACCAAACTTTGTAATGCAATACCGCATTAATATAAACATAATATTTGAAATAATGTGGAACTACCGTCCACGCTGCTGTTTTCAATTAGATTAGAGCATTTAACGGCACTGTAGTATTAATCCTAATAGGAGAAATAATAGAAACGCGTACCGAAATGTATAGGCGGAGACTTTAGAACATCAGTGGGACCGTGAGACACAATATTAGACTAAAGTATAAAGCACTGGCCTGGATGTACTGTAAATTTGACTAGCTTGGTGTGGTGTGCTTGTTAAAGTCCACTCCTCATTACACACTCCTCTCCTTGTGCTGTAAATGCAAAGTCCTGTGATGGTTTCTAGGGAAAATCTGAAAAACTAGAAGGTATGCAGAATAAGATTTAAAAAGATATTTCGGTAATGCTCAGCTCTGTAAAGCATGGTCGCGATTTTATTCCGAAGGACGCGTTTATTTTTAAGCTTGACACTTAGTCACAATAATGTATGTCTTGTCATCTCATCGGTTTAAACCTGCAAACCAGAGTACGTATTGTTTGGATCTCCTGCCTGTCCTCATGCTGTGACGCTTGAGCTGGTCTTAAGCAGTACAAAGTCCTCAACAGTTTCCTTTTATGTATTGTATAATAGAATTATACAAGAAGTACTTGAATGTACACATTTTGTTTGGCTTGGCGTCATGCGGACCTGCACGCCTTCAGCACACCCATTTCCTTGTTTATGTGAAATGCTCACCTCAAAGGGCTTTGCCAGTATGGTTAGTATCTCAGACAGACCTGTTTATACTATTTCTGCCACCGTAAGCCAGTTACACCTGGTAGTTTCATGCATTTTGTATCAGGAATGTTCTTCATCACTAATCTAATTCGGATAAAATTGTTCAACAATCATGGAGCATGTGCAAAGCCTTTTTCTCATACCACTCAAAGTAGTTTAAGCACCTTAAACATGGTGCCTTTCTTTCTTAAAAAAAATAATAAAATAAAAAAATTTATGGGAATCATCCCATAAAACTCACCATTTCATCCAGTGATTTATTCTGATGCTCATGATGCATGAAACAACCAAGTGTAAACAGGGTGTGTTATTATTAATAACATGATTCAACATGATGCCAATTTAAAGACAGAATCATTTCCTTTTCTGCTGTATTTCCCTTATACACAGAGGGGCCCAAAAATGTACACAGACACTTCGACAGTTGTCACCTATGCCCGTTTTTAAAACCTGAATTGAATTATGGCAACAATTTATAGTATTATGTTTCCTCTAAAGATGCCAGTAGTCGCACCATCGTCAACGCCATCATGTGACCGTTATATAAGAGAGTCATATATATTTTTTATGTTGAAGTGTGTGTAGACATTTTTTTTGGGCCCCTCTGTATAGCATGGAAATATGTTTAAATGGAAAGTCTTCCTTCTTATTAAGTCAGACCTGCTCTTGTTTAATGTTATTACATTTCTATTTTGTGATGTTCTGAAGCGAGTTGTGACATAAAGTACACATGATGCTAAATAGGAGGCGATACACTCCCCTTGTTAGCTACATTATCCTTGTACCAAACTAAAGAAGTAAACTTCAAACATAAAATGTGTTTTTACTACAGAACATTGAGATATTTATCAGGCACAATTTGTTACTAACCCAAATGCTGTTTTTCTGGGTTCTGGCTGTGAGGCTGTGTGTGTTCATGGAATCAGGATAAATAGGATCTGCCTTTTCTAAGAAAGGCACATGATGTTCTTTCAAATTTGTCCAAAATGAGTTCACGTCCGAGACGGTGCCAAATCATGCTACCTGCCCTGCCAGCCTGCTAAGGGCTAGTGAAGGATTTACAAACAGAATTCTCCACATTCTATATTGCAATATGTCTCATAACCAGCAGCTACTGGGACATTAACTCTCCATGATGAAATGTGGTTTCCAAAACACTCAGCATGTCCTGCGACCAAACTTTTTATTATTTAACAAATAATCCATCGAGCATTTTATATTCCTTATGAGAACAAATGCAGCACACCATCGAGTGTGTACTCGAGTTACTCTGACTTGTTTTTTTTTTTTTTTTAACAGATACACACCTTTTTCCTCATCTCATTCTCTTTCTATATATTGTAGTTGTAAGGATTTTAGGCTAGAACACACCAGCTGAAATGTTTTCTCATATATTCATGTTGGATATATACCATATTGTGAATTAAACATGGCTGTTCTCTATTCAGTGTCCATCGACTCTTTTCCTTGTGCGTAATAAACATTTATGGTTGAGATTGTCAGAATTCTACGTGTCTCTAGATTAAAAGATACTCTGTTTTAGAGTTAGTTGATGGCAGCGTTTCAAACGTGGGCTTCTGAAAATTTGCTCTATTTTAAAGTTTGCTGATTTCTTTACTTGCTTTATTATTATAATTGCAGCAGTGCAATCCATAAAACATGCAGATAGGATTCAAAAGCTAATGAAATGGAAAGGGACTTTCAGTGATGGGACAATTGCAGGTTTTTATATTTTTACCAGACATCGTCGCTTGAGTATTTCAGAAACGTTTGAATTTCTGCGACTTTCACAACCAACTGTCTCCACATAGGCAAGGTTATTGTTAGCTAATATTTATTATTTTGTTAATTATTTTTGTGTATTTATAATATAAAATTTATAATTAACAGAAAAAACAGACTCCAGTGTCCAAGCCATTATCGAGCGAAAGTTGAAGAAGCTTTCCCTTTTTCGCTTGTCAAAACTGAATCCTGAGACAAATTTTCTTAAAAAGGAAGTCCTTTATAATCTTTTAAAATATTATACATTAATTTTATTATAAATTCATTTCAATTTAATTTTAAATTAATTATATTATAAATATAATTATATTTTAAAATTATATGTGCTGAGGCTTTATTCAAAGGTCCTGTCCTGCATCAACACTAACCTTTTCTATTAATGAACACTTTATAAAGATTTAATAAACCCTGACATGCAATTTCATTTAATGTTTAACTGTAACAAAAAAATTCTTTAAAAGCACAAAAAGGTTTTTAAAACGGACAAGAGATGACAACGCTAGTACTTTCAAAGAAACGATTCCTGCAACACTTTAACATGGATATTTCTCTTCGACATGGTAAGGAGAACAGAGATTTTCGATTGGATTGGGGATATTAACATTTTAAAAACTGATTAATTGCCACTTAATCACTAATCCAATCGCATCTCTGTCTATACCGTCTTTACCATCTCTACAAAGTTGAAAAGCACACTGATAATTTTATTTGTATGTATTAGACATTTATTAAATAAGAAAATATTTATGTGCATGCAATCTTGCCATTAAAATTTTTTAAATGTATTAACTACACCACCGAATTTGAAAGTAAACTGTAGAATATAAATAAGTTTCAATAGAATAAATTATGATTGATAAATATGATCTGCATCACACATGGACAAGTGTTTTTAATTCTTTTCCATCCTTTCCCAAATACTTCCGGTATGATCTTATTTAATACTGCAAGATTTACAAGCTAGAATTAAAAAACCCCACAGTAACGTGATTTTGGTGTTTCCTTTGAAATGCTGACGATGCTGTTTCAGGCCATGTTGTGAAACTGAAAAGTGTGAAGTGTTTCCCACTGGATATCAACTTTCAGTTAATACACTTTACAACTGCTAACTCGGTAAACAGGAATCATTATAATACATGTTTGAGAGCTGTAATTACGCTTGGCAATCTTGGGAATAATTTCCATAACTAAACTTTTATTGTGATATTGTGAAAAAAAAGAAATCTCCAGTCACTGGCTGCTTTATGCATGTTTTTACAATATCCTTCAATAAAAGTAAAAAAAAAAAAAAAACATCAAAGTCCTGTAGGTCAGGCAGGATAACTGTTTTATGTTAATAGTGCACATGAACCTCATCACCAAGTGTAACATAAGATCACTTCAATAACCACTGAAATTGCTTCAGCTGCAATATTCTTACTGCCAATGGCATAGAGTTCCTGTTGGTAATAAAAGAGAAATTCAAAGCCAGCAATATAAAATGTGACTCGTGGCTATGAGTTATGTCCTGCTTCAATATTTGCTGCTTCAGGCTCCAAAATGTTTATCACTCAGATGCTGAACAAGTGTGAATAACCAGCTTTCAGAACATCCTGAAGACCAGTTGCTATTAAAGTCTAATATATCTCACTTACTCATCGTCTGTACTGCTTGATCCTGTATACAGGGTCAGGCGGGGCATGAGGTGGAGCACACCTTGGACGGGGTGCCAATACATTAAAGGGTGCAACAAGTCTGATATAGTTTAGTTTAAAATTCAACTTAGTGCATAATGGGTGTTTTGGTGCTTTAGAATCATGCGCACTGATACTGCTTCACTATTAAGAACCCTCAACAGGTATGTCTTTTCAGGTATGGCTTGTTCTTAGAAAGCCAAAACCTAGAATTCTTTACAGTGATAATAGAAGAATTAAGTTGCTTGCCAGGACTGCTGTAAATTTCCAATGTTATTAGTAGATAGCTAATTATTTCTATCTGCAATTTAGCAGTTATTATCCATAACACCCAGATAAAGCCTGAGAGGACGCTAAACACACATTATTCATTTACACCAATCAGCCATAACATTAACACATTCATTTTGATTATCAATTATATACCAGTAAACTGGTGACTAGATCAAGGGCACCCAAGGCACCGTTTATACCTGTGGGGAGCAAAGTCCAGTACGTTAGATCCGATCCCACAGAAAAGCCAATGCAGCACAAATCGCTGAAAAGAAATAAACGCTGGTGATGATAGAAAAGCACCAGAACCCCCAGTTCACCACAGACTGCCACACACTGGATCCAGCAGGCAAACATGTATCCAGTGATGTAAACTTTAAAGCACTTTTTGTAAGTCGCTCTGGATGAGAGCGTCTGCCAAATGCCTAAATGTAAATGTAAATGTAAACAGATCAACTCACCGACCCAGGCTCCAAAATCCTCAGACAGAAATAACCAGCAGCACAAGGGAATACTGTGTATGATGTTTCATTTCATGCTTTACTTCAGCTTTCATGGCCACTCAGAATAAGACTAATGAATATTATAAAGTGATAGTTAAAAAAAAAAAAAAAAACACGTCAGAGCGTTTAACGCATACAGTTTGCAGAAACATGAGCTTTTTCTAAAATTATTTTTATTGCATTGTATGTTTGTACACTTAGGTCTCGACACTTCATTCCATCTTTGGTAAGTACTTTCGCAAAACCGATTAGGCGTCTTCTTTGTTTTTTTCTTTTTGAAATGCATGTGACATACCTTATTTGTTTCTTTTATAAATATTTCATTTAATCTTTATGTGACATGAATGAGTACAATAAAATATACAAGTCTACTTCATGACCCAGGTCACAAGATAAGGACTGCATAGCAGGGGAAGTGTGTGTGTGTGTGTATGTGTGTGTGTGTGTAGGCGCGCAGTCGGGCATGACCCTCAGACTTTGATCGCATGCCTAGTTCACTGAGTACAGTAAGCAGTATCTCCACACTGATAAGTCGCCTGATTGCTGCCTGGTGTTAAAGGGGTTTTAACGTACGTTACTTCATCATCAGTTCAGTCACTGATTCATATAATTCCTAAGACTTTAAGGAGTAGCCAGGCTGTGAAAATCCAGAGATTCTCTGCTGCAGTATATTTTCTGTCCTAATTATTATTCAGTTCAATTTTATTTATTCTTTTAGCCATAAAAAAGCATTGAACAATATATATTGTTGTAAAACTAGATATTGCTGGTCACTAGAGGGCCTATATAATTGAAATAAATGATTACAGGCTATTACACCATCAATAACGTTTACACAAACAAAGGGCAATTTGGGAACACGAGTTAGCCTAATCCGCATGTATTTGGACTGTGGGAGGAAACCGGAGCACCCAGAGAAACCCACCAAGCAGGGGGAGAACATGCAAACTCCATGGACACCGACCTGAGGCGGGAATCGAACCGGGACCCTGGAGCTGCAAGACAACAGTACTAACCACTACATTGTGCGGTCAACATAAATAATATTACAATATTAGCAGATTATTTGTTTATTATCTATTCATATAAAAAGTACACAAATGCACATGTCTTGAGCCCCCCCTCATTTCTTCATGTTAAATTGAAGTATGTAAATTAAATGAATGAAATGTAAACAAATGTTTTACTGTGACAGGCTGCAAAGCGCCTAAAGATAAAAAATAAAAAAAAATCCTATTGGATGTTTATGTAACAATCTGCCGAAGGAAAAGCATCAGTACTGTGCAAAGGTCTTTAGCTACCGCTCATTTCTTCAAATGAAATCGGAGCAAACTTTTTACTGCGAAATCCTACAAAGTCCTAAATATATGCTTTAAAAATGGGTTGTTTATGTAACAACCTCAGCAGCAGCCTCATTTCCCCTCTCATCTGTTCCAACCACTTAGCATTCAGCATCACCAGTATACTTAGTATTACTTGATTAATGTATAGCATGCAGTCACTGGCTGGATGAGAGAAGAAGAGACCTTGGACATCTGTAACAAGTATGTTCATTGGTTCATGTATAGAGGAGTGTGGAAGGGCCCTGGCTAGAACCCTAAGTAACATCCAGTCCAACCCTGGACTCTGTTGTTTTATCCACATTTTATGTGAGTTTGTGTTTTAGTGTCATAATATAACTTCCGTGTACACTGATAGGACAAAAAAAGAGATCTGCAGAAAAGAAAAGAGAAATGAAAATAATTGTTGAAAAACATTCAGCCCTTATTCGTCACATATACATGTTACTGCACAGTAGTGATGGGATCATCTCGGTTCTTTGAATATTGTTCATCAAAATAAATGAATCTTTCCTTGAGTCATTTAGTTCATTTCGTTCTTTTGATCAGAAATAAAATAAAATGTAACATTTTTAATAAACAGACCCCCAACACGTCTACATATACAAATTATGGCGATAGTATATATAAATATATACTGGATTTAGCCAAGATACACAGTTAGTAAAAGTACATTAAATGTGTCTGAGCCAGGTGTGATCCAAAAAATGTTGGGTTTCCCCATCTAACAGAAAAATGAGTGGGAAAAGAGCTACATCTAGTGGTCAGAAATGGAACTGATTATACCTGCTACAGAGATCTCTTTTGCATGAGATTTAAGGCTGTTGGCTGATTCAGAACCAGCAGCAATCCTGTATAATGTATAAGCATTAATATCCTTAAACCTGCCCAAAAACACATTATTGTAAATAAGCACTTCATATTTGAGCATGTAACAGTTCCCTCTTTACTTACGCAACTTTTAAAATACTACATGAGATAAATCTTATTCTAATAATTTCTGTTTATTTAAATAAGACAGATTTATGTTGTATGAGATGGTGGCTCCATAAAATCTAAGGCAAATTATTATATTTAAAAATTAAATGTAGTTAGTTCTGACAATTTTACCCTTTGACGACTGAGACTTTTTATAGAGACACTGTCCTCATATTACTATCTCACCCACTCAATCCATCCAATGGTGCCAATCCATCACAGGGCACACACACACACACACACACACACACACACACACACACACACACACACACACATACACACACACATGCTCATTCATACATACAGGCAATTTGAGATGCACACAGACTACCACCGTGCTGCTCATGCATGCATGTATATATATATATATACAGTACATGTGTATATGGATATGAGAGGCGTTCAAGTCAAACTGGGACGCATGAGCAGCACGGTGGTAGTGTGTGCATCTCAAATTGCCTGTATGTATGAATGAGCATGTGTGTGTGTTTGTGTGTGTGTGTGTGTGTGTGTGTGGGTGGGTGGTGGGTGGGTGGCCTGTGATGGATTGGCACCATTGGATGGATTGAGTGAGTGGATGAGAATGTGGATGAGTATACAGTATATATATCTTGTTTGCTGATATATATTTAAAACTTGATTGACAAAAACATGGTGCAATTTGTTAGGTGGGGTTACTAGGTTTATACAGTACATGAGGTTTACTAAATTATTCAGAATAATAACCATTTGGTATGGAGGTTTGACAGCTATAATAAATCACCTGACTCTTTTACTGCACTGCATGTTTGTATTTCTCAAACAAACACTATCTAGAAGAATACAAAAACACGGAAACTGCTACAAGGTAAAAAAATTTGAGGAAAACACTTAAACTGATGAATTTATGCAAATGTAATAATTGATAATAAATTATCATTTAATAATATGAAGTTAGTAAAAGAGAAAAATTGCTAATCATGAAAGACAGTTTATTGCACCATTTCATTTCAAAGGTTGTTTAACTTGTTAATGTAACGCAGGTGTCTTTACAGGCAGATCCGCAGTCAGCCTCACGTTCAGTTGCTAGGCGACACAAGTTGTAGAAGCAATCAGGGGAGATGTGCTGCACCTGTGCGCACGCCTATTTAACCCCCCCAGACTGTGCACTTGGCGTATGGACATTCTACAGGTTCTACACTGAAATACGAGGGCGAATGTACTGTATGTCTCAGGTTAGAACTGGTATTAATATAACTTCCGTGTACACTGATAGCACAAAAAAGAGATCTGCAGAAAAGAAAAGAGAAATGAAAATAAGTGTTGAAAAACATTCAGCCTTTATTCGTCACATATACATGTTACTGCACAGTACTGATGGGAAGTTCATCTCGGCTCTTTGAATCTCGTTCACGAATCTTTCCTCACTCTCTGAGACTACTCGTTCTTCTAAATCACATTAAAGACTTGTTCAAAAAGAACAAATCGTTCATGAACGACCCATCGTTACTCAGTGGAATTCTTAAGGGACCGGTCTCCTTCCGATCAGCCACTCAGAGACTGTTGAAAAAGAAGAGAGAAAAGAAAAAATGTTGAAAAGAAAAGTGATTTTTAAATTTTTTTATTATTGTTCTGATTGAGGCAAGAATTATTTTGTTAGTTGGAAGCCTTATCTCTGGACTGGGTAGAATTTTCCCTAAAATTATACACAAGCATTCCCACAGTCTGTTACTACCTCACCAGCTCCTACAGTACGTCTGCACTGAGCTCTCATACAGAACACACAAAGGCACACTACAGTATAATAAATTCATTCCATGAATTTAGAAACCATCTGTTGTCAGAGCTTTATTAAGCATGTAGTGAGACTTCACTGAGAAAAAAAGGGCACTGGTTCTGTGTGCACACACACACACACACACACGCACACACACACACAAAAACCCTCACTGTACATATCCAGCTAAATGTTGTCTAACATGATCCATACACCTCACCCTACATGTGTCAGGTTCTGTATATTTTAAAGTTACAGTGTTAAAGTGAAACAACAGATTTATTCCAGCTGGTACAACTGACATTTGAAATATTCAACCAAACAAACAAAAATGAAATATACTGTAGCCCACCTTCTTAGCCACCAGCCAAACCATCCTCATGCTCTCCAGCAGGTTAATGTAGGGCAGCAGGGGCGTAACACAGAACTCTGGGTCTTATACATAAGGGGTCTCATTTGGCTTCTTCCGTTTATGATCCATATCTCTCATATTTCATTCCAGAATTACAAGAGCCCTTCCATCACTGGGACCCTACGTAGTCAGTCCCACCCCCACTATAACGCCCCCGAGGGCAGTAAAATTAATTACACACAGGACAGAGACTATTTGCATTGAGTGTAATCATACACAAAGCAGTGTATCGCTATTTATATTCCTAAGAAGTCTCAGGGGCTAACAAACCTGATTAAGAGAGAATAGAACAACAAAATGAATGCAATATTATGTGAAATGCAGGACAGTGAGGAAACTTTATGCAGGAAGATGTGGAATGAGGAAAGATGTTATAAATTGTAGGATAGAAATGTCCACCAAAGTGGATCAGCAACTGGTCCTGAGGGAGAGTGTGAAAGAGAGCGCGGGAGAGACATTCAAAGATTCTAAGGGTGTTTTATTGCCAAAGCTCTGAACCAAGTCACCAAATCACAACAGAAATAAACTGTTAATGTTAGTTAGTGATGAGAGCTACCGAAAAAGAAGGAAGGCAAAAAGCAAACGTAATCATCATCATCATCGTCATCATCATCGTCATCATCATCATAAAAATCATAGTGAATGGATAAAAGTACAGTGAAATAAAATCTTTATTGATGCAAAAGAAAGGGAGAAGAAAAGAAAAGAAGAGAAGAAAAATGTGCTGCATGTATAACGCAGCTCTCTCTCTCTCTCTCTCTCTCTCTCTCTCTTAATCATGTTTGTTATCCTTTAAGTGTTCTTATGAACATAAAATGTGCTGCATGATTAAACTCATGTAAATGTGTTATTGTCACTGTAAATATTGACAAGTATGTCCATCTTTGGATAATACTGTGTCACGGCTCTCACTCACTCTTTAATGCTCCAGCTGGTGTGTAACTTTGCTGCAGTCTGTAAATGCATTTGAATGTCGATTTACAGTATTTCATTAAATTGTTGAACCACTACAAGTAGAAGTACCACTTCATTTACTCAAGTAAAGGTATCGGGTACGTACTCCAAACTGTACTTTGAGTACAGAAGTACAAGTACTCCACAAAGAAATTTCACTGATTTAGTGATGAACAGTATTTTAAACGCAAACTTATCCGTCAATCACTTTGGTGTGCTATCCAATCTGTGCTTTTATAATGAGCTGCCAGTCATGTCTGTAAACTAGGATTGGTGGAATTGTTTTATTTCTGTTCTCCACATGTTGAGAACCTTACGTCACTTAAGTGACCTACTGTATGTTTAGATCTGTGTTTATATAAAAGAAACCAATGCACTTTAGTTTGATCGTCATGTGTAAGAAACGAGTCTCTTTTTAAAATCTAGTGAGTAAAAGTCTGTGTTTCTTTTCATTCGAAAAATGCTCATTCACTTACGTACAATAAAGAAGTATATGTACTTTGCTACTTGACACGTCTGTTTTAATAGTGAAGTTAAGAGCATTTCCATACACACAATGTGATGAGAACAGGATTAGAACAAAACATCTTTGTGGCCATAAGAAAACCACTTGTTAGTGAGGGTAATTAAAAAAGGCTTCAATTTGCTAAGAAGCATAAAGATTTAACTTTATGGAAACGGCAATGGAGAAAGGTTCAGAGTTCAGACTCATCCTGTTCCAGAGTGGTGGGTGCGTCAGGGTAAGAAGTGAAGCACATGAAGCGATGCACCCATCATGCATACTGTAGTTCCCACTGTACAAGTCTCTGGAGGTGGTGTTATGATCTGCGGTTGCTTCAGTTGCTCAGGTCTAGGTTCAGTAAAATTATGTGGCAATAAAATGAAGTCAGCTGATGACCTGAATGTACTGAATGAACAGGGTATCACATCTATGGAGTTTATCTTCCCCGATGGCACGGGCATATTCCTGGACTCAAAATGTGAAAGAGTGTTTCTGGGAACATGAGATATCATTTTCATACATGAACTGGCAACCACATTGTGTGATGTAATCAAAGCTAAGTTAAGCAAAAATGATGTGTCCTCAGGACTTCAAGTGATTCTTAGCAATCTCATAAGCAAAAACTGGCTTTGAGTCTACTAGGGACTTTCACATTCAGAGTCAGAGTTGTAAGGTAGTCTACTTCAGCTGATTTACCACAGCTAAAGGTCACACTATTAATGAAGCTGAATCAGATGTGTTAGCTTTGGGGAAAACAGAAAAGTGTGAAATGGATGGCTCTCCTGAGGCACAACACCAAGTGCAATGGTAGAGATCTTCAACACACCATCTCTGTTCTTAGTACTTAGCCTTATGATGCTTGGAATTTATCTATACCATTTGATACACATAGTCTTATTTGTCTTGGAAACTTAACACTTGATCTTATTATAGTTATTTGAACGTGACAGCCTGTTACAGCTTGTGGCACATTAATACGGATCAATGCTGTCAGTCATTTGTCTGGTATTAAGCGCCTGCCGTGTGAAATACACAGCTCCTAATGTTCATAGGATCATTTCAGGATTAAGGAAATGTTTTTATCCTTCTCCTCATCCAGATTGTGTGTACATTTAAATCCTGTATAAGTAGACTACCTATTGTTAACAATCAGCGTCATGATTTTCAGATTTCTTGTACCACATACACACATTTCTCACACTCAATCACGGTATCGAACCAGCAGCCCCGAAGCCAGGAATATACGTGATTTAATTCTAAGTGATGTTTAGCTCCCAGGTGACCTCTCTTAGGGATCTCTTCTAAGAAAAAGGGTTAGTGTAACTCATGTAATGTGTATGTGTGTGTGTGTGTGTGTGTAATCCAGAATAACAGAGACATAAGTTTGGATTTGGAGCTTTACCCATCTCTTATCCATCTGTCAGCCTCCAGGCTTCAGTAGTTGTGTCGAGCCGTGGTGTATCAGGTCTGAGTCAGGCGTAAAAAAGAGTATCATTATATGTCCTGACCCTTTTAACACATGATAACAACATTAGCAGTTGCACTTTAATGGAGTTGTTCAAACCGTAAGTGCCCTGCACAGAGAAAATTGTCACCATGCTCCAACTGGTTCAGTCTAACAATTACGGTTCCATTATACTAAATATAAATCCCTGTATCATGCGGTTAATGAGCTTATTTGTTGATTTGTTCCAGCTACATTATCTACCTACAGTATATGCTGTAATCGTATTAACATAACGAGACCAGCAGAGCTCCGTGAAAATAGATGCACTGCTGCAGCATATTATGTAATACATTAGATTAAATGTAGTGATAATATGATTTCTGATAGAACTTGATATACATTTATAGATGATAACACTAAGTAAAGTCTGAAGAGCAAAGCGTCCACCAGTTGATATCTTCATCTGTTTAGAAAGTCTTTATACACACACAAACAGCTGTTTTATCTCCAAACAGTGGGTGTTCAAATGCCAAATTCCTGGAAGGAACATTTATTTAATAATAAAATCTCCACAGTGAATCGCTAAACAATATATATATATATATATATATATATATATATATATATAAATATAAATATATATATATATATACACAGTATATTTGTCTACGGAACCATATAAATACATTTATAAATAAATAAATAAACAAATTGTTTTTTGGTGTGGGTGTATAAATACCAAATTGTCAAACTGTACTTGTACCACAGAACATATTCATTGCTGAAATACAGTAAAGCTTTTAGAATAACTGAAATAGCCACACTGGATCTCTTAAAAAAAAAAAAAAAAACACATTTATTTGTTAGTTTGAAATAACTTAAAAAAAAAAAAAAATCACTGTATTGACTCATCATAACATTCATCATCCCCATCCCACTCACCCACACAAAATGAATACCCATGTTAAATAATGACTTTTAATGGATTAATGCTGCCGAACACTGCATCCTGGCCCACATGCATGCATGTAATCTATTTACAGCCTGTGTGACCTCTCTCTCTTGCTCACCTCTCTCTCTCTCTCTCTCTCTCTCTGTGCGTCAGCCTCTTGTCTTTGTAAGGCTTACAGAACATCACTATAGCAACTGTGATTGAGGAGCTACTTCAGTGAGGGAGGGAGGAAGGGAGAATCTGAATTAGGCTGTTCACTATAAAGCAACCTGTGCTGGATCAGCGCTCCAGGGACAAGCAGAGAGAGAGAGAGAAAGAGAGAGAGAGAGAGAGCGAGAGAGAGAGAGAGAGAGAGAGAGAGAGAGAAAGAGAGAGAGAGAGAGAAAACAGTATAAAAAGGACAGTCATTGCAAAACAATAAGCAAATCAAAATGCACAGATCTTGAGAACTATAATCTGAAGTCTGGTGAAGATTTGGAGTTGGACTTCTTTTATTCTCAAAGTCTGAAGTTGTAAGAACAGAGTTTAAGGTATGTACCAACAATTAATTTTGAAAGGTTTGTAATTATTTTAGTTGTTACAGTTTGTTTATTTAATAATCCCATATTATAATCATTTATAGAGTGCTTATATCTAGTGCAAAACTAATGCAAATAAAGTTAGGTTGACTTAGTGCGATACAATAGTGTGGCTGTTATATTAAATCCAAGCATGATAATCTTCTTAACTAACATGGAAATTTCCAGGACATGACAGAAGCTTTCTGTTTTCAAACAGCACACAATTTACCATCACTTACTATTACACTGAGTGTGAGGACTCAGTTATGTGTTATGGGAAATATAATCACACCTATACTTTATCAAAACCCCATAGAGAATTCTGCATACAGTTGTAATATCTTGTTTGTGCCCCAAGCTCGAGATTGAAATGTACTCATGCACTCATGAAATGTACTGTATGCACATGATAATGTACTCTGTTACCGATAAACGGTTTTAGCTACAGACCAATCTCTTTTGGAATCGTTCTCGCCTCTCATTTATTCCTTGTGCGTTAAGATTAAATGTAGTGATAATATGATTTCTGATAGAAAATATTCTTTTTATAGTCACTGCACCATCTACTTTACCATACACCACACACACACACACACACACACACACACACACACACACACACACACACACACACTATACTGCATAATACATGTATTTCTTTTTATATATTTGTCACACACAACACTGCCACTGCCAAATTTTAAGGGATTATGAATTGAGTTAACAGTGGAAAATGCAAGCACTGAATCATGCCTACTCCTGATCACTTAATAGTTGAGTCAGTTCTGTTCTGCTGACTTTTTTAAAAATTTTTATTAATAAACTTTCTATTAGGTTATTGAGACATTAAAAAAAGAAAACTTTTTTCTCTATCATACTGTATCTCCCGAGTGTGCAAGTTCTTTTCTGTTTTGTTGATCATATGATAGAGACAATGCATCATAGACATTTTAATGGCAAGCATCTGATTACACTCTGAAATTAATTTAATCCACTTACCAAGCAAGGCTTCAACTATAGTTAGTTAGACTGTGTGCTTTAAAGCTGTGTTTGTTATGTAATCGTTTCCATGTCATTTTGTTCAAATGTGTTTATATCCTCTGAAAGTTGACATTTCACAGTATATTACAGGTGGTCAAAATCAGATATGTCACTTTTGACTGTTTTTTTCTATTCAATTCAATTCAATTTTGTTTATGTAACGCTTTTAACAGTGGTCATTGTCTCAAAGCAGCTTCACAAAAATGAAAAAGAAAATTTAAAAAAGAAAATTTATGGAAGCGTGTATGTGTGAGAAAAATGTGTCTAGATAATAATGAGATTGTCCCTGATGAGCAAGCCAAGGGTGATGGCGACAGT
>JAQQZT010000020.1:11136698-11147695 GCA_030068275.1 Clarias platycephalus | reverse complement strand
ATATATTATATATATATATATATATATATATATATATATATATATATAGTTTCGTCTTTCGGATAAATTAAAAATAATAAATTACACAAAAATACGAACGTTTAAAACACCAGCTTCAGTTGTATTTATAAAAACGTCGACGCGAAGAGTTCAGCCGTAAAAACGTAACATTATGGAGATGAACACCGGAATCTACTGAAGCTGTAAGAACAACACAACTCCATGGAAACGGCACAGGAGAAACTGCCGGATGTACGATTATATCACAATAAATATAAGTTTACAATAGGATAAACATTTAACATTGTACGATTGGTTGCTAAACAGTCCAACCAGGGTATTTCTCTAAACCAGAATTGAGTGTTTTGTTCACGAGGCTAATGCTAATAATGATATTTACATCTTACCATAGTGAAAAATGAAAGGCCTGTCTGGGTGAAGAGGTTCAAATCGTGACAAAAACGACTCCTACGATTCAGACAATATCCGCTTCATTATACAAAGCATTCACTTTTGTTTCTTTTTTAGACAAGAAGGTTTCCACAAACTTTCAATAACATCCCAACTAGAGCGAAGCCATTACGGTTTTCCCATCATGCATTTCGGTTAGATCCGAAATCTTTCTTTGCTCCCTAGTTATGTGCACTACATTGTGTCGAAGGAATGAGACTCTGCCGAGTGTCTAGTAGACTACATGTCCACTAGGAGGCCATGTTAAAACCCTACTACAATTACGTAATTGTGTACTTCTTCTACTAACTGCCCACTACGTAACATTTTTTCATATTACCGCCCTCTATCGTCTCGCTACAGTAGTGCATAATAGTAAAACCTTGCCACAGGAGGATTTCCCAACGTATTTACATTTCAGCCCCATTCTCAAAATAAATAAATATATACAATATTTGTTAATAATAATGATAATTAATTTATTTAGGCACCTTTCTTGTCACTAAAGGTTGCTGTCTAATTCACTCACTCACTCACTATATGCTGTATGCAGGGTCGCGGGGGACTGGAGCATATCCCAGGAAACTTAGGGCTTGAGGCAGGGTACACCCTGTACAGGGTACCAATCCATCCCACTAATCCATCGCAGGGCACACACACACACATACACACACTAAAGGCAATTTGAGATCGCCAATTAGACTAATCTGCATGTCTTTGGACTGTGGGAGGAAACCATGGGGAGAGTATGCAAACTTCATGTACACAGCCCCGATGTGGGAATCGAACCCTCGACCCTGGAGGTGCAAAGTGACAGTGCTAACCACTACACCACCGTGCAGCCTCCGTTTAATTAAAACAAAACATTTAAAATCACATGGAGATTTGAGGGCAACCTTACATTATGTAGGATAAGTACTTCTGAAAAAATGGGTGTTTGGACGTGGAAGAGAATTCCAGAGATGAGGAGCAGTGCGGGCAGAGCCCTGGTCAGGCGGGCAGGGGGGTTGTGAAGAGGAGCCTTGATGAGGAAGAGTGAACAGTGCGAGAGGGGATATAGAATTGTAAGATAGAATTGTGAGATTATGAAGTGCTTTAAAGGTGATTTTTAAAAGAACTCTATACGGTATTTGATGGGGAGCCAGTGGAGTTGTTGAAGGGTGTGGCCAATTCATTATACAGTAGGTATTCGGGGTATGATACGGAAGTTGAAGTTTATGGAAGAGGGTTTTTGGTAGACTGGTTCATGTTCAGAGTGGCCTCAGTGTGTGGGGTGAGAAATGGGTAGAGACGAAAAATGTTTCGGAGCTGGAGGTAACATGATCTGCAGATATTATTAATATGCTGTGTGGAACTGCAAATTGCAGAGCAACATTTATTAATTAAGGTAAACTGTATTTTGTCATTATGAAAACATTCTGTGATGTGTGCAGCTTCTACATCTCTTTTTGTACATCTACATCTTGGTATCCCCGGTGTAGCACTCAGCTAATGATATGAGGCAGTATTATACAACAGTTAGTTTCAATCTGATTGGACGAGAGGTAAAAGTGGTGATAATGAACGGTAACAACACTAAATGAAACTGATATTTTAAAGTGGAATAAGTGGAAATATAAAGAGAAACTTGCAAAATGTACAGGACTGTCCACCACTTTCATGTTTTATCCTCCTCATCTAGTATCTGTCAGAATTTAAAGCTACTTCTCCATGTTAATTATACCAACTGTCAGTCGCCAGCTCTGCCAGATATATAAAAGCAATATCATACTCGAGGTTTGAATGTGATATTGCTTAACAACGATATCGTTTTATGTGATCGGCCAGTTGAAAGACAACCGATCAGTAAAAATTAAGTGACTATCATCTGATTCTGATCGCTGGCCGATCTATCGGAGAGCCCCTAATTGGCAAGGTGAGCAACAATGACCTAAAGAGGAAGAACTTTATAAAACAGGGAAGTTAGTTCAGGAGCACAGGCTGCTCAGAGTGTTAAAAATGGGAGGCTGAAAATCTGAGTTGAGTAATAAGCAGCTGACTAGTAGGCGTCATTCTGTCAGAAAATATCACATTCTACTATGTAAATGAAGGCCAAATCAGGGAGAGGGGGAGGGCAGTTTACTGTGCATTATATAACAATTTATATACATGTAAAATTTATTTAAACATGTAATATAAAAATAATATTTAATGAAAATTAAATAAATATAAATTTAGGGTGATTTTAAAACAGAACAGGTAGATGATGACTTGATTAAGTGATGTAACACAGGAATCGCTGCAAATACAGTAGGCTAAATTCAGTAATGTGGCTGTAAGTTGTAATTTGTCAGATATTTTTAGACAATATTAAAAAAGGAAAGTTCTGCTGTGTGGTACCATGTGATGGTTGGTGCTTGAACTGTGTTCTCTCACCCTTTCACTGAAATCTTTTATCAGTGTATGTGTGATGTTTGTAGATATCACTGTCATTATAGCAGATGATTTGTACTGTGTTAGTGGGGATCTGCTGTAATGCAACTGTTGATGATTTCTAAGTCTATTGTTTTCCTTAGAGGTATCCATCCATCCATCTATCCAACCATCCATACATCCATCCATCCATCCATCCATTTTGTCATTCATTCATCCATCCATGCATCATTGACGAATCCATCCATCTATCCATCCATTCTTGCATCATTGATGAATCCATCCATCCATCCATCCATCCATCCATCCATCCATCCATCCATGATAAATCCATCCACCCAGCAATTCATCCATCCATCCATCCATCCATCCATCCATCCATCCATCCATCCATCCATCCATCCATCAGTTTGTACATTTAAGCCGTTACAGTAAACAATAGTCGGTTGTAATGACCTATGATTAATGCCATCATTCATTGCTTTAAAGAGAAGTTGCAATGCTGAGAACCCTGAACTTCTTGTACTCTGAAGACACACCAACTCATACTCTACGGGCAATTTGAAAACACCCACCAGCTTACACCATAAGTCTTTGGAGAACTTGAATTGGAGCACAGAGAGGAAACCCACCAGGCATAGACTGAAGGTAAGTTTCAATCCCTCAACCATAAAGGTGGGATGTTACGATGCTTTATGTTGAGATACTGAGACCCAAAAATGCAAGCCGTACATGAAGTTCTCTCTTAACTGTACAGTACAGTATGTGTAGCTAATACACCCATTTTATGGACTCTTCCTTACTTACCCTACACTTTATCACTGTTTACCAGCTGTCAAACATGTCGGTATGTTAATTGCATAGCTCTGCTGATAAAACTCTCTTGAGCAAGTTCTGAGGCTTTTGTTCAAAGCCTTATCATGTTTGACTCTTGCTTTGCTTCAATTCAATTGTGTGGATAATTGTGTATTGACCTTGGCATGGTTCAAGTTGTGTTTTTTGGATTGTGGATTTGTTATTAATCTTCTTGCACATGGATCCACACACTATTGTGTACATGACAAACCCTTTCTGAAGTGCTGCTATTACAAAAACATCTGCTTCTCATCAGGCCGCATTATACCAGTACATTAATTTCCTATTACATCATTTCCCATTGTGTTTATTTCTGAATTAACACTGAACACAAAAACATTCTCTGAGTAATGCAGGAAAGTTGTATAAAAATTTATTAATGAAATAATATGACTGGTACATTTGTATCTTACTTATAATATTCTGTGATTCTGCCAAGCTACTGGCATCCTAACTATGCAAACTAAGTTATATCAACACACACAAACAAAATGTTTAAATCATATAAGTCAGTCACCTATCTTTGATGTTGAATCTAGAATCAGGACCAAACATCTGAGTTCACTAACAACAACTGATTAAAATCATTATTAATTAAACTGTTGTGATGTCATTATGTTTAATTAAAACAAAACGTGTATGTATGCTTGTAAAATCCCTTTAAGGCCACAACGAGGTTTTGTTTTATCGTTCCTACTGTTTTTATTCTCACTCTCGCGCTTATCATGTACAGGGTGCAGGAAGCCTGGAGCCTATCTCAGGCGACTTGTGACACAAGGCGGTGTACACCCTGGATAGGGTGCCAATCCATTGCCGCACACAGGCACACACACCTACACACTCAGTTGGAAACACCATTTAGCCTACCCTGCATGCCCACCAAGCACGGGGAGAACATGCAATCTCCTCACATGTACACAGGAATCAAACCCTCGACCCTGGAGGTGTGAGACCGCAGTGCTCACTCACTACTACACCTGGTACATGCCACCTGGTAAGAACACATGTAAATTATTTTGTGTTAATATTATGATGTAAGGGGACCAGGCTCACATCGGTCCATCGGTCAAGGCTCTGGGTAAGTGATATCGGGAGGCCAGGGTTTCAAGCCCCAGCACCGTCAGGCTTCCACTGTTGAGCCCTTGAGCATGGCTCATAACCCTGTCTGCTCCAGGGGGCGCTGTATCCTGGCCGATCCTGAGCTTTGACCCCAGCTTCCTAACTGGGATATGCAAAAAAATAATTTCACTATGCTGTAAGGTACATGTGACAAATAATTGAATATGTATACGGTATATATTTTAATACCTTGTCTGGGTTATATTTTGTGAGAAAAAATATAATCATTGATAATTTTTTTTTTTTAAGGTAGTGAACTCAGAGATATGAACCTGACATGACCAACGGCAGAAAATGTGAATGACTGTGTCAAACATGGAATAAAGAATAAAGAAGTAAAATAAATGTAATTGTAAAGCATGCAGATAAAAATGATTTTACATAAACTGATCTGAGATCAGTGGCAGAAAAGCACAAGCTGTCAGTCTTAGAAAATATATATAAAAAAAAAATCACAATATGCATAATGAAAGATTAATTATAGCTGAACAACGTTTACAATTATTATAATTATTTTTTATAAATTTTTGCTGCATAATACTTTTATGTATTTATGTATGTAAGCACAGCACCATGTGTGTTTGTAAAATGGAGGTGTTTAGTGGAAGAATGCAGGTGTTGATTACTGAGCAGTGGTTGCACATTTATAATGTGCTAGTGACCAGCTCAAATCACAAGACCTCAAAACATCTATGGCAGGGCACATGAACGAAATGGCTCAGTTCTGTAAAAATGGCAGAGTTCCGATTAGGTAACTTGCACAAGGACATTTGCAAGTTATCCAGGCATTATCCAGGTATCCGTCTAAAATGCACCTCTTCCCCTTCAATTCATGACAACTGATGGACAACCTGTAGTAATCCATGACGTCATGAAAACAATGTCCAATCGTTTATTTAGAAAGTTCCCCAGAGCTGGTGTAACCACATGGCCATTGGTGTCAATGTGTTTACCAGTTGGAGACGATCTGGTGTGGAGCATCCAAGTTTAAAAGGATTTGCCACGATTCACACAATTCCTTTTAATATGGGGAA
The DNA here is from genome assembly GCA_030068275.1 of Clarias platycephalus. Classification (NCBI taxonomy): domain Eukaryota; kingdom Metazoa; phylum Chordata; class Actinopteri; order Siluriformes; family Clariidae; genus Clarias; species Clarias platycephalus. The sequence continues at coordinate 11,141,825 of JAQQZT010000020.1, read as the reverse complement.
ATATTCTAAATTGTCCTTGTACACGTTGACTTTGCACGCTGCTTTGCTGTTTGTCTGAGCTGCTTAAAAATCACTAAAGCTGTTCAAGTTCCCTGAGGTGGTTGTGGATTTTGGATTTGAGTTATGTGTGAAAAGCACAAAGTCTTTTTTTTAAGCATCTCCTTTGTTCTTAGAGTGATCAGTGTGAGAAAGACTTTCACCAGCCTCCTCTTCCTCAGGTACCTGCACATAAGAAAAAAGAAAAACAAAAAATCATGTTGATATTAATTGATAACACTGGTCAATATGAATATGGTCTCCTGAACTAAATACTTTTATTCTTATGTAATTTCACCTGCTGTTTACAACAATGATATCAATTTCGTTTCATGTACAGTTTTAACAAAAATGAACTTTTTGTACTTGTTATGGATTATGTCATAGACCCGTGGTTCTTAGTTGTTCTTCACTGGACCCTAGTATAGGGACTTGAGGGAACACTTTTTTTTTGTTAGGTCATTCTCATCTCAAGTGAGGGTAGGCCATAGCATCCTCCGTTTCACTGTCTACTTTGCACCATTCCCATAGAGCATACTTTTACTTTTAAGGGCTTTTCAGCAGAGGATAAAAACTCCAACTGGCAACCCAGAGCCTCAACCTCCTGAGCCACCACTGTACCCCTGGAGGACCACCGCCCTGATCTTAGCAGAAGAGCAATTAACATAAATACAGCATTGGAAACTGACTAAGTGGAAATCAGCAACAAAACATTTTTATATAGCATTTAACTGTTGTTAATGCTGTTATCTCTTAAAAACCATACGTGATAGAAGCCTTCAGATTTCACCAACATATTCAGCAATTAAAATGTATTAAAGTGTAATAAAATAGTAATAAGTGAATCCTGCAATCTTTAAGTAGATACAGTGGTACCTCAGCATACGAGCGCCCTGACTTACAAATGTTCACCTTAAGAATTGAAATTTTTTCCTCATGCGAAGCATTTTCATAATGAACTCCGCTTCATGCCTACTTTGTGCGTACGTCCGGCTTAGGTCTACATTGTGCGTGTGAATAAGTTGTGTTCAAAATTTCTTTGCATCCGTGGAAAGCCTAGCAAAGTGAGTTTAGGTATTTTTTCATAATTCTTTTTTGCATTTTGTGGAAGCAGCAAGCATGGCAGTAAGAAGTTTTGTTTTTGATTGTAGTGTTGGTTATATTGGCAATATTTTTGGGTGGCTGGAACGGAATATCTGCATTTATGTACATCATTTGCTAAGGGAAAATGCGTTTTGCAGTACGAAATTTTGCCTTAAGAACTCACCTTCGGAATAGATTACATTTGTAATGCGATGTAGCACTGTATTTTGATCCTAATGTTTAGATGGACAGCAATCTTCTTCTTCTTCTTTGTCTTTCGGCTGTTCCCTTTCATTTGTTGCACAGCCAATCATCTGCCTCCATCTAACCCTATCCTCTGCATCCTCTTCTCTAACTTCATGTCCTCTCTCACTACATCCATACATCTTAGATGTATAGCAATACAAATGTAATATTCACTCATCGTTTATCGTATATCCTGTACACAGGGTCGCACAGGGGGGACCTGGAGGCTATCCCTGGAGGCTATTACACACTCATTCACACACTACGGGCAATTTTGGAGCGCCATTTTGGAGCGCAATTTTTGAATTTTGGAGGTTGGTTAGCCTAACCTGCATATCTTTGAACTGTGGGACCCAGAACCCAGGAAGAACATGCAAACTCAATGCACACAGAGACGGGAATCGACCCTGGCCTTTCTTCTAAATAAAAAGTGATTGTTTTCTCCTTACTTATTTGTTACAAGTAACAGCTTTATCATGGTCAGAGTTGCAGTGGATCTGGAGTGAGCTTCTTCTGTACACTAGGTGTGAACAAGAGTACATCCTACACTCCAACATCCACAGAGAAAACTCCAGGAGTCAGTATAGGTGACCAACATGGTTTTACCTTTCTCATCGATATTTACAATAATTAGTCGGGTTTTGGTGTTCTTACCTCCCAGTAGAGAGCGTCATCGAAGCAGTTCTGATCAGGTGGCTGTCCCCAAAATGGCAACTTCAGTATAAGACCTGTAACAGCACCAAATCAAACCAAGTGATTTTTTGAGCATTACTGTATACTCCCTTACTCAAGTATACGAGGTTACACACAACTACATTCATGCTAATAGCAAAACAGTTGAGGAAGCTTATTGCCTTATCCAGTTTTTTTTATGTGAACTGTTTGGCATACAATATTAAACATTATTTGGATTAGGAGTACAATACATACATTAATCAGCCATAACACACAACACATAACTCCTGGAGTTTTCTCAATGATTTTCAACTATATACTAGTAAACTATATACAGATAAACAAAAGAATCATAAGTAAACAGGATCATGGGCACCCAGGTTTCATCTATGCCTTTGGGGAGCAAAGGCTAGCACATCTAGTCCAATCGCACAAGAAAGGTTAAATTGACTGATGAAAAATTTAATGCTGGCTAAGATAGAAAGGTATCAGAACACCCAGTGCATGACATTTTGCCACATATGAGGCTTAGCAAGCAAAGAGTTTAAATCCGGCCAAATTCCGCAGATCCCAATTTGATCAAACATCCATGTGATGTGCCGGCTCTGCTGCACAACCCAGAGCCTGAAAAGGGTCCTCCAATAACATCCTGGTGCCAGACACCTCATCACACCCTCAGAGGTCCCGTGGAGTCATGCTCCAATGGACCAGAGCTGCTCCAGTGGCACAAGAGTAACTTAAAACCTAAGGGATATTAAACTTAATGGTTTTAATGTTATGGCTGATCAGTGTATATCCCTTTCATGCAATTTTAATTATATCTAAATTCAGATTTATCTATGCATGATATATGAAGTTTGATTCTCTCTAAATATCCAGGTATCACAGTTAAAACTACATATAGATTGTTCATCTGTAAAAAGGGTAAAATAATAAGCATGAATCAATAGCAATTAAATCATCAATTATTCATTTTTGAACATATAGAATTTTCCCAGTGTAGAAATATTTCATGATAAAACGAAATATATGACCGCAAAGGCAATATTGTTTTTTCTAGAAATTCAAATACTCTAAAGAGCTAGATATGTTTGAACATATCGTATTCTTTTTTAAAGTATTATATTTCTCTTAAATATAACAAATCATATTCATACTTTGTTTCGTTACAACTGTCAAAGTCTGTAAGAACGCACCTGTGATGGTTCCACCGATGAGGGCAAAACCAAGAGATGACCCTAAAGCAGCAGCCTGAAAACCGGCGGAAATACTAAAGACAGGAAATAAGGGGTTACATACTTAACAATACAAATGACAATGATAATATACACAAAAAAACAATAGAGAGAAACAATGAACAAGAGAGAGAACAATACAGTATCAAGAATATTTTTCTCAGTATTAACTATATGGCTACATGTTGCTGATTAACAGGATCCACACCATCATAAAGTTACATACAGTACATAGTACCAATTTAAAAATAAAATGCTATTTTACTGTGTGTGGTCACATCTGTGGCTATTAAACCCAATTCCTAATAATCATCTCTATGAGACAGACTCTTATGTCAAATTCTATATTCCCACCTAAAACCTATTGATTTTCAAATGTACGTTTTGCTTTATGTTTAGTGTTTTACGTTTATGTTTGAATTAAAATCCAGTGGTTCAGTGGGATTAAAAAAAAAAATTGGTAAAAAAATGTGCGTCCGTTACTGCTTCCTGTGACCACAGTATGCAGTGTGCATTCCCTTTTATTCTGTCTTTTTTCAAAATCGATTCTCTTACTACTTTTGTTTGTGCCATTCAGTCTTGTTCTTTCTTTGAACTGTTGGATTTCCTGTGTGGATGAATCTTATGGTTCAGAAAAACTGTGTTTCTGTCTAAGTCTTACTCTTTTTTTTTGCCAAGTGCTGCTGCTACAATGCCAGCCAGACCACCCAAAATCCCAGGCATGCCATGAAGGTTATGTACGCCGCATGTATCCTGAATTCCCAGGTGTGATGCAAGGATGGGCTACAGATACAACAAACAAAAGAGTAACAAAGTCATCAAAATATCTTTTTACTACATTTTAGCATAAACTAAGATATGAAATTCATGGTGACACTTGAAAAATATTAAGCTGTTGTTTAAACTTTCGCTCAGAAAAGGAAACTTTTTGTTTGCGTGCTCGGGTACTTACGGTGAGGAATTTGAATCCGAGAGTAGAAATGACTCCTGCAATGACGCCGATTAACATGGCACCATAAGGAGCGATGCTCATATCAGCGCATGTACCCACGGCAACGCCACCAGCCAGAGTCGCGTTCTGGATGTGAACCTGGCATGATTAACCAACAGGGTGCTCTCTTAATATTCCTTGTAGCACTTGTAAAATCAATACCCACTGATGTGGTTTGTGTTGTATTACAGTCTTTAGAAATATGATACTTTCATGATACTATCATGATGCTAATATACAGTACAATTAAATCTCGGATGTGACATAATTTAAAACTGAGGCTTCTAGTTTATCATGTTTTTTTCTGGGGCATTTTTCTGTTAGCCAGCACTTTATAAAATAATGCCTTCAGATTTCTATGTAGAGTTTTCTCTATCTAAACATCCTCTAAGCTAACGTCTAATTGTCAAATTGTCAGAGTAGAATTTTGATAGCATCTTGATCAATTAACATTTAATTGAGGAGGTTTTGTATAAGTTTTAATTTGCTGAAACTAATAACCTAAATGACTAGATCTCTGGTTTGTCTCACCATATCCAGTTTGCCTTTCTCTTCTACCAGGCTTGAGGTAGCGTAGGCAGCGAGTGCACAGGCGGCCAGAGAGAAATAAGTGTTTATGATGGCAGTGAGCTGTGGGGTTCCAGGATCGGCAATAGCAGAGTTAAAACTTGGCCAGAACATCCACAGATACACAGTACCTGTATACAGGAGAAATGCAGCACACACACACTGTTATTTCAGTAAGATTGATTTCATTTATGAATGAAAGAATATAATATAGAACTTCATAATATAATATAATATAATATAATATAATATAATATAATATAATATAATATAATATAATATAATATAATATAA
>JAQQZT010000020.1:11119802-11130902 GCA_030068275.1 Clarias platycephalus | reverse complement strand
TATATACTGTATATATACCCGTATTTTTACTCACTTCATTTTAACTGGAGACTTGTTAGTTTTTAGCTGATGATCATTCAAAAGTGCATTGATTTTCTAATCTAAACATCAGCTCTTTCGCTGTCACTTGATTGTGCTACAGCCCACATGAGAAGGACAGGAATTGTAAATTTAACATTCCAGTCCAAGCAGTCCTGGTTTACCCAAATGATTGCCAGGGTGTTATGAAAGCGCAGATTGGATTCTACTTGTAGTGGATTACATTTTTAGACAAGTGCTTGTAATTCTGCCACCTGCGCTGTCTTCTTTTCATCTCCATGAATGAATTTAATTGTTTTTGCATGCATTTGGACTAAGGATCAAACATCACCTATGATGGTTAGCAAATGAGAAATTTGGAACCACTGAAAAACAGCTGGTATCATTTATTCACCCAAATCCAAAACCAGGCTACGTGATGTAAATGTACTCATGATCAAGATCAAGATTTTTCCTATTGTTTCTCCAAGAAGTATCGATAATTGATGACGAACCTCACCTAACACGTTGATACTATTCAGTTTTAATAAGTAAACGTTACTTAAATCTCTAACTCTGATTTAAGCTAGCCTCAGTTAGGGCACTCTTATATGCATGACCCTTCTAGATGATTGTTAGTCAGTATCTTCATCCATCCAGTGGCAGATAATCCAGTATGTGCTCTAATGCACATTACATTAGGTTCACTGAATATGAAAAAAAAAACTTGGCTATTAAGGCCTAGCGTGAGACTCAAAGAGTTTCAACAGAATCATTTGTTTGCTGTCCATCATGCATAACACAACGCTTGATAAAAAACCTCAAAGGCTTTTCTTGTTGCCAAATGGGAAGAAGGTTTCTTTTTTTTGCTGCTGGATCTGCAGAGCAGGTCAATTACTTTCTATCAGCACTAATTTGACGCTCGATGACAAAGCTTATCCTTGTAAGGGTGTGTGCTTTTTTCAAAGTCAAATTCCTTGGTCTTGTTTTTATTTCTTTGAAACTGTAATCATGCTACGTTTGACTTCAGCCCAAAGAGATTGATCTGTAAGATTTTCCCAGACTGCTAAAACATCTGGCTACTTTCCCTCCTCTCTCCGCAATACCTCCCTTTCCCTTTCCCTCCTGGGGTCCATAAGTTTTGGGGTTCATTTTAATGCATGTAAAGAGTCCATTATATTGCATTTAAAGGAAACATGATAATTTTCCCCCTTTTTTTGATTGATGAGAAAGTTAATAATTAATTAGGGCATTCCTGGTTTTCTGCTATGCTGTAATAATCTACATGAACAGTGTTAATTTTAGACATTTCAAACTACGACGAGATTTGTATTAGACATCATTATAATTAAGTTCTGTTTTTAGTTTTGTAATTATCATTAAATGTACCATATATTTGGCTTATGAGAGACCATTTAATGACTTGCAAAATACACAGAAGTTTGCTACATAAATGGAAAGTTTGGAGTTGTGATGTGGAAGATAATCTCATTCACTCACACCCTTCCCACCCCTTAAAACCGTTGCTGCACCGTGATGATAAAAAAATTTGAGCAGTCACATTTCCAGCACAAAAAAAACAACCCAAGACTTCGCTGCACATTAAATCTACTATATATTAAGACATACTTATTGTTATTACACAAAAGTAATAATAATAAATATTAAAACTTTAATAATATTAACAATATGAATAATATTGTATAATAATAGATGTCTATATGTTTCATTATCATGTCTCCTCTTTTCTTTCTGTTTTTTCCTCATGCTTTATTCTTTCCACTTCCTTTAATTTCCTCACACAATTTCTTTCTTTCTTTGTTTCTTTCTGTCTTTCTGTCTTTCTTTGTTTCTTTCTTTCTTTCTTTCTTTCTTTCTTTCTTTCTTTCTTTCTTTCTTTCTTTCTTTCTGTCTTTCTTCTTATTTTCTCTCTTTTATTTATTTCTATATTTTAATAATTTCTCATTTTTTTCTCTCTGCACTCTGTTTTCATTATGGTGCTGTGTTTTTTTTTTCTGTTTTTCCTATCATACTAATTCTTTCTGTGTATTTTCCCTTTTCTATAGCGAGGTAAAGTTGCAATTACATGAAAATGATGGCAGTCATAACATAAACCCCAAATGCTGGATATTTTGATGTCTAAATCAGACAGACATGGACGTACCAAAAGTCGATGAATGATTGTATTTTTATGGGCTAACATAAGTCAAGCCAGATGCCTCTTGCACTCCCTCTCTCTTGCTATCAGACCCTCACTCCCTCATAATTCTACCTCACAGGGAGGGAATGAAGCTTCTCCAGTTTCTTTCGTGTGTGCTTGAGGTTTGCGTGCATTACACAGTGAACATCTCCATTAATTCCTCATAATTCCTCCATCTGGTGTCAACCGCTGACCCGCACTTGACCTGAAATGACTGCACGCTTTCACGGTTTGGATATCGCACTACAAACACACGCCAACTTCACCTGGATTGCATAATCCCATCAGCAGAAGTCATTGGTAAAACAAATATATAGTAACCATCTGGACGATGCAGGTTTAAAAAAGTACACAACCTTACAATCTATTTTACATCATATTAAATTTCTACTTGGTGTTAATGAACTTAACAGTATGTTGACTTCAGTTCATGCGTAATGATTTAGAAAAGGCAATGAAATTTATTCATAATGCAACATATTATCTGTCGTTTGAGTAATAATGCCATATTTAATGTTTGGTATATTCATAGTTTCAGGAACATTATAGAAAGTTAATATTGTTTATTGTAATATATGTAATATATATATATTTTTTTTAATGGTGAAAAAATTGCACTTCCCTTTAAAGCATCAATACGTTATTTAAAAAAATAGTATATTTATCACTATCTCTCATTAACTGCAATAAGTACTTACTAGGATAGAGAGCCACTGGGTTTGTCTCATTAGCTTTCATTTCAGCGCCATGATGATGATCAGAATCATTGTCATACACCACAAACACAGCGTACAGGACAATGGTGATGACTTCCAGCAACAAAGCCACAATTGGAAACTTCAGCCTCATGTTGGTTGAAAACGCCGGCATGGTTAAACCCTATCACTCCTGCTTCACACTTCCACACTATCTGAAGCGTTCGTGTGTGTTGTGAGAGGGGGCTCAGAGTGATGTTCGAGTTTAAATTGATTGTAGGTTTGAGGACGACCAATGATAGACGCTGAAAAGAACAGGATAATGGTCACACCCCCAAGTGAAGTCTGTTTAAAAAAAAAAAAAAAAGAGGAGTGTGCTTTGCTGCACAGGAAAACACATTAGCAGATTTTCTGTTGCTACTGCAGAAATGTGAGTCAAGGGTTAACGCTATATTTTTTATAAGTGAAACATTTAATACAAAATGACTTTCAAGCTAATGACAAGATGAAATGACATTATATTGATTATATATTATATATAAATCATATGCAAACTGAACAATTCAGTGAAACACTGGCTGCACATAGAGAAAAAAACAGGCATCTGGGTAAAAACTGATTCAGGTTAGTAAAAGTTTAGGTGATACCATAATATTATGCATGTTTTTTACTGGCCAGTTTATTAGACACACTCTCATTGTTATTACACCATGTACAGTAGGACTACAAATCGAAGATGTACCTGTATCCTTTTTTTTATGCACATTGTTTGTCAATCATGCATCATGCATTACTCATCAGTTAGTGTTAGCTGGATGCTATACTGGATTTACTGTACATTCATTGTCAGTGTTACAATTCTGGATTTTCCCAAACTTTGTGAACTTTCCCATGGCTCTACGTCCATAAAACAACCTCCTTGCTGCGCTTCCTTATTCATTATATGGTATTACTTCCTATAGCCCATGTCCGAAAAAATATGCATGTAAATGGCTCGCTGAAACCCTTTTGTCTAGCCGGAAAATGCTAATGTGTTTCCTATAGTCTGTCATCGGGTCTCCATATGACTTACATGTTAATGACTTTTGTTCTTTTGATGTATGGGACGTGCGTGACACGGGGAACTTGGCCAAAAGGCTTAAATCTGCTTTTTTTTTCAGCTTTCTAGGCGCAGTGGATGCATCAAGCAATAGTTATTCATTTATTTCATTTTAAACTTAACAAACATGCTATATCACAGTCTCACCTCTGTGCTTTGGACGATCCATCATCCAAATGAAATCTGATACACAGTTAAAGTTCAAAAGTTTAAAGTTTGAGTGATATATCTTTTATCCTAAATCATAGTTCCCGAATTTCATAATTTCTCATTCATCTGTATCCCATATCCTATGAAATAAAATCTTTCTCTTTAATCAACAATTAAATGGTGGTGATAGCAAACAACAGAACAATCTACTTAATATTCTATTACGTTACATTTTAAAATAAACATTATTTTAACTTCAGTTCACAGGCAGGGATATAAAGCATAATGCAATAAATGTACATTCATAATGCAACATAATGATAATGAATTTGTCCATTTGTCCAAATGATAAACTGGATCTGGACACACATTCTGAGCATGCTTATTGGAAACACTTAAATACACAAACGCAGCATGTACATTCATTTGCCCCTGGGGCACATTATTAAATTACATGTGCCATGTTTTATTAAGTGTGTGAAGCTCATGAGGCCTGTCAGAGCAATTCTCATTATCCTAGGACATGACACGAAACTCAATATCAGTTAACAGTATATACATATAGAATATGCTCCAAATAGATGTTTCTCATGCCCTTCTATATATACAGTTTTAAATCTCTATTCAATTGCTTAGTAAGATGGGGAATTAGGAGTGTTGAAAACATATTAAAACTTTATTAAAAATTTTCATTAACAACTATAAACAGTTATATCAAAACAGACTCAACAGGTACTATGTAGATCTATTCATAAACATTTAATTAATAAAGGAGGGAGACAGTGTGAGAGTTCAATACTACACATTAAAGGAAAAAAATACTTTTAATGTTTCTCTTTTTAAAATATATATATAATTTTATATTTTATACTAGTGCAAGTACCCATCATTGCCGTGAAAAGAGTTTGCATTATAATAGTTAGAAGGTTAATGCTAAAAATATGCTGATCTGCTTTAATGTAATCTGTGATTTCAGGTTGAAGTTCATGCATATGTCTGCCTGTCTTTCTGTAAGGCAGAACTCTCTGTCTAATTCATTATTACCAAAGAAAAAAAGTTTTGTAAGCTTGAGTATCTTACGCCTTGTTTATGCTTAGTTGAAGTTATTTCCTTGTCAGCTTAATACACTTTTACACTGGTAATCAGCGAGTGAATCACAGATGAGAAATCGAAAAAGTAGATCAGATAAAGATTAAGTTTTGTCTTAAAATGACTCCAGCACGTTACAATTCACTTACACCACTTCAGTGCTATTATTTCAGCAGTGAAAAGTAGATTATTAAATCAGGCACATAACTGTTCATAACATCGCTTTTACTCAACATTTTGATTTCACTTATGGTGCAGGTTAACCTTCAGACAGATATCTAAGTACTGAAAACTTGCGGTTTATAATCTGGCACATAACTGCTCATGTCTTCACTTATACTCAACATTTAGATTTTGTTTCTGGTGAAAGTTTAACACTTTTAAAGTTTAAGTTTAACTTCAGGCAAATACTTAAGGACAGGTTTTTGTCAAATTCTGTCCAACCATTTTTGCATGATGCTGTGACAAAATCTGGCAGGTCAGACATACAGACAGACATACGGAAAGACACACAGACAGAATTTTTTCTGAGACTGGTTTGGGGTCCCCCGAAATCTAAAAAATATAGAGATATCATTATTAGAGTGACTTCTGACCAATGTACAGACAGAACCGCTCTTTAATTTATATACATAGATTAAAAAAATACATAAATATTTTATAGTAATCTTTTTTCTAGTTAGTAAAGTTAGTTAAGTTAGTATTTAACTTAGCATAAAATATTACCTAATATAATGACCACATAACCCATTGCAGGGCACACACACAAACTACCAACAATTTAAGGATGCTAATTAACTTAATTTGCATGTCGTTGGACTGTGGGAGGAAACTGGAGGACCAGGAAGTAACCCATCAAGCATGGAAACAAATTTTCAAGCTCTCATAGACACAAGGCAGGAATCGAACCCTCGGTTTTGGTGGTGTGAGACTACAGTGCTAACCACTATGCCACCATGCCACCCAAACAAAGATATTTCCATTACGAAATGGTGTATTGTAATATACACCAAGTTAAATAAGGAATATTATGATCCGTTCAGGCAGAATCCTCCACAGGGCTAAAACAACTTTAGTACAGTACTATGATAAGTTTCCAGTTTGTAAGATATTGTGTAAGTAATGTGACATGGTGTCATTAACTTGAACAAATTACCTCCACATGGTTCATGCTTTCAGCTCCATCGTAATTGTAGAAACGTTTATCATGTAATTGTAGAGGCCTTGCATTTTTCATGGTATGAGAGTAAAAAACATCCAAGTATGAGAGTAAAAAACTCCCAAGTACAAGAAAGAAAACTTATGCATAACAAGACTTAAGAAAAAGAAAAGAAGTAACAGAAAAAGATATTAATTAAAGATATAGTTGTTTATGCAAAAGCTTTAATATACATACAGACAAATTAATCATTTATAAAATCATTATAGAGCTGATGCTTTGAAATAAAAGCTTTACACTGGTGAGTTACTGTATGTAAAGTAGGATCTTTGTATAAACTGGTCATTTGTGTTGTAGTTGGCTTTTTCTTGTTTTTAAACATATGAAGTATTATAAGGTATTAACAAAACCTCAAAATGATAAGAGCACTCTTTTTTAGGGTGCATATATAAGTGATACATGCTGTTATATTCCCACTGACATGTAAAGCCACATAACATTACTAGGCATTCCACTATGATACTGCAACCCAATAGAGCTCTGCAATAGAGTATCCCAGGAGAAAGTTTGACACTATTGGTTCAGTTAATTTGTTCACTAGGAGGAAAGCAGATTAAGTAAGGGGAAATTTAGCACCGTGATTACATGAGGATATAAATCTAGCTAGTCTAATTAGCTAGTTAGCTAGTTAGCTTTTGTAAATCTATGTTGTTAATTTATGTTAGGTCTATCTGTCTTGTCTCTGCTAGTCAGCTAACCAGGCCTCTTTAGTTAGCTAGTTTAGTATTTGTTAATTTATGTTGTTAAATCTATGTTGCATGTAGCACCTTGGTCCTGGAGGAACGTTGTTTCGTTTCACTGTGTACTTAACTGTATATGGCTGAAATGACAATAAAAGCCTTTGAACTTGAACTTTGAACTTGAACTTGAAATCAAGACAGAAGTTACGTAAACAATTTACTGGGGGGCAGAATGACGCCTTCTGTATCAGCATGCCTTAAATCAATTTCGATGTAATAAACTTAAGAATGCTATATACTAATCATCATGTACTGTCCCCTTTTGGTTCATTGCTATCACACTTCATATAGTACTATACAGTATGTATACTGTATGTAAAGCCTATACAGTACATACAGTACATATACCCTATGTATATATACGTATATGCTCTAACCACTTCAGTTTGCTAGTATTTAAAAAACAGGGCTGTTCCTAGACTCATTGTTTTATTGGGACACAATAGTGAATATGTGCATATCACAAATCTACACTGCCTGGCCAAAAAAAAAAAAAAAGGTCACATGCTCAAGTATTTATTTGACTGCCATTTGGTTTAATTATGGTGCACAATGTGGTGGCCAATTCATGTGTGAAAATAAGTCCTCGTTTCTCCTTTGTGCAAAGATAAAACATTAACATGCTCAATTACACTAGATTTTACTACACTGCATTTATTAAAATTACATGAAAGCTCCTGTTGTGACTTGATGATGATGATTACTCTCACTGTAGCCTATATGCATGAACAGTTTGGATTATACTAGTATAAACTTTAACTTTTCTTTTACTGTCCATCATTTTATGTTATAGCAGTTACTACAAGTCCTGTCCTCTGTCTAAAAAGTGTTTTGCGTGTTTTGTGAGGCTACGACATGTATTGTGTGTGAATGCAAATTAACCATAAAATAGTTAAAAGCGTGTAAGAGCTATAATCAAACATTCATGATAAAAACAATTAAAATGAAACAATGCACTAAAATGTAATCCATCAAGTATTTTGTAGGTGTTTAAAAATGGAAATATCGCTTCACTTAAGTTTGGATAAGTGAGTACTTATTGGATTGTGGCCAATCCTCCCTGGAAATAATATGTTAACACACTTTGCAGATTTGGCAACAAGACACTTAACTGAATGTTTATTTAAAGTAAATTTGATTGTTTAAACAATTGAATGGCACTATTGGTGCCACTATTATTTCAGTGCGATGAATAATAGCTAATAGGAAGTTTGACAGGCAGCTGCCCAAATGATATACGGAAACTGAACAACTTCAGCTATTATTCACTGTAGGGTCAGTGGAACAACAGACGTTCATTTGCGTAGAATTGGCAGCAACTGTATGTGCGTGAATGGAAAACCTCTTTGCTATTTGTACGTTACATTTATTTTTCCCACTGATAGGATTATTTAGCACTCTGGCACAGAATCTACCCCAAATCCATTGCCGGGACATAAAGAATCAAAATCACTGTTGATGCAGAGAGGAGCTTTTAAGTCTTTAAACAAGCATGTCAGAAGACATGTCCTGTCCTCATGGCAAAGATGTTACTCTGTTTCAGACAGCTCAAAGTATTGGCCTACATCAAGCAAAGAAAACAACTAGGGAGATTGCTAAAACTAATTGAACTAAAACAAAAAAACAAAAAACTGACCAGCTCATTATTGAAAGAATTTTCATTAACCATCATTTTCTAAAAAGAATTGTGGTTGGAAATGTATTTTGAATGATTATGATCACTTAAATTTGGCATTTCCACATACATACAATATGAAGAGACCTTAAAAAACCTTTAAAACACCATTATTCCAATTTGATGAATAATAGCTAATTGGACGCTTGTCACGCAGCTGTTCAAATGATATAAGGGAACTAAACAACTTTGGCATTTATTCATTGTGGAGCCAGTGGAACAACTTTGGATGCTCCAACAAAGCACATCTATGATACTGTGTGTGTGTGTGTGTGTGTGTGTGTGTGTAAAACCTCTGCATTTGTGTTACAATTATTTTTTTCCACTTATATGATTATTTTTCACTCTGGCACAGAATCACTGGGAGAAACAAAAACACTACCCATGATTTAAATTAACAACAAGTACATACAGTATTAAAAACTTGAACTATTTTTCTAATGATTAGTAAGTGGAAGGTAGTCAGGTAAAGTTTAAATCCGGATCAAGAGCTGGCATGCTTACATGTTCTTCAAAAAATATTTGTTATATAAAGTTTGCTATTGCAATAGATAAGTATTGTTTAGCAATTCGCGCATACAGTTTTATTTAATAATAAAAAAATAAGTACGAAACATGGAACATTCATTTCATTTAAACCAATATAATTTGTAATTTGCTCAGTTCAGATTATAGCCTATTTATTTGTATACACACACACACACACACACGCACGCACGCACGCACACACACGCACACACGCACACACTGTGACTAACTAGGCACTGAGAGTTTAATGGAAAGGTGCAAACAATGACTATAAGGCGTGGTTAAGACAGAGCCAAATCTACCCTAAGAAAAACAGGAAACAGGAAGAAGATAGATACAGGAATATTATTATATGCATGTAAACTGACACCAGCTGCATATTATAATGGTTTTTATAATAAAGCACAAAGATACTACAGTGTATTAGTAGTACCTTTAATGGAGTACATCTTTCATTAAAAAGGACATAAATGACTAAATGCAAGAACGAGATTTGTTACATTTCATGAGGTGCTAAATATATTTATATATAAATTCAATATATGTAATTATACAGTATGACCATGTTGGTAGCCAAACTCAATTTTGGCAGTTTCGAGAAAAACATAAAAAGAGAAAAGAAAAAGCAAGACGGATTACAAGCTGTTGCAAAGTATTTTGTGCGTTGTTTCTTTGGGTGAAAAATAAAATTCACAAATTCTAAAATGTTATATTAAAATCCTTTTGGTTATATTAGTTTGAATTTTAGATGATTTTGCAAAACACTTTAATTACACTGGTCATAGTTTTGTTCCATTCGATAAATAACCATGCTGTTATGTTTGTGGCCATGTAAATGTACAATTTATTATTAATAATATTGCTCTTGGAATTTTTATATAAAACATAAAGTCAGCCGTTTATTTAAAAGAAAAAACATTTAATTTTGTAATGAATCATGGCAGCAAATAGGAACAAGGAAAATGTGTGAAGTGTAGTTACTCACAAGAACAATTAATTGAAATGACAAGAATTATTTAAAACAATCCAAAGACTCTAGTTTACATCAACCTCTTTCCCGTACCAGTTATTACAAAGCCTTATCATAGTATAGTAGAGGTTGGTATATACAGACATACTGTATTTGTCTGTGGTCCTACAAGTTAATGAAAGAGTTCAGATATCTCAACTGGAGAACTGGGCAGGACATAACCAGGTGTACCAAATGCGACCGCTTCCTGCACATAATGCGCACATCACACAAAATGATCACATATCATTTGGAGTGTTGGAGCATTACTCACTCACTCATCTTCTATACCGCTTTATCCTGTATTCAGGGTTGCCTGGAGCCTATCCCAGGATGCTTAGGGCCCGATGCAGGGTACACCCTGGACAGGGTGCCAATTCATCACAGGGCACACACATACACTACGGGCAATTTGGGAATGCTAATTAGCAGGTCTTTATACTGTGGGAGAAAACCCACCAAGCACGGGGAGAACATGCAAACTCTATGTACACAGAGATGGGAATCGAACCCGGACCCTGGAGGTGCAAGGCGACAGTGCTAACCACTACACCACTGTGCCGCCCGTTGGAGCATTATGCCTTTGCTAAATTTTCTTTTGTAAATACAAACCGGATTCCAAAAAAGTTGGGACACTTAACAAATTGTGAATAAAAACTGAATGCAATGATGTGGAGA